>VSDK01025378.1:301717-312822 GCA_009767595.1 Symbiodinium kawagutii | reverse complement strand
AAGGGAAATAGCCTTCTCAAGAGATCGTTCAGGCAGCCCTCCATTGCCGATTTGGCTTCGAAAAGCCAAGTCTTCCAAAGGCAAAGGAAAAGGCAAGAGATCCAAAGGTCCACGGATTCCCGAGGGACTCATTGGGAAAGCATTGGAGACGGCTGATGGGCGTCGCCTTTGTTGGGCGTTCAACCTTCGAGGTTGCGATGAGGCCGAACCAGGCCAATCCTGTAAAAGGGGCCTTCACCTTTGTGCTGAGCCAGGGTGTTTTAAACCGCACCCTTTGTCACAACACAAGTGACCAAACAGTTCGAAGCCTCAAAGCCCTGCGCTCAGTGTTCATCACAAAGTGCAAGGTAAGCCTTTGAACCAGTTTTTCGGCATTGAAGTTTTCTCAGGCGCAGGACGCCTCACTGCATGCCTCAAAGCTATTGGACTAAATGACAGTGTGGGAGTTGACCATAAGCTACATCCTCGCTTGACATGTCCAACTTTGCCTTTTGACCTTCTTGATCCTTCAAATCAGGAGTTAATTCAATCTCTCATTGCATCACCTTTTTGCGTTTACGTGCATTTTGCACCTCCCTGCGGCACAGCTAGCCGAGCAAGATTGATCAAACGCCGAGGGCGCTACAACCCTCCAGTGGTTCGAACTGACAAATACCCCAATGGGCTTCCTTCCTTGACCGGAGAGCTCCGCACCAGAGTGCTTCTAGCCAACGCTTTGTATGAAACCACGTGCAAGCTCATCCAATTTTGTCACTCTTGTCAAGTTCCATGGTCGTGTGAAAATCCTGGTCGCAGCTTCATGTGGGACACCACACATTTTGTCGAGCTTTTGCAACAACTTGAGCATTTTCAAACAACCTTCCATCATTGCAGGTACGGAAGTGCTCGTCGCAAGCTCACCAGATTAGTGCACACTGTACCCACTTTTGAAGCCTTGACCGCTCATTGCCAAAACGACCATGAACATGAGCCTTGGGGACAACTTCCAGATGGTCGCTGGGCCACTGGTGACGAAACAGCCTATCCTTGGAACCTTTGCCGCACTATGGCGTTTCAGCTCGCCATGTTCCTCAAACAATGTGGTGCCCAAACAACCGCTCCTAGCTTCGCGCAACAGGAAACCACCATTCAAGCTCTTAGAGCAAGCACAGACATTCAACCTCGCAAGGGTATCCCTCCAATGGTGCCTGAATTCTTGCGTGTCATTCAGCAACCCGCGTCAACTCCTTTGCCGCCTCATAGCAGACAACTGAGCACTCCTTTTCGGGGGTATATCGCGAGTGCTGGAACCAAAGAGGGTTTTGAACAAATCAACTCAGCAGACCAACTGATCACAGTTGGCATTCACAGGAGCCCCAGTGAATTCGTTCAAGAAGCCTTAATGGTGGGCCACCCCACAGAAGTTCAAGCTATTTTCCCTTCGTGCATTCGGAAAGTGGTGGATGAAACATTGTCACAATCCCATGAATCCTTAGCAAAAGAAAGGACAGCTGAACTCAGGAGGTGGGCCACTTTGGTAACTGACCTCAAAGCAAGAGAGAACCAGCTGAGGTCAGAGATGAGCTCAAGGAGAAACGAAGTGCTCAAAGATAAAAAGTTGGCCTTGTTCGAAACACTCATCACAGAGTCCGGACACCAGGATGTGACGCTCATTGATGATCTGACAAGAGGTTTTGACTTGACTGGGGAGCTCCCTAAATCTGGAGTGTTTGATAGACACCTGCGCCCAGCCAAAGTTTCGTGCGCCAACCTCAGAACATTTGCAAAAGTCAGCCGAGAAAGCATCCTCAGAACTGTTTGCAGTTCAGGTGAAGAGGAGCTAGACCAGGGGCTTTGGGATGCCACTTTGAAAGAAGTAACAAAAGGCTTCCTCGAAGGCCCAGTTGAAGTTGGTTCCTTGCCTGCTGACTCGCTCCTCACCAAGCGTTTCCCAGTCAGGCAGAAGAACAAAATAAGACCAATTGACGATTACAAAGCCAACATGGTCAATCAATCAGTCACTCAAACGGAAGGCGTCTCCATACATACCATAGACCACATCGCCTCCATGTTGGCCTATTGGTTGAAAGCTAGCTCAAGCCAGGAAGGCAGATCGCAGCTTGTCGCTAAGTGTTGGGACTTCTCTGATGCTTACAAGCAAATCCCTCTGTCCGACGAAGCGTATCAAAGAGATGCGTTCCTTGCCGTGTACTGTCCATCTTCGGGCAGAGCAGAAGTTTTCAGACAGAAAGTTTTGCCTTTCGGTTCCATAGCTTCGGTTACGGCCTTCCTCAGAGTTTCTTTAGCCTTGTGGGCTGTGGGGAATACCAAACTCAAGTTTGCCTGGTCAGCATATTTTGATGACTTTCTCAGTGTTTGTGAGGAGGCGTCGGCCAAACACACGGATATGTGTATTTCTGCCATGTTCTCTTTCCTCGGATGGAAGCTATCCGAAGACAAGCTTATTCCCTTCGATTCCGTTTGCAAAGTCCTGGGTGTTCAACTAGACCTCAGAAGTGCCAGACTTGGATTAGCTTTAGTCAGTAATACTCCAGAGAGAATCACTGAGCTTGTAGGCGAGCTGGACAAGATTCTCGAGGAAAACAAGTTGACCAGGAAAGATGGCGAGAGATTGAGGGGTCGTCTTCAATTTGCCAACAGCCAGCTCTTCGGCAGAGCGATGAGGAAATATCTGAAGGAGTTGAGTGACCATGTGAGTTCAGGACGCAAGACCTTGGCTAAAGCCACGCAAGCAGCCTTGAGGCACCTGAGAAGTGCTTTGCTTCAAAATAAGCCAAGAGAAGCCACTAGAGGTTTATCTGATCACATTCATATATACGTAGACGCATCCTATGAACCAAAGGGTTACGCTGGCATAGGAGGTCTATGCGTCAACAGCGATGGATCAGTGATCAGCTTCTTCAGCGAAGCAGTACCGAAAGACTTGTTGCTCTTGATTGAGAACGGAGACAAGGAAACCATCATCTTAGAATTAGAAATCGTAGCCATTTTGATGGCAGCCACCTATCTCGCCAAGGGGTAGTGTCAAAGACGTACCTCATGCAACGCATGATGAAGTTTTATTCATAAGACAAAACAGATGAAAGAGTTTTTACTCTTGAAGTGCACACAGTGAACAGTTTTGTTTGCAACCTTTGTAAAACAACCTGCTGTGTTTAGTGCAGTTGTTTAGTTCGAGTTGCAACTTGCAGTTGAGCAGTTCGAACTTTAAGTAAAGTTCCGTAAGTCTCCCACTGCTTCAGTTTGAGTTTTGAGTCACACTTGCAGCTGTCACGTCATGTCCATACGCCTGCAGTGTGGCTCACAGGGTCAAGTGACCATGAGCCATAAACATGCACAAGCACATCAAGTGATGTTCTGCATGTTCATGTCAAGTGACTTTTCTTTTTCGTCCCTACCTCTCCCACCCTGATCAAGTGATCAGAGCTTTGGACAAGTGTCCAAACAGTCAACAAACCCTGATCAAGTGATCGCAGCTTTGGACAAGTGTCCAAGCAGTACGACAATATTCTCACACAAGTTTTTACGCTGGGTCTTCACCCAACTTTCCCAGTGATTTGACAAGTGTCATCACATCCTTTTGTCACACTTGCAGTGTTCGTTGAGAGGTTTGAGGTCTTGGACCTTTTTTATGGGACTGTTGTGAGGCCATCCCAACTTCGTCAAGTGACGAGTGGTCAAGTGACCTTAGTCAAGTGACTATCAGTTCTTTACAGTTTGGGATTTCTATTGTCAATGTCTCTCATTGACCTACAGACTGTTGGATCAGGTGATCTTTGCTACATAGCTTAGCGCTTTCACAGTCTTAGTGCCTCACCCTAAGCCGTGACAGCGCGGCCAAAGATTGACCCCGATTCTCAAAAGAAAAGAAGCGCTGCCTTGCATTGAGTGAACTGTGTGCCGTTTTGTCAAAAGGAATAAAACAAAGCGAATGTTGCTCTACGCTGCTTTGAATTGCGATTCTTGGCTGTTTCACTGCTTTGTCTTTTGCGGCATGCGGGAGGACCACTGCTTTGTCTTTTGCGGCGTGCGGGAGGAAACCCGACTGGTAGAACAGTGCGCCAAAAAAAAAAATTGAAAACCTGAGAATCTTCGATCTCGGGTTTGGCGTGGCGAAAAGGTGTTTGGGTGTGGACATTCAGCATGATTGTTGTCCTTTGCGGCGCCAAGAACATCCTGGATGCCTTCATTAGATTTTTCTTGCAACTTAATGAGCCCCTAGAATGTTGTCAAGAAAATGTGATGAAACTTTTTATATTTTCAGCGATGCCTTGCATGAACCTGACGCAAGTAATGGGTGCTATATTTGTTGACCAACATGGCTGCAAGCGAAGGTTCTTCTTTGTGAAGGTTCCGGAACTCTCGGTGAAAAAAATAGATGTGTCAAACCGGAAGGCTGTGATCTTCGAACTTGATTTCGTTGTCGTGTTTTGCTGCATGTCAATGGGGTCGCATGTGATCAAAGGATACAATGTTGTTTTCCATACAGACAATGATGGTGTGCGAGATTGTTTGATTTCATGCCAATCTACAAGTGAAAATGCATTGCCAATCCTGGAAGGTTGCTTGAAGCTGGAACAAGCTTTGATGACCAATCCTTGGTATACCCGTGTGCCGACACAGTCCAATGTATCCGATGATCCTTCACGATTGTCGTGCGATGAGCTTGTGTCTTGCGGATGTGTTCAGGATCACTTGGACCCCTTTGAGATGTGGAAGTTGTTGTCGTGAATGTTGAACTGTGGAGGAGAATGCTCCAGCACAATCGATCCCTCTTTGAAAAAGGCGCTGCCGCCTGCTGCAAATGAATGGTGCCACAAAAAAATTAATGAAACTAACCTCCAGGTAAGCGATCTAAAGTTCGAATGTTGAATTTTTTGAATGAACCAAGCGAGTTTGGCTTAAGTGTCAAAGTGACATCATGTGAAATCCTGTCAATGTGATTACAAAACATGTCATGTTAAACATGTCATGCACTTTTTCTTTTGTTAAGGGTTTCACGGCCCGCCTTCGGTCACCCTATGTACAGTCTTAAAGCCAAACCCAAACTTGGAAAACACTCCAGCACAATCGATGCCGCCTGCTGCAAACGAGTGGCGCAAAGAAGTTCAATTACTATTTTTTGACCCGCATGTCAACTAGTGTGCCATTGGAACACATGGTCAGTGTGCGGTGGTTTTTTCAAACTAGGAACCCCCATAAAGTTGTTGGTTTATTACTGTAAATGGTTAAAAAAATGATTTGGGGTCCGTTATCTTTGAAAATAACAACGATCGAGCGATTTACATCTTCAACTTTATATTATCTTGGTCATTCGCATCACCTTGCCGAATCGTCGCGTCAAAGATGATCTGAATGATAAAACTGGCCTGTATGCCAACAGTTGGATATTTTTGTTTCACTGAATTTCCGCTTCGCAGTTCCTTCCAAGACCAAAAAAAACGGATAGCTTTTGGAAGGTGCACAGTGCTCAGCATGCCGAAAAGTCTCACGTCATGTTTTTTGCAGCGCCCCAAAGATCCATTGCGACTTGGGGACGCCGTCCTACCCAAAAAATGACAATTGGTCACAACATTTTTTGTCGCAAACGGGTTTGCTGAAGGAGTTCCCCCTCAAGTTTTCAAATGTGTTAACACATCATTGGACTGATCGCAAAAAAACATCCTCCCATTTCCACCTGTTTGTTCCGTTGCCTTGTTTCCGGCTATTTCGTCACTTTCTCGTTCCCTCCATGGATACTGTTGGAAAAAAATGGGGCTACATTGGCCGATCACTGTCAAGCAATGTTGCATAGGGGTCGTCTCAAAATCTGTTTCTATTGCAACCTGCATTGCAAGGAAAAATGGTCGTCAGGGGTGTGCACTTTTTTGTTTTTGTGTGGTGTTTGTTTGCCTTCTGGTGTTTGTGTTGACGAGTTTTTGACGAATGGTGGTGAATTTGTAAGTTGATTCGTGCGGATGTCTTTTCAACAGTGTGTGTTCCAATTGCAAAACTGGTTGAGACATCGTTGCCACCCACACTGGCTAGATGCCTTCTGGTGACAGCTGCAACGTTCCGTCGGGTCGACCCGGAGGTCTATGGTTTTCAGGATCGAACTCAGGGGGTGTTCCAAGTCGTCCAAACTACATGCGTTCACCACCCTACGCTCTGATAACAATCGGTTCAGCTGCAAACTTGATGTTCTTGCCGATTGATGTTTTTGGTGAATAGATTGGTCAATTTCATTGATGTTTTTGCCTCAGGGCCCTTCGATGCAGACTATGTTATTCAAAATTACATACTCAGGGGAGACATTGTTTCTTTCAAGTCTGTTGGCTCACTTCTGACAGCAGCGACTTGGAGACACTAAGAACTGTTTGGGTTATTTATTTGTAACCCTCGTGGTGCATGTTAGGTCTGTTCAGCTTGTTCCATTGTTTGAATATGTGAAGTCACAGAGTAATCAACAACTTGACCATGGCTCAAGGTTTGCGTAGAGATCACCGACCCTGTTCAGTTGGTTCAGGAGGCCATTTTGCCTACGGTGCGAAACTCGGAACCCCAAATCACACTTTAGATCTTTTGAATCTCTTGATGACAGACGAACCTGTGAAAGTTCCATGTATTTCAAACGAATCTGTGGAAGTGTCATGTTTTCTATTTAATTTTACAACTGCTTCGGGCAGTCGCGCTTGTTCCTTCACTGCCTTTCATCTTATCCCAGGATTTGGCCATTTCCGGTATTGAATTGTTTGGAATGCACATAAGCACTTCCTTCCATCTATTGTACCATTCCAACAGAAACTATCCTACTGAGCATGTGAATTGATTCTGAGTTCCTAAATCATTATGAGTATGTTTTCATTCCGTATCGGTATGTACTTCTGTTTAGTTCAGTACAATAGGAATCAATGTATCGAAAACATACTTTATGTATCAAGTTAATATTTTCCATATTATCAACATCAAAATATGCAAAAACTATCAAGTACTTTTGTCCTTCATGCTTGTGTACATGAGTTTCTTTCAGGTCAATCATGGCTGAGTTGCCGCTCACCTTGCCACGAGCTCGATCGATCTGCCAATTTTGTGTTGTTGGCGAAGGATCTTTGTTCCTCACGTGCATGCCCTTGGTGCATCCCCATTTTTAGCATGAATGAATGTGTCAGTTTCACAATTTTTTGCAAGGAATTCATCCTCATTCTTTCGAGACAAAGAGCTGCGACTTGTTTGGATTTCAAGGAATACGACCATCGATTTGGCGAGCCAGGGCATCAATGCTCAGGCGAGGTTGCTGACGAGCAATGCAGTTTTTTTGCGCACCGTCTCCTTGAAAGTGGAATTCAATCTTGAAAAGCAGAGTAAAACGGACTTAGATGGCAATTGTCTCCTTACATAGGTTTCCTTTAGATGGATTTCAAAGCAAAATTTGCAATCCACTTGCTTGCAATGAATTTCACAGACTGATGTTTCACATTTTCAGGCATTCAAATTCAACAGCTTGACGATGGAGCTGCCAACTTAGTCTTGCCGGTGTTTGAGAACTTTTTAGCATCTTTTGATGATGACTTTTGTGATGCGACACTTTGAGACTCACTCATTGGATTTTAGGTTGTTGAGGTTGCTATCGCAGTCTCACAGTCTCATATCACTGGTGCTATCTGTTGAGGGTGTTGGATTCCTTGAAGTCTCACTGTTGTTGCACGTCGTGAACCGAGGTCCGACAAGTACATTAGTATCAAGGATACAGCTCCGGACGGAACAGCACAGGCTGTCGAGTCATCCGCAGGTTTCATAGCTCCACACGACGAACCGAACCACTTTGTCCACGTGGAATTGTGTGGTTGTGGTGCTGGTCTGTGTTGGGGCTCTGTGTTGTGGAATTGCAGGTAGTTGTGGTGGACATGCACAACAACAATGCAGTGAACAAGCGTCCTATGAAAGCAGAGGCCTGCCGTTTGGCGGCTTAGTTGAGGAAGATCGGCTCACATCCATGCCTATGAAGAGCTGTTGAGAACACAGCAAGATCTTTCTCTTTCTCTCTTTCTGTAATTATACAGAAGCATCCTGAAAACAATTTCGCAGCTTCCCAAAAGCAATGAACACAAATACAGTTTAAGGGCTTGTAAGCCATGATCTTGAAAGACAAACCACTTCCTTGACCGCTGTTTTGGAATTTTGCAAGGATGATACTGTTCGATGTTTAACAAGTTCGTGGAAGGGCCATTTGCACTTCTGGAATTCTGCGCGTTCTATTCTTCCTTTTGTGGTTGTTTGAATCCTGCTTTCTGCCAGCATGGTAGCAAGCATCGCTTCACAATGCAGACACTACGATTCACTGATGCTTCACAATGTAGGTGGCACCAGTTTACTGATGCATCGTTTCTTGGCGACTCACCCTGCAAAATCGCCCGTGGGAAGCCCCTGAAGAATTGACCCCGCGTTGCAATCCGTCGATTTCGAATCTCTCCAGGCGACGTTGATGAACCCGCAGGACAATATCATTGCTCTCAAGGCGACCATGCGACAATTTGAGACGGGAGGTTTAAAGTAGATAAGTAGTGGAAAGTTGTAGAGGACATGGTGAAACACAAACCACCCTATGGAGTAAAACTCTATGATTCAAATTGCCATTGGTTTGAAGTACAGTGAAATAAGTGAAACAAGTGTGATACCAGTGAAAGATAGTAAAACATATGATCTATAAAAGTCCATAAGCAAAACAAGTGATACGTTTTTGGGTCACTGGTTGTCATCATGCTACAGCTGGTCAAAGTGGGGCGTGCCAGGCAGCAACAGAAGGACAGGCTGGTCACTTTGTGCAGATCTTCAACCTTGACACGAAAGAGAAGCTGCATGGCACCAACTTGGCAGCAGAGGACCATTGCGGCCATTTCCTATCTTTCGAATTGGCCTTCTGTCCATCTATTCGAATAGATCAAAGTCTCTTATGATCTATTTTCAAAAAGCACATTTTCTTCCAACTTGGCTTTCTTCGATGCCATGAATCAACTTGAAGAGATTTGCTCAAGACTTGCTCATTTCATGTCATTGCTTTTCATTGCTGTCCCTTGTGTTAAGACGATGTGCATTTCTTGACCCGCTGAGGTTGGGAGTTTACCAGTGTCCGGAGCAGATCGTCTTTTGGCGCTGGCTAGCACCAAGGATTCTGGCATTGGTCTGTGCTCAGGACAGACTGGGAATTTAGATGAAAAGATCTTGATTTGACATTTCTTCCCCATTTTGTTCCTACAAGCCGAAGATAGCCAAAGAAAGGATGCTGCGAGGAAGGGTCATAAGATGCTGCATGGCTTGGTTATCATTTGTTGCTTCAGGATGTCTATCATTGGAATCTTGCCACTGCCAATAGCCAGCCGGAGAAGATCTTTCAGCGGGCGGGCAAACTGGCAGAAGCCGGCACGCAGATCATCAACTACTCCGCCAACAGCCAGGCGAGGAGCAGCAAACACAAAACAGCTGCTGAAACACGAAACAGCTTGAGCTGGATGATGATGACGACGAGGATGATGATGATGATGATGATGATGATGATGATGATGACGACGAGGATGATGATGATGATGATGATGACGACGAGGATGATGATGATGATGATGATGACGACGAGGATGATGATGATGATGATGATGATGATGATGATGATGATGATGATGACGAGGAGGATGATGATGATGATGATGACGACGAGGATGATGATGATGATGATGATGATGATGATGACGACGAGGATGATGATGATGATGATGATGATGATGATGACGACGAGGATGATGATGATGATGATGATGATGATGATGATGATGATGATGATGATGATGATGCTGATGCTGGATGGGTCTGCAGCTCTGAAGTTCCCTTGAGCAGAACTGTTTCGTGAGGGATTCGTGAGCATCGATTTGTGGTTTCACACAGCAATGCTTGCGAGGTGTCTTGGTGCCTCCTCACTGGAATTTCATCTCAGGAGAGTCCGTTTCGCACACGACTTCAGCACGCAGTTCATCGTTTCAGTGGCAGTCCTTTGAAGTTTCAATCCTTGCAACCTACGGAAGGATCAGGGAAGAACAATCGATGGCAACATGCAACTCTACAGCCCTGCGCTTATTGGTGCAGATATGTGCAGATGTTTGTTCTCCAAGAAAGACTCTCTGTATGCTGTGTTTGCCTCTGCTCACGCGTGGATACGGTCCGGTCCATCAAGTAGGGACTACAGTATCACCTGACGAACATGTATGATATGCAGATTACATACCTGTCATATTATCTATGCGTGTAATATGCAAGCAGTATGTCGATGGCCAATTCGAAACAAGCTTATTTTCACAAAATATACAAGCCGCAGCTTCCAGCACAACTTAAGGCGTAGAAAGGAAGCAGCAGCAGTTGCTTGAAGGGCACGCAGGTTGGAGACTTGGGGCTGTGAAGAGCCTAGAAGATCAACATATCCAGTGGTGGAACTGACAACGCTGGGTGGCAGAGAACTTTCTAAGAGTGGAATCCCGACAATGCACACAACATGTTGACTTGATACCAAACCAAATGGAGCTTCGTTGTTTTTGCTCAACGACCACTTTTCGTGTGTCAGGATGCTTCGGCAACGTCTATGTAGATGATGGTGGTGTCAGATGTGGAGTCTTTGCCTTCCAAGAAAGAAAGGTCGAAGCCCCAAGCTGCCGTAGAATATCAGCTAGGTCCGGAAGGCTGAGACAGCTCAAGATTTCTGACAACCAGAGTCTCGCGAAGGTTCACATTTAAGATCAAAGCGGACGTTCAAACCCCTAGCTTTGTGCGATACCAGCACCAAACATATCAGGTTTTCCTCACGCCAGGTTGGCCAAACCAGCACAAAACTGCACATCATGGACATCTTGAAGAACCGTGGGGAGTCTGCGACACCCTTCAAGGCGAGCTTTGGAGAGACAGCTTTTATCAGAGCTTGGCTATTTTCATTTTCTAGATAGCTTTCCCTCTACCATTCATGATATCAATGACATTTACATCATTTTCCAGAGTTCATTGTCCAGCGCTTCAAATCAACACAATGATTTTGTTATCTCTGCTATTCCGTGCTGCCTTTGTTGCCTCCCCTGAGTCTCTCAGGTTCAGCA
>VSDK01025378.1:287196-301680 GCA_009767595.1 Symbiodinium kawagutii | reverse complement strand
TTTTGCTGTCGGGCTTCACCTGAGCGAAAAGCATGGAGTGGTCTTTATGATCACCAAGGCACTTCCAAGGGGGCCGCTGGCACCTGGGGGCACCGCCAAGGGGGCACCGCCAAGGGTTCAGAGTATAGGTGTGACTGAGCTTGTGAAGCTGTGCATAGGACACAAACTCAGCAAGCTGCAAGCCGTCCCTGTTGACAGTTGATGTACTCCATACTGTTTCTGCCAGGCCGGCTTCCTCTTCATGTTCGACATCGGAACCGGCACCATGCTTGTGCGCTCCAAAGTCTCTCAGGACGGGGGTCCGTGCATTAGCGAGAGGTCAGGCCTTGCAATCTATCAGAAAGGATTTGTTAAGAGATTGCTTGCAATTCATTAGAAAGGCTGATCTCAACCGCAAGGCTCACAGTTTGGCTCACATTGTTTCACGAGAGCAGCGACAGGAGACAGTCTTCATCACGGTTGGTAGCGCACTGTCCGGTGGTATCATCTTCGTGAACAAGAGGGGTGCAGTGATGAGTGCCAAGGTCGACAGCTTAGAGTTGTTGCATGTCGTTGCGTTGAAGTCTGTGATTTCTGAGAGCCAAGAAATCACAAGGTGAATGAGAACGCAATTGTGAACTACGTGATGAACCAGTTGGTGCAGATTCCAAATCGTCAGGACTGTGAAGTCTACGCAATTTGTGATCTGATTCTTCGCGGTTGTTTGGACCACATGTTGTGATACTCATGTGACTCATGATAGATCTCCTGGCACGAGAGGATATCGCCTTCACGATGGCCAGACGCTTTGGTTTGCCTGGCGCAGATGAACTGTTTCAACGGCAGTTCAACCAGCTCTTTGCCTCGGGCGACTACAAGGGTGCTGAGCTCGCAGGGTACCTGTTGGCACACCGGGCACGTCAATTCCATGGCATCCAGTGGCACCACCTGGATTCTCAGGTGCTGCTCTCATCGCTGCGCAATGCAAGAGCGGTCTCTTGCGCACCCCGCAGACGATCCAGCAGTTCAAAAGTGTGCAGGCTCCACCTGGGCAGTGCTTGCCTCAGAGCTGTGACGTGACAACTGACAGTGAGGAGGACCCTTCTGGGCATCAGAAACAGACCCTTCTGGGAAGATGAACTGAGGTCCTCGCCCATTCTGCACTACTTCTCCACATTGTTGGAGCACAACAAACTCAACGCGCTTGAGTCAGTGGAGTTGGTTCGCCCGGTAGTGCAGCAAGGCGAGGGGCAAGGTTTTCCCTAAGTTCCAGGAGTTGGATTTCCACTGAGCCAAGATTTTGGGGTTCACAGGCTTTCCGGCAAAGAAGCTTTCGGGGCCCACTGGTTCCAAGATCCTCCTGGAAATGACATATTGAAAGGTATTGAAAGGTAGTAGAGTTTGTAGAGCTTTAAGTCTTCAAGTTTGAGCAAACTCAGATTGGTTGAGTGTTCCTTGACCCGTGGTTCTGGGAACCATAGGTGCGACGTGCGCACAAGGTTTTGTTGCCAGGGTTGCGGTAGCCAAGGTGTGGGGAACTGGCTGCTGAGAACCCTGCTCTTATGGGAACGCTGCAACTTCAAAGATAGATACCTGGGGGACGGGGTTGGGTGGGGATGGGCTAGGAGGCTGGGAGGGAAGGTTTGCAAGTGCTATGTCTCTGTGCTTTCTTGGTTTGGAAGGTTGGATTTGGACTTATTCAACTTTCAGCTTCCATCACGTTTGTTTGTCATGCTCCGTTGTTGGATTTGGCAACCTGCTGTTGGATTCCCAAGCTTTTGTGAATTCAAACATTGCTCTCTGACTTTCTGGTTCAGGCCGACGTGAACTCATTGAGAAGTGGCTGAAGGAAGACAAGTTGGAATGTACCGAAGAGTTGGGAGACATTGTAAGACCTCTGGAGACAAAGTGCCTCCTCTCAGAAATGTGTTGAAACATCCGGTGCTTTGCAAAATTCCATGAAGCATCAGATAGTGTTCACAAGAACACGCAGCCAGAAGCATCCAAGTTGTTGGCAGCCTTTGGGTTCTGTTGAGCACCGGAGGTTGTAATCAGAGTCTGCTGCCCAGGTTTGCCCTCTCCATCTATTTGAGGGCTCAGGTCCACCAGAAGGTGATCCAATGCTTTGTTGAGTTGGGTCAGATTGATCAGATCGTGGCATACGTTGGGAGACCCGGAAGTTGGACGAAGTCGGACGCAAGTTTTCCAAAGGTCAACTTACTTTCCAAAGTAATGTCAGTTGAGTTAACTTACTTTCTTAAGATTTCTTAAATATGTTAATGTTTTGGGGCGTTGGGGGATGGGCCTTGCTAGGCCTTGCCGCTGAGGTCAAGCGAGTAGGCTATCAGGCAGACTACACTCAGCTGCTGCAGAACATGGTCTGTGGCCTCAGGGGCTGAGCATGGGCGCTGCGCTTGCCCTGCATGCCCTGCATGGCTGTCGCGGTGAGGCAGGTGACGAACAGCCAAGCTCTGCAAGTCTAAGGTGGCCACCAATCCGGAGGGCGCCACGAACTTTGCCAAGAGCCTTTTGGAGGCCGGGAAATCACAGGCGAAATCACAGGCGAAACCTTTGCTTGGAGCATCTGGGAAGCATAGCAGCTTGTTGGGCATCCAATCATGTTCTTCATTGTTTTTGACGGTCATGTGAACTGCAAGCTGCTTTGAAACACATTGACTCTGGGAACCATAGCAGCTAACAATATTGAAAATATAGCAACTAGAAAATCTGAAGAGCGCTGCAGCTCATATGGAGTACAAACCTTCAAACATTGAAGTCGTTGAGGCAACAAGAGGACACACAGGTCACTCAGGTCAGTGATTTTCACTGCCTACGCTTGCCCAGGGCCAGAACGGCGTGCCTTTGATTGACATCAATCAGGCGCCCAGTCCTTTGGGGACTCCGCTTTGATACATCGACAAGTCGATCCTTTGAAGAAACTTTGCACAGCTTCATCGCCTCATCATCGCTTCATCCTCGCTTCATCCTCGCTTCATCATCGCTTTATCGTCGCTTCATCGTCGCTTCAGCTTTGACAACATGGTGTCACCCGAGTCACCTCCGAGCCTTCGGTTCCAGGTGGTGAAAGTCTTCATGGACCAGAATCGCCTGCAGGAGACGACCTCGATTTTGCTTGATGCCCTCAAGGCATCCGTAGGGCCTTCGAGTTGGTAGTTCCTGGTAGGTCTTGCATGCTCTTGCTGCGTTTCTGACTGTGATCAACCTTGGCGGACTCCTGCTGTGGAGCAAGCTTTTTGCGGGAAGTCTTTAGGGCAAGCTGAGAAGAAGCAGTATTTCGTTAGATCCATGTGATTACTGAAGTCTATTCACTCTGTTCCATGAATGTGCTTGGTCTCAAATTGCTTGACTACTGGCGCCCTTCCTGTAGGCGAACAAGCCAGACCAAGCCCACTTGCAGGCATGCTAGGTTGATCGGTCGAAGTGTGTGGAGGTCAAACTTTTGCACCTTATTTTCCTGCGATTGAAACATGAAATTGCAAGGCTCCATCTCTTGGATCACACTTCCATACTACATTTCACACATTACCCAATTACCTCGCATTTATTACTCAATTACATATTTTTTGCGAGGGTATATGATGGTATTTCAGCACGGATCAAGATGAACTTCTCGATCGAGGGGGAATTGATTGCATTGATAGACTCGAGTAAAGAGCCGAGGTTTATCGCGGTTGTGGATCCGAAGTGTATTATGTATTGCAATAAGGAAAACAACAGCCGCATGGTGGAAAACTGTTCCAATATTTCTACTGATTACCTCAATTCCATGTCCCTTCCTTGCCTCGCCACTCTCCCTCCACCCCAAGTAAGCAGAAGCAAGATACAATGTCGTGGGTTAGGTGGATAGTGTATTCACATGTTGCTACAAGCACAGTTCTGCACCAGAGTATGCTTCTTGCACGACAGCTCTTGCACACTACATCAGCTCAATGGCAAAGCAGCAAAATATTTCCTTCAGTTTTAGACAAACAATGATAGATAAGCACATGTTTATGTTTTTGTTCATTGCATACTTAAAAGCACTGCATTTCCCGACTGTATCATCTTAGCATCAGACAACATGACGTCAAACTGTATGGCATACCGAGCAAACGCTGTTTTGCTTGGCGAGTTTGTAGTGGAGATTGCACAAACTGTAACATTTTGCGTGAGATCTTTGCAACTCAAATCCCATGTTTTGTTTTGTTTACTCATGTTTTTTTCTTTAAACTTTGAACTCTTGGTAATTTGTGTTTTTTAGTAGTGGTTAGTTGATGGTTAGTTGATGGTTATAAGTGATTTATACAACGGTTAATGTTGACTCGTTGACTCCTTGGATAAAATGCAACTCGCCCACTCTGAGCTGGGGCCCGTTGTGAGCATGGCCGCCCCCGCTCAGACGCAGCTGTTGGCCATGAACTTGCAGCAAGCACCAAAGGTTGCTGAGGCAATCCTTCAGATGTCCGGGATGCCCAGGGGATGCCCAGGGGATGCCCAGCGTGACCGTTGCGGTCAGTTGTGGGTTCAGTGCTGGAATTTATCGTAGAGCTGTGCCCTTTGGGTTTGCAGAACAAGATAGTCATTCGCCAACAAAAACATGTTGGGAGAAAAAAATATCAAGTTTCAAGACACTACAACATACCATGACTGACTTTGCTTTTTGCACAGATTTTGCCATCAGACATCGCATTTCTTCTGCAGGATGCTCCAGGGATCTCTTCTCATCTTTTCATTGCTCTGATCCAAAGCTTCGACAGGAACATGTTCACCCACTACGACAGAGCGTACATTGGGCAGTTGTGTGAAAAAGCGGGCCTTATGCAGTGGGTCGCGATCTCAGGGTGGGAACTTTTGCATCAAAACAACATTCTTCTTTTGCTTCCAGCCCAAAGAGAACATATCCAGACTGATGCCCGATGATCATTCCAATGATTGTCAGTAATATTCTTTACAACGACCCAGCACGCACAAGCTCATGCCTGAAGAGATGGTAGTGAGGAAAGAGCCCAACCAGTTTTTGTTTCCTTACGAAAGTGCTGCAAAAGTGAAGCCTTTTTGAGGCTATGGAGCACTACTCTGACGGAGCGGATTTGAAGCGAGTGATGCCCTTGCCCCAAACTGTCGATGTTTACATGCACGTCATGTGCATATGTGCTGCTGTGTCTCACGTGAAATTACTGACCGCATCAAACTCGAGGATGCACGCGCATCAGATGACACCAGAGTTCTTGCACCCCGGCTGCATTAACGCGGCTCTTGGTGCGATTGTCCTCGGGTCCTTTTGTTTTGCTTAAGAACATAATGACATGCTGCAGGTTTTGTCATTGTTACAGGTGTCATGACAGGGTCATGTGGAGAGGAACCTGCCACCGTCACCTGCCAGACCTGTCACTGCGGTAGGATTCAGTACTTCTCGCGTTTGTCCCCTGAGACGGCGGAAGCCTCAGCAGGTCCTGCCCTTCCCAGCGTGCCATGCTGCGTTCCTGAGGCGTTGGAATGCCTCACCGATCTCATGCGCCACAACCGTCAGAACTTGCAGGTTGCAGTGAAGGCTGAGCAAGCAGATCTGGAATTTCAATTTTTCTTTCAATTGCATTCCTAAAAGAACGACAAACAGCTGTCAACTTGTCAACAAGCAGATTTCAATGTGCTTTGGTACTTGCAGGTTGCAATCCAATACCATGAGCAAATTGGTGCTGTGAAGATCGTGGAGATGTTCGAAAGCTTTGGCTCCAACGAAGGTGGAGCAGATCAGTTGAGGAAATGCCATAGCTCATGTGGACGTTCCAGTGTGCTTGTTTGGACGTTTATATGTGGTCTGAGTGTGCTTTGCTGAGAACTGGCTGCTGCTGCTGCTGATGATGATGATGATGGTGATGATGACGATGATGATGATGATGATGATGGTGATGATGATGATGATGATGATGCTGAGGATGACGACGACCACGATGATGACGCTGGTGGTGGTGATGATGACGACCAGTTGAGTGGATCTCCCATTTGGCTCACTTCTAGAAACTTCTTCTTAGCACATGGTCGATGTCATTTCCGTGGCAACGTCTCTACTTGCTAAATATCAAAGTCCTTCATGCGATCCAGGCCCTTGAATTCCAGTATTTAATTTTGCAAAGATTCAATGAAAAAACACCTGCAATTCGTTCCGAGTTTGGTCTGACACGCAAACCCTAACATTCGGTACGGATCCAGAACTCAAACCCTACAATTTCCTTCCAGAAGGGTTGAGTTCTCTGCTTCTCGATTGGCATCGCGGTTGCTGGAGTATCCGTGGCTCAACTGTTCAGGCCTCCCAGCTATTCCCTCACAAGCTTACCTTTCACCCCCTTTTTTAATCTTTAAGTCTGCTAGTAAGTGTACAGATTGTACCAATTCTGGCGTTTGCACCTCTTGTGTCGCAAGAGGCAATGTTGAAGTGCTGGGATGAGCGTCAACATAAACCTTCCGCTGGGTGAGGCATTTTCTACTTCCTCGGTGCAATTTTGAACACTAGCCTGGCACTCGAAAGTCTGATCTTTGTGATAAGAGCCGGCTAGTCACAGTCTGAATCTCCTGGGTGACAATGACGTCCGCTGACTCAAGTTGGAGATCTCATTCCTCCCGCGGCTCTTGCTGTGTTGAGGCACCGATCCTGATGTGCATTTCAAGTACATCCAGGCCGGGGGCATCTCTAATTGTTACTGAATTTTCCTTAAAGCTGATGCGAAGTTGAGGCAAAAGAGTTCTCACTCAGTTCACCCATGTTTAAGAAAGTTTACCCATGTTTACCTTAACGGCAAAATAGGAGCCAATGTCAAAAAATCATGAGTCTCCCATGATCAGGCAGCGAGCAGAGTTGGCAACATGCAGGAGGTGCGAAAGTCACGCGAATTGCACCACGGAAAGTCCAGATTGCTAGTGACTGTTAGTGTAAATTCTTCATGCTCAATGGCTTTTGGCCACAACAGGTTTGGGAGGTCTGTCACTGGTGCAGGTGGAACGAGTGTGCCGTGAGTCACAAGTGTATGATCCAGCCCGGACCTAGGACTTCAAGAGTGTGTTCGATCTGATTGCAAGCACAACCCTGGTGCGTGTCGTACGGAATGGATGGGAACGAAATGGAGAAATGGGATTATTGTTCATTGCTATTGTGGGTCATTACCCCATTCCCTACGTTTCGTGCCATTTACATGGCACACATATCCGTGGAATGAGATGGATGCGCGGCATGCTTGTGTCAATCTTGGAACGCTAAGACTGCCGTGAAGAATTTCCTGAAGGAAGCAAAGTTGCTAAGATCTCAGCGTTTCAGTTGAATCTGTTGACAAGTTTTCAAAGTCTTTACCTCGAGATCTTGTTTCAGACCTTCAACAGACAGTTTTTGCAAGTGCTTTGCAGCGGATTTAGGGCTTTTTGCTGGACGCTCGCAAAGTCCAAGTCAAATTAAGAACTAGTTTTAGGTGTCTATTTTTGATCTAATTGCGATTAGTTTTATCATTGCGATTTTTCTTCCAAGCCCTTCGTGTTTGACACTGTGAGGCCCGACCCTCGACCGCTGATCTACGTGTGCGATCTGCACGATTTCGTGGAGGCGCTTTGGCAAATTGTCCGAATAGGTAGCCACACCAGGCTGAGTTTTCAAGGGTACCACGGGGTACCACGGGGTACCAGGAATCATCAGCATGCTGTCAATATCACCTGGTGCTGCAAATCTGATCATTCATTACGTCTTGCATGTCACATTTGGACATGCGCATACACATGCATAGATACACACATCGATACATAGATGCATACTACATGCATATATGATCATACATAGACCATCTTTTCGAGCTTCATGGAGATTGCAGGAACTGACCGACTATCTCTACAAAAACTCCTTGATGAAATACATCGAGGTTCGATCCGTTGCCCATGGGTGCAGTCTGATTTCACAGCTGTATCAGTTGCAACAGTTTTCCGATGTGTTCAAATATTAAACAAGTCAGAAAGCAGCTGCATGAACAGTAAAGCAGTTCATGTGTTCAACAGCTGGGAAGCCTTTATTCTTGGCAGGTTTACGTCGTGAAGGTCAACCCACTGAAATGCCCACAGGCGCGAAATCTAGAGCTCTGTAAAGATTCAAGGTAGATTTCTGTGAATCGGTTGGAGCTCTCCATACCAGCCACTATGATCTGACATACAGTTTGAGCTTTTCAATGGGCTCCTTTGCATTCCTATGTGACCAGCTTGCCTTTCAATCTTTCGAAAATGCCCACCTTTTATTGCGAAACTCGGACTGCTTCAAGGTGATTGGAAGTCTGATCGACCTTGACTGCTCGGAGGATTTCATCAAGACTTTGCTGCAAAACGTAAGCTCCAGAGACAGGGCTGTGACGCACACGAGCTGTGTGTGCATTATTTGGGTATGGGTCATAATCACATATAAAAACTGCATGTGTCGTATGTCAACTGACTCAAACAAGACTTCAACACTCATCGAACACGATGCGCAATTAATTTGACGATGATTTCTCAACTGGATTTTCCTGGCGAAACAATAATTCATGGCTGTCATTTTTCCATGTTTCAACATGTTTCCATAGCTTAAAATGGGACCTTTTCCATACATCGTTTAACGACTGCCTCAAGGTTTCGCTTTCAGGTGCGCGCAGCCTGCCCTGCAGAGCCTCTGGTGGAGCAGATTGAGAAGAGGCGGGCAGTGAGGTCATCCGAGTTCGGCCTCAGGTCGAACTCGGAGAGATTTTTTTTCTATTTTGGTTGGGACTTAGACCTGAGTTAGATCTGGCTATTTTGATTTTTAGTTCGATTTTTTAGGTTGGGAGTTGGAAATCCAAGGGATTTGGGTTTGATCTGGGTCCAACTTTGAGGTATTTTACTGCTATCCTGGGTGGGAGTTGGTGATGCCAACACGTTTATCCCTGGTTGGGAGTTATTTTGGTTGGATAACTGTCTCTGTAGATTGATAGGTGGATTGATAGAAAGGGAGAGAGATAGTGATCGAGAGTGATCGAGTAAGAGAGAGCGAGAGGGAGGGCAAGCGAGAGCTAGTTACGCATCACAAAAGCCAGCTCTTGCTATCTGAGTTTCTCCTGCTTTAACAACTGAATTCTGTACAAAAAGAAACTCTACATAAACACGGGGTCCCCTCGTTGGGGAGAATGAAGGTTCGAATCCAGGGGAGCGAATGAGTTGCATGAGCTCACAAGTGCAAACGAGTGTATAAACATCGGTACTTGCACAGTTTTGGGGAACTAAAGCATCAGGATACATTGATTTTCGACCTTTCTGCAACGAGCTCTCCCTTTCCCAAAACAAACCAAGACGAATGAGAAAGCAAGGACAGCTGTGAACCCCACAAAAAGAAACAAAAAACGCTTCATTTCACAACTTCTCGACACAACTCCTATTGATGTATGATACACATCCATCCCCCTTTTGACATGCAAAAAGCGCATCACCTCCGAGAAAGGTGAAATATGCTGATAATTGAAGGTGCCAAACCAAAACCTGCCTATTCCCTACTTTCACTGATGTTTCCGTTTGAGTTGCTGGTACGCAGTTGCCAAATGTGATGACCTTTTTCAGCTGTGTAGAATGTGTCTCTGAACATGAAAAAGTCTTGGCCAACACAGACGCAACACCTTCTCCGCAACACCTTCTCTGATCTCCTTCCGGCCGGAAATTCAGCGTTTCTGAATCTCTCCACACCGAGAAGCGAAGACTCGTTGTGTCTCGTCCTCTCCCTTGGTGTGACGAACCGTTGTCCATGGCGAAGGTGTCCAGCCTTGGTGTCTATCTCTTCGGTGCGCGATTCCTGTCTGCTGTCCTGGCCATGTTGGCCTCCAAGGCACCTCTCATTTTCACTCCCCGGACTCCCAGCTTCCCAATTCGGAAATTCCAATGCACTTAATCTTCAAATCGAGTGCCACAAGTCCTTTTTTTTTTCTCTCAATTTATCGAGTTTTTTCTCATTTCTGAGTTTCTGAGTCTGTGACCACAGACCTTTGGGTGCGCCTGTCCTTTTTGATTTCTCCCCCGGCTGCTGCTGCTGCTGCTGCTGCTGGGGCCGCTGGTTTTTCTACTTCTATTACTCATAATTGCTGCTGCTGCTGCTGCTGCTGCTGCTGCTGCTTTTCGACTCTGACTGTTGCTCCGCGCTGCAGGAATCGCCTACGTTTGATCTTGCCATGGCTTGAGGCTCGTGTTGCGGAAGGCAATCAGGACCCTGTGCGTGAGAGGAGAAAGATGCTGCAGCATGATTTCTGGGCACCGTTGTTTTTGAAGCTACTGACGATCAAATTGAAAACATGACAATCATGTAGGTACCCCACTCCATCACTTCTCCTTTTTGATCTTTGGATATTTGCAGGACCCTCATTTGCACAACGCAATGGCAAAGCGCATTGCTTAGTGCTTTGAGTGTGCCAGGAAATAAGCGGATTGAACCAGAATCATCTTGGTAACCAGTTTAACCAGTAGGCACTTATAAGTTGCTACTTTGGCAATCTTTAACTTTGCACAGGAATGGATTGCCAAGGATTCTGATCGACACCAACCGTGAACCGGAGAACTTCTTGAAGACCAATGCTTTCTACGATTCCAAGATCGTCGGCAAGTGCTCCGCGGGGCATTCGGGCAGAACATTGTAGGATCAATGTCTAGACAAGAAAAACATTAGCCATTGTGCATAACATTATTCACTATCATGATCACTAATCATTGTAGCTAAACATGATGACCTGCAATCCATTGCTAAACATTGTAGCTAAATCAGAAGTCTGCTGTCCATTCGCAATTGCTGCAGGATTCGCCCACAGAAGTCTGCAGTTTTTAGGTACTGCGAGGATCGTGATCCTCACCTGGCTTACACTGCCAGACACCAAGTGGGCATGAGCTGCCCATGAGTCAAGCTTTTCAATATGTTTCAACACCTATTCCGAATATTTCCGAAGATGTTTCTGAGAGGTTCGCAAAGGTAGCAGGGAGTGACACCTCTTGATTTGTTGAGCACGGCGTTGAAACGAGCCCTTTCACACACCAAGTGCATCTGTTGGAGACCCCGAAATCGGAAACTCCGGGATCCAACAAAATCAGTACATCATGAAATATCATGAATTATGAACCCAGATTTGATCATCAACTGATCATCAAGCGACCACCTAAGTCAGCAATTAATCATCAATTGGCCATCTAAAGATTGGCCTTAGCCAGCCTGTCATCAATCAACCATCAATTCACCAACCATTGATGATTACATCCATGAATAGCCGTTTCCCGAATCAATCATCAATTGGCCAGCCGGTTGACCTGGGAAAAAATCCAACTGTGAGGCCTACAAGCGAGCCTGGGGATCCTGCGATGAGGTGAGAACCGTTGAACTTTCTGTGGCTTCCAACTGGTGGTTCATGATGCAACTCATGGAGATGGTTAAGGGTGATGAGTTGAGTAGTTGAAGCTTTCTCTGCTGAGATGATCATTTCAGTTCTCGGATGTCCGTTATTGACCCTCTCACCATGTGGCCTGCTGCCTTCGTCCATGTTTTCTCTGCTCAGCAACTGGTGGACGTGACCAACCGCAATGGCCTCTTCCGACTGCAAGCAAGGCTGAGTGAACGAGTGAAGAGCTTCGTCCATCTTGCTTTGAGAACAATTCAAGATTGCAGAGGAACATGAAGCACAATGTAGATTGACTAAATATTACTAAAGTCTGAAGTGACAGTGCTAGTGCTGGTGCTGCTTGTGCTTCTCAGTCGTGCGCAGGTATTTGGTGGAGCGTCAGAGCCCAGACCTGTGGGCCCTGGTCTTGACTCCTGACAACCAGGAGAGGGAGCGAGTCGGGTCCACAACCGAACGGAACATTTCTAGGGCTTTCTCAAGCCATGTTGGGGTACCTCCAGGCCAATCATCCAGTTTATTCAGCCCTTACAGTAAATGATAATGATAATAATCTATCCTTTTCAGGGTTACCGGTTTGGAGAAACCGCCATAAGGAATCAGAAAGAACTGAAGTCAAACGGAAGTCGCATCGGATCCTCCGCCAACCTGAGGGACGTATGTTTCCCAGGCTGCCAATGCCTGTATCGGATGTGTTGGTTCTGTGTCCATTGAATTCAGTTTGAGCGGCTCACTCTTCTGAAACACAAACTCTTCTGCATTCAGTTTGACGTCTTCTGATCTGTGTCTTCTGTGCAGTCTTCAAACATCTTCGGCTCATCGAAGAATCCCAACTGAGACGAGAGTCCCCAGTTGAAATTTCGGACTCCCTTGGCACCTTCAAAATCACCAACGGATCTGGGACTCAACGGGACTCCGCAACGGATCTGCCAGTACCGTCGCAATGTGATTGACCAAGTGGTCAGCACCGCGTTGCCCGAGTCTACAAATGCAGATGAGGCGCGCAGGGCCAAGCTAGAGCAACAGGCTCTTTGTTAAAATGTAGGTTCTTTTCAAGGGAACCTAAGCTGATTAATGGCTGATTAATAGCTGATTAAGCTGATTTACAATTGTGATAAGCTTGACATGTGGTGTCAAAAGGACCTTTGTGGACCAAAATTCCGTAAAGACGGAAGCACAAGCAAAAATGGCTCGTCAAGAGTTTAGCCACGAACCATAGTCCACTAGTCCAGAGTGTGGCCAGACTTGATAGTTGGCTAGGCAAGAATCTGGCGGTGCTTGGCAGTCAGCTACAATGGATTTGTATAGCTTTTGCTGCAGTTCCATGCTGTTCCAGTTTCACTCACAAACAGCAGCAATGCCTTGAACTGCGCTCGCGATGCACTGTATACACTGAACAGTGCAGAAGGACGCATACATGATCACATGATCATAAAGAAAATGCATGTGCAACAGCTTGAGGTTGTCAGATTTGTGAAAAATGCTTCGCAGGTGTCTGCGACGGTGAAAGCATTTATCAGCCGCAAGCCCAGAGCGAGAGAGCGTTTACCTTGGGTCGGGGAGCGCAGTGAGGCCACTCCAAGTGGCAAAGTTTTATTGAACGTGCTAAGATTGCGAACCATCCAAAAAAGGGAGAAATGATGGGAAATGTATATGTATATATTCATACAGGTATGTAAACACATATAGAAAGATCCCAATAGTTCGATGATTTGGTGACTCCTTGGGTAACTGGGAACGAGTCCGGGGTCGTCGGGTCCAGGTGCTGACCTTCCAACTGAGCTGATTGAACTCTTGGAGAAAATCGTGCTGCACAACTCGGATTTCAGTGCCTTGGCGCAAGGGTCGCAAGCCTTCCCGTGGGGGTGCCGTGATTCTGTGATCTTCTCATGTTGAGTCACAATGACTTCCAGGGGTAGATTGGTTAGTCATGATATGAACTAATCATTCTACCCTTGGTCATTTTATCTTCACTGTTTACTGAGTCATCATCTTCCAAGGCAAGAACAGGAACTTGCAGAACTTGTTGGTCCTGACAGCGATCAAAGCCGACAAGCGATGCACTTAGAGCACAGCTGACACCGCATGAACAAGGTGACTGCCAGGGTTTGGTTCATGATTAGCATCTGCCAAGATATGCCAAGTATATTGCTAGAATATGTTTGGACTGTCCAAAGCAAGAATTCCACTGGGTGGCTAATGTTTGGGTTCTATGATTTCGGTGACTGTGGACAAGGGAAGTCTAGGTTCATCCCTTGGCGAATCCCTGAGAGACAAGTCATGCCCAGGGCACGTGTTATGGACTACATCAATCGCCTGGACAACTACGATGGTCCAGAGATTGCCAAGATTGTGTGGGTCTGAGATACGGATGAGGCAAATCCTCAGGAAGGACCTTGAAGAGGATGGCAAGTAGGGACTCAAACAGAGATATCGCAGACATATAGATTTCACTCTTGTATATAGATGATGCATAAGTGTAAATATTTTTTTAAGAAATTCTTTTGTACTGAAGATCAGAAGTGTTTTTTCCCATTTCGTTCCCGCAGGCCTTGGGGGATCCCTATGGACTCTATGAGGAGGCAAGTTGAACAAATCCTCTACACAGTTCCGCTTTCTGAGAATGAGTTCCTGTCACCTGAGAATGAGTTCCTGAGAATCGGTTTCAGTGCTTAAACCTTTCATTTCAGACATGTGATTAAATCTGACCTAAAAGATGTCAATAAACGTTTAAAACATGTTTTCAGACATGTCAGTAAATCTCTGGTCAGGCTTTCCTCATCTACAAGAAGTGCCAGCAAAATGCTGAAGCCATGGAGTGTTGATCTCAGACTGTGCCACAGGTTGTTTGCCATGGACATAACAGCCATAGGTAAGGAGCATGTGGAGCATGTGCCTCACCAGCCTTGTTGCAACACAAGTGGGTGCAATGCAAGTGCTTGAAGCATGCTTTAAGTTCCTGTGCCAAATTTCCAGAGTAGGGAAGCGTGGCTACTTCTTTTCTCTTGGACTCTGAAGAATCCTGTTTGAGTGTGGAAATGTTGGTGCAGCTGATTGTACTCATCTGTTGAAAATTCGCACGTGTCGACTGCAGCATCAAGATGGGAAT
>VSDK01025378.1:197196-282196 GCA_009767595.1 Symbiodinium kawagutii | reverse complement strand
AATTTATAGTTGACATACAGCCTCGAATGTTTCTGCAAGGGCCTCCCCTCTTCTCCTGTGTGTCCTGTGCTAGCCGATCTCCCTGGTGTCAGCTCAGTGTCCTGCGCCCTCGTCAGTGTGGTGCTGTCAGAACTCAGGTCATGGTGTT
This sequence comes from Symbiodinium kawagutii, assembly GCA_009767595.1. Classification (NCBI taxonomy): domain Eukaryota; class Dinophyceae; order Suessiales; family Symbiodiniaceae; genus Symbiodinium; species Symbiodinium kawagutii. The sequence goes on along the minus strand of VSDK01025378.1, from coordinate 282,048 downwards.
TTTTATATACATTTGAAACATGTTTTTTCTTAAATACATTTTTTTAGATATACATTTTATATACATTTTATATACATCTAAAAACCTGGATGTCTCGAAAAGACTCTTTTTTTGAGACGCAACACATCGCCCCTTTGTTTGACAGCTTCGCCCACAGATCCCTGTCCTGATGTCCTAACTTCCTCGCCTAAGTTATCCGGCCCACAATCCCGATTCCTGGCTACAAGTGATTCCCAATTCCTGCAAGCCACCACCGTTTTCAGACCTGGAAACAACCTTATGAAAGGCTAGAATCTTCAGAAGGCATCAAGAGCCGTGGGACGTGACTTCAGCTATGGCAGCATTGTTTCATGCTTGGCCATAGCTGGGATGGTCATCGGAATTTCTTCGTGCCAGGGTGGCTTTCAAGTTGGTGTGGTGTCCTCCTGCCCAGACCTGAGAGTAAAGCTTTCAGCCAAGTGCCGTCGAGTCTTTCAATCGATCTTTTCACACAGCTTTTCTGCCTTCACTTCGTTGAAAATCGAGACTCTCTTCAAGCAATTGAACTTTGCCCATTTTGGGACGCTCAAAACGACCCTCTCTCTTTCTCTCTCTTTCTCTCTCTTTCTCCTTCTCTTTCTCTCTTTGTCAAATCCTTTGAGGATTTCAAGACCTTTGTCTTGGTCGATGACGAAGGTGAGTACTTAGCCCATGGTGAGCCTGCCGGAGAGCTTCCGAATGTGTTCTGGAGGAGCTGTGCAGAAATCTCACGCCGTGGAGCTTGCGGTGGAAAGCTGTGGGCAAGTTCCAGGTTTGTAAAAGACGGAAAAAGAAACCCCTCAATGGATGATTTTTAAATGATGTGTTTCTAGATGATTGCAAGTTCTCATGATTTCTAATGATGTGTTTCGGTTGCACTTGACAGAGCCCCCGTGCAACCAAGCAACTGAAGGAAGAGAAACTACGAGCTCGTTCGTGGTGGACGAATCTTTGACGTGAATTTAAGCGTTTGTGAGAAAAGTATCATCCATTTCTTACCATTTGCACTGCAGAAGAACAAGTGGCGCAAGGTCCAGATGTTGAGAACGGATGTCGTGGACATTTGGACCTTGCGGAGTCCCTTTCCGTTGCAAGGATATGCCCGTGTAGCCGATAGCTTCGGCAAGGAATGAGCGCTGCCCAAACACTTCCCATGTGAGTTGTGAAGAGCTGGTTTCCTCATGCCACTCTGTCACCTAGCTTTTAGCCGCTGGCGTGTGACACACATGCCACGAGACCCAGAATGAAGCAGAAAAAAGAGCAGAAATTGCTTCATACCTTGGTCATCGGTGACCAAAATCATAACCAGTGCTGCTCATCGCTGTTCTGTTGCCTTCAACCAGGTGGTGATTCTTGGGATCAATTGAATCAACCACCTTGTGTTTCTGGAAGTAGACAGTTGGCTGTTGGGTCATGTTGGATCAGTTGTGCAGGCAGCTGAGCGTGAAGAGAACTATGAAGAGTCGGCGACTGAGAACACGAGACAAAATAAGCAGTTCAAGAGCTTGATAGCGAGCGGTCAGCCACTGATGATCTTTTGTGATGGTGAAGTGAACTGCTTTCCAGCACATTCTGCGAGGAATTTGTGAATTCTTTGTATTTGTGAATTGGTTCATCGTTTTTGTTCATCTTTGGACCCTTTTCATCTACCGGCCTGGCCTGGTCGCGGGAGCTTGCTCTTGCTGAGTCTGGTGCGCTACCTCACAATGGCACGAACTCAAAAGAAGGACTCCCAAATCGATGGTATCTTGGACTGCAGACACGATGGTGACGCAAGCATCATGATGTGTTCATGGGATTTGCTGGTTGATGGCCAATAATGGGTGATAATGGTTAGTAGTGGATAGTAATGGTTAAGTTAATCACGGTCAACAATGGTTTATAAAGGCCAATCTAATCATGGTTGATAATGGTTAGCAATGGTCGAGAATGGTTGGTAATAGATATCAAAATTTGCCAGTGCCTGTTCGTTTCGCTCAAATGCGTGTGGTTGAATAGGTGAGCTCGTGTATGCCTATGCCAAGACTGAGCGCTTGGTCGAATTCCCAGACGCCGTGCGGAGAGTTTTCCATTTTTCCCAGATACTGTACCCGCTGCGCAGAGAGTTGTATTTTGCATTTGGCCGAAGGTGGATTTTTGCATCTCTGATTTGAGAATTTACCAAGCAAGGGAGACTTTGACCACTTTTATGACTTGATTTTTGACTAGACGATGACTTGAACCAAGGGACCTGACTCGTAGGTCGCTGATCACTTTCATTTGACATGACTTGCAGGGAGAAATGGAGGAGTTCATTGGCGGCACGAACACCGTGCCTCAGCTGCAGGGGCGTGGCACACCTCTGGGATCAGTTGTTGATCCCGAAATGGGCAATTTCCAACAAGAGGATAGCATGCATAGCATGAAGTCTTTTCGCAGAATTCGCCTTTTCGGGCTACACATTTTCGGCACATTCTCTTTTCTTTATGTGTCAAACAAGAAATTCTGTGGCATTTTCACAATTTTTTCATTTTTTTTGCACAGAATTCGAATTCGAATCGCGGCAAGGCCAACATCCAGGCCGTTGGCGATCGGCTCTACGATGAGAAATTCTACAAGGCGAGATTTCCCTGAAGATCTTTCCTTCGGGGAATCCTGGTGATATGCAATGTACCAGGGGCAAAGGTACAATGATCACAAGCCCCACTACGAAGCAGTACAGTTCTGCTGGTCAAGTTGTTCTGAAGTCATTTTTCAGTCATTGGCTTCGTCTCTTGGCGTTTCCATGTATTAACTCCTTTTGAACTTAGATTGGTGTTCTATCATTTTGCTTTCAAGAGCAGCATCCCCACTTTGGAGACTTCTGAGCACATGACACTTAGCAATTTCCTAAGATCTGACAATGCAGATGACTTACAGTAGGTGTGCAGACGTGGGGAGTGGCTCATCCTGGGACCCAACCCATGCGCCCTCGCGTGGGTTTCAGGCTGCCAAGAGTTTGTACGCCTCGATCCCGAACAACGGGCGCTTGGCCTCTTGTGCAGCTCCCAGAGAACTCACAACGTGCAGCTGTTGAAAATCGTGAAGTGTCTGTCGTTACATCGAATGCCAAGGCCATGTGCAGCTTGGCGAGTACACACAGGACACTTGGCTCGGTTGGGGAAGCTTGGATCTTGGAACACTTGAGCATGGCCCGGTTGATTCAAACAATTTCAGTCACAACCTGGCACTGGGCATCTGCTCCTTATGGTTCCGCTGAAAGCTGCGAGCCTGGAAGCTGCGCGTTGCAGGCAGTGGAGGCGGCGAAGAAGGCCAACAATCCAAAGACCTGGCAGGAGGTGCGAGTTGTTGTGGTGCACGGTGCACTGGTGCTGGGTTGAGCACCTTGGTTCACGACTGTGGCGCCACGAGATCTCGGGTACTGCATTTTGTGAAGGATCCTGAAGGTGCTGGTTGTGCCCATGGTGTGCTCACCATGGTCCATTGCATCTGTCAGGTGAACCTGGCGTGCGTGAAGGCTGAGCAGTTCCGCTGTTCGGCCCCTGGAACCTTCGATCAGTGCCTTCCAAAGAAGACTTGTACTGCCTTGCCTTCCCTTGAGCATTTTGAGCCTATGAAATCCGTGTTTTATTTCCACTCACCTGTGCCTAAGACATCTCTCTGAGTCTTATTCCCACTTCAAAAACTTTGAGCTCAATTTACTGGATCCTTCACATCATTGCGGCTCATAGAGCACAAACTGTTTTAATGTGATGTGGACAAGTCCTTCACTTGTTGTGTAGCTCCACGGCAAACTGAACTGACCTTACCAGAGGCCTCCCCTGAGAATTGCATTAAAGGTTCCTTGAGATAATTCAACTGAACATTCCTGGGATCTAGACACATTCCTTGTCATTAGATTATATTGTTATCACTATTATTAGTGTTGTTCTTATTATACAATATCTAGATAATTGATAAACTGATGTGACTATTTATCAATATCTTACTATGCTTTGTGTTTATCGCAAAAAAGACGATATTGTCAGGGCTAAGAAGCCAATGGACGTGTTTGCGATGACCCATGCAGCCTATGAGGTGCAGAGATTGCCGGCCAGCACATCATTGCAGGGCACTTGGCTCCCGCAGCTGACTGGGTCACAGGTGATTAGTTGAGCAGCTTGGAACACCCCAATGGGCAGAGACGGTGATCGACATGAGTTCAGTTTACCCGACGAAAACCAACCACTTCAACCAGTGGTTCCACCCGTTCGTTGCAAAAAATAGGTTCCACCAGTTTGTTCCACAGCAGTTCATTCCACCGCAGTTCGTTCCCCTTCCGAAGTTCGTCCCTTCCCCCTGTGTGATGCTGAGGTTCATCCTGATCACCTCGAGGAGGTGATTTCCCAGTATGAGAAGTTTGGAGCCCTGGGAGTCTTCAAATTGTGACAGTGCAGAGGTTACGACACCATGATATGGTGTTAAATGATATGATTTAATTTGAAACTTGAAATTTAACGATATCATTTCAGACCAACTAGCAACATCTTGTACCACTCACAGCTCACTCACAGCAGTTTTCAAGTTTCCAGCAACTCTTGGAGTCACATGGATGGGTTGTTGGATGGGTTGTTGGCCAACCTTTGGTCTCCTGTGCAATCTCTCCAAGGCAGGGTTGCTTCGATGCTGGGCGCTCGGGACTCCCTCGACACCGAGTTGTCAACTTTGATCAATAAAGATCTGGTGCAACTGGTGCTGTGTCGAACATGGCGGCCGCTGGTGACCTAGGCCTTGATGCAGCTCTTGGAATCAGGCCTTGGCAATGAGCGTGGCTTGGCACGGTAGGATTTGCAGAGCACAAGCCGTACCGCCTCTAAACAACAAGAGGTCACTCAGAGTCACTAGAAGTCACTAGGAGTCGCTAGGATCAGGAGGGCAGTGAGGCAGGTAAGTGAGCGATGCGAGTCTGGCGTGTCTTGTCACCCAGCACTTGATGCACCCAAGACCAGTTTTGCTGTTTACACATCTGTTCAGAGATGTTTTACAGGTTTGTATCTCCACATCTCCGTCCACATCTGTTAACACTTCGGACTTTGTGTATTTGAGGTGCTCATGTCGGTATGTACACAGAATTGGCCACCATGTATGCGAAGTGCGCCGCAAGCTGCCCCTGGAAGTTTTTCTTGATCCAAGGGAAAGAAAGAAGTTTTGGTTTTCATGTTTTTTTCACTTATGATTTGCTATAATTATACATTATTGTCTGTTCACTTGTTAAAACATACTGTATTTTCCCCGGACTTGTACAAGTCCAGCTCTTTATTCAAAATCCATCGGAGGTTCCTTGATTGGGAACTCAAACAAAGTTGGAGGCAGCAAGCAGCTGCAAGCAGTGTAGGTACAAGCCAAAGATGCTCATGGACTTCATCAAGATGAACGTGCAGAAGTTGAACATTCCAAAGCTCATTCATGCATGCGAGAGGCGCTGAAAGCTAGCTGTTGCTGAAAGGTTTGAAGATCTTGTGTTCTTCAGTGTTCCTCTACCTAAGCACTGGGTTTCGAAGGCATTATCACTGGGAGCATGCGGTGTTCCTCTACACGCACTATGACGAGTATGACCAAGCGGCAAACACCATGATGGTGCTGCCCTCGATGACCTTCACTGTGTGATGCCTCGTCCAAACTCTCAAGACATGGGCGACATCGGCATCAATCACATCAATCAGCTACAGCATTTCTTATTCCCTGAACATGAAATCAAAGAATTGCATGCTGCCTGATTTTATTTTCCGAAATCTTCCACCCGCGGTAAGGCTCATAGCCCAATTGCCTTTGCTCATGACCAGTGGAGCACTCGGGCCTGCACAGCACAGCGTTTTCTGTTTCGGTGACGGGTAGTCGCTGATGATCGTGCAGAAGGCTCCTGTCACAGAGAAATGTTTGTCTCAGGTTCCTGATGATCATGCAGAAGGCTCGTACATTTGAGATCTTGTTTTTGATGCCGATGTCAGGAAGCTTGAGGTCATGTCTTGTGGTGCATTTTCACCATTTTCTAGCCTCACCATTTTCTAGCCCCCCTATCCCCTAAAAATGCTTAGCCATGACAGTCCAACACTGCACAGTCTGCAGGTGTCCAACATGGAATTGTACTACCGAGCAGTGCAGTTCTACCTGGATGAGCAGCGGGGGTCCCCAAAAAACAACTTAGTGCAATGTGCAACCAGCGTATCAGCTTAGGGTCTCGTTGGTTTCGCCTTAGCATATCTCAATGTTTGCAGCTTTGATTCTCATGAGGCCGCCACATTAATTTGAATGCAAATGTTGATGAAACAGGACCTGGAGATAACGGTTCTGAACATTTTTTCCTTGCTCTGGGAGTCTCAATTTTCTTAGTCAGGTAGTTTCCGTCTTGTAAAAGGAATCACCGGTGTTTGCCGCATTCTTGACTAGCTAAGGCATTTGAGGTATAGACTTAGATAGTTTGTCCACTTTTTGGGTTTGCCTCTCCTTCTAGCCGTGTTTGCTCCAGCACCATCCAGCACTAAGGCCATTGCAGTTGAACTCGCTCTTGAGCACCATCACCCCAAAGGCGGATGAACGTCGAAATGTGCACTGCACGTTTTCCGGGGATGCCTTTGGAAAATGACCCCGCTGCTAGCTTCTACACCACCCTTGGAAGAGATTCATTGATCAAATGGTGGTCTCTCAAAATGGGGACAACCCAAATCATCCTTATTTAGCAAGTTTTGATAATCAGTCAGCCATTTTGGTGGGTTTCCTTACTTTGAGAAACCACCAATTAAGAAAGAAGTGATGACCAAAGATGGATTTTGATGTTTTGACGCTCACTTTTTCATGAGTGCAGATTTCTGTTTTCAGCTTCGCGTGAACGCGATAGGTCGATCATGCTCGAGTTGTTCAACAGGTGGGATCCTTAGAGATCAACACTAGGTCTCTAGATGTCCCTAGATGTCACTAGATGTCAGAATCTCATCCGTGTCCCCTTTAGCGCAATGGTGCCAGAAATCATCTCCTCCTGAAGTTGACACCTGGAGACATAGGAAAGCCAGACTGAACAATTGGAAAGAATTCTTGTTGAAAGCAACCACAAAACATTTCAGAATGCTTTCCAGGCAAGTTCTTTGTTTGTTCTGAAAATCTAGTTGATATGTGTGCTTTCCATGGTGCTGTAGGTGTTTTTTTGCAAATACTGTTCAGCAGCTCAAGAGTATGCCATTTTGGATGTGAGGTCAAGAAATCCAACCAATTGCCTCTGATCATGCCTTACATGAAGCAGGCCAGAGAACTGAAGTCCGCATCGTCCTGTTTCCTTTTGAGTGTTATTTTCGTCACCGGCACCGGCACTGTATCCTTGCACAAAAACTGTGTTGACAAGGTGTTTAGCTGACTGTTTTTGCGCCTCACGATTTTCTACTGCAGGTGCAACAGCACAACATTGCACCGGTGAACGAGGCTATGCTGGCTGTGCCCGTTGGAGTACGGTCGTCTTGTTCTGCACTAGCTGTCACCAAGGATGTTTTCTGGACAGGTGGTCAGCTTCTGAATGGTCCTGTGCAAGAGCTGTAACATGAGCTTTGGCTGACCCGGGGGAAATGAATCCTGCATGATGTAGTGGAAAGTGGCAGCGAAGCCAATGGTTTTTGCCTGCCTTGTCAGTAAAGGCCAAACTCCTTTGTGCTCCGAAGGAAAGTAAAGGTAAACCCTTTGTGCCAACATGACGTAAAGCCAATTCGAGTTAACATCAAGCTGCCAGAAGTTGGACCACATCTCGTTTTCTTCCTAAAGCTTCAGCAGGCCATCAACGACATCTACGTGGATGGTGAGCAGTATGAGGAATTGAGGCAAAGCATCGAGGACCACCACCTCCAGCAGGGCTCAACGCATTGGTTGCTGTCATCTGTTTGATCTCAGGGCATCGTTAAAGATGTAAACTTTTTCCACAAAGGGTTACACTTTTTTAGCAAAAACTAGTTACCGTAGTGGATCTTGAAGAATTTTTAGTCACTTGATTGGCTTTTAGCAATTTTTACCTCTAGTTCTTGCAAAGCAGATGATTGACAAAGGTTGGAGTTGTTTGGGTGACATAGACTGTAGACAAATTTCACTGCCATGAAGCAATGTTGAGCACTGAAATCCATGACTTTCTGCAGTCTCAGAGTTTGTACCAAAGGTCCTGCCTTGAGATCCGGGTCCTCCCTCCTGTTTCTGTGGGGATCACTCTCTTATGCCCAAGGGCGTCCCGTGATTCTTTAGATAAGCGCGCCTTTTGCTTTGGCCTCAGGAGTTTGACAACTTCGATCAGATTGCTTTGGCCGGGGACCCAACGTTCTGTGAACTTTCAGATTTTTAACATTTTCTGGAGCCTTCTTTGTTTTCCGTTAACTCTCCACTGGGCACCGGCTACCGGTGGGTGGCGCCGCAACAGAACTTGGTTTCAGGCCCAAAAGTTGGAGAAGCACGAACTCATAGAGATGCGTCGCATTGCCACCTTGGTGGGGAAGCCAAAAGGTGAGATCTTTGGCTGAGATCCGACAAGATCCTTGGGGTGCACAGGGGCACAGGACAGCGTGTGGCTCCACGTGAGAGATCCTCGACTGGGCCATTGGGGTTCACAGGAGCACAAGATGCTAAACTTGGAACATTTTTTGTTGCAACAAAAAACGTGGCCCAAATCTCCCAGGTCTACCAGAAGAACAAGCGCTACAAGCAAGCCATTGAGCTTGCTCAGCAAGACAAGATGTACAAGGAGAAGCCGACAGTGGCATTGTTCATCTTGAAGAACATGATGTGTAGATTCAACTTTGGCTGATTCTTACTTTGCAGGCACAACCTTCGACTGAGACAAATGTACGAAGATAATCAAAGAGGTATACAGGGCATCGTTGTCTTCCGTGTGATAATCACTAACAACAACAAGAAGATGGACTACACCAAAGAAATCAAGATTGTTCAAGTGTATGTGTGAAGATGCGCCTGCACCCGCACAAATCTGTTCGCATATCGAGATGGGCCACATAATGCAAAGCCAGTTGTCCACACAGGACTGCATGGACAGTGCTATGGCCAGTGGAAACCAAGACTTGGTCCGGAAACTCAGCAGTTTGCAATGACATTCATAGATTTTCCATCGATTTGCCTTCAGCTCCATCTACTTCACTGTCCACAGCTGATCCGCCTCGAAGGCAGAAGGTTTGCTGAAGTACTTTGTGGAGAAAGACATGAAGGCGACTCAAAGGGGCCGTTGGAAATAGAACTACTGATCCTCTCTTTGAATCATTGAGTCAAAGATTTCTGCCAAGTGACTTGTATCAGCGATCCTCTGTCACCTTTCGAATCAGTAAACCATGATGGCAGTTCAGGTAGGAAAGACATATGAAGACATGAAAACAGAATCGCCACATTAATTTTAGGCTTTTTTACATTCCAACCTCCGAGAGAAGCCATTTCTTAGGCTCATGGCGGAGAGGAATCCTGAATCCTGATCTCAGAAGTGCTGAAGGGACTCCCTGTCAGGAATGCTTCGCAGCCTGTCTGTACACCTGCTACGATTTGATTCGCCTGGAGCTTGAAGTGCTTGAAGTGAGTTGCTCCAAACTTGTAGCGGAGTCTTTCTCTTTGGAAAGTTGGCAGGAGCAGATTATATAGTGAACAGAGGCGGCTTTTTCTCCATCTTTCAGCAGCTTTTAGTGGAACTTGCCGTGGTTTTCTTTTTTTGAAATTCTTTTACATCTATAATCTATTATAAAGTGATTAAGAGAGTGATCTATAGATCTTTAATCTACAATCTACATCAGTTTGTAATCTATTCTAGAATCTATTCTAGATCCAATCTATAACAAATGTACACTAAAGATCTAAAACAATTGGAATCTCTGTGGCTCCAGCTTTGCTTAAAGCGTTGCCATGGCGCGCGCAAGACACGCACGCAGCGCGGCGCTGTTAGTGGCACTGGCCCTGTCACTGCCCTTGGCGCCTTGGCACAGAGATCCCAGGAACCAGCGGAAGCCGATGAAGCGATGAAGCCATGAAGCGAGTGACTTTCTCGAGCTTTCACCATTTTTTCAATGGAGCTTTCAGCATTCTTTCAAGACTCTTTGAACATTCTTTGAACATTCTTTGAACATTCTTTGAACTTGAATATAAGAAACATGTTTAACTTTGATGATCATCATGAAGCTTATGATGATTATCATGATGATTTGTTTTTGATTTGATGTTGCTATGTCAGGCATGGCTAGGGCCCTCGCAGCCTCCGAGAAGACAGATCTTGCTTCTGCCAGGCATGATTGTGTGATAGGACCAACTGTCACACGAGTTGGAAGACGCTTATCTTTTTGAGCCTCAAACATATCTCTTCTATCTCTTCCCACATTTCTTTGTGAACCATTTTCCCCACAGTTTTGTTTATCAATGAGTTTCACTAGGCGAAGTATGCTTGTTTTGTGAGACAGTCGAGATCCCTTTGTCAGGCCTTAGTGTGGGTGTTCCACTGGCAGCAGAGGCTGCTGGGTTCTCACCCTCAGACTTGGGTTCGACGGAGGCGAGTGTGACAGTCTGAAAGCTGTTCTCATGAGGTCTTGGAACGCATGGCTACGCATGGCTATTTGCAAGCGAACTCTTCGTTTTGCTATGCTGCTTTTGAGAATTTACATGACTCATACATTGGACACGTTCATGCCCACACAGAGATACCATCCAAATTGATCTGTCTGGAGATTCTGGCGTGCCTTAAAGTCTCAGGGCAAAAAGAGAGTGGAAAAAACTCACGCTGTGGCAACGTTCGATTTGCCCTTCAGGTAGGCAGCAGCCAGCAGGCTGCGGTGCAGCGTGTAGAGGCCGGCAAACAGATCAGTGCTTTTCCGCAGACGGTGTGAGATCTCATCTTTGTATGGTAATACGCAAGGGTTAGATTTTTGACAAAAGATTATAACGCCGTATGTGAATTCACGATTTCATAGTGGATTAGTAATATGAGCAGTACTATGTCAGATTACTTATTACTATCAGATTAGGTCCAATGTACATATGATGTCGTAGACAAATTCCAAAGAAGTCAAAACAATATATGGTGAGGTGAGACATGAGGTGAGATACTGACTGTGAGTGTCCTTGAGAGCGAGATACAGACTTGGCCTTTCAGCAGAAAAGAGGTGGTGATTCCAGGTTCTGCAGAGATGCAGTCACAAGTCCATATTTGATTCTCATCCAAATCGCCTGTTCAGAACGTGGATGAGCTGGAGAACGCACTCTACTTGATCAGTCGTGTCCAGGAGGCTTGTTGCCAATTGCTAAAAGCGGCCTGAACTGTTTCAAGCAGTTCATTGCTTTGTTCGCCAAAAGTGAAAGTAGTGAGTTCTGCTTCGAAATGAAAGCATTGCAAGGCATTGAAGCCACAGCTACTGTGAGGCCACTGTGCAACAGGAGCGCCTGGTCACCACGGGCAAATTCAAGGAGATCTCACCGCTTCAAACAGTATGTTGGCCCCCCAGAATAGGTGCAGCCATGGTGCAGCCTAGCCTTACAAGGCTATGTACCGAGACAAAAGGGGCAAAATTCACTCAAATGGCAAAATGGATGAAAATGGATCAACATGATGCTTCTCATTTGGCCCGCATGGTCGAGGCTTTGTGATGTTTGGAAGTGGAAGTGGGAAAAACAACACAATCTTGTCACATTTTGGGTCACATTCTCTGAAATTTCTCTCAAATTCCATGCATTTTTTTCAGCAGAGACACACCTATTGGATCCAACTGAGCAATGGTCTGCCAGGACGTCCAGCGAAACTCCATCACCATGGCCCCACGGCGAATTTGTAGAATTGACACCAGACCACGTCTTCAAAGCGGTTTTGAGAATGGCCGCAGTTGGGTGAATGTGGTGCATCTATCCTGTGAGCAAACGATGACTCGTCACATTTAGTGAATTTATTTAATGTATCTGCTGTATACAAACCAAAGAAATTGCCTCTAATTGAGTTTGTTGAGTGCTTGCCTGAAGCAGTCACAGCAGATTTCGACAGTGCCCCCGATGAGATCAGCTGGGCACTGAGGCTTTGAATATGATGTTGGACAACTATCGACTCGGAGATCAGGCGATGTGCTCCTGCTTTGCAGATGAACATAGGCACTACGAGGATTTGCAGAGATAGCGACTTCAACCAAAGCCTGTTGGGTATACCTTGCTGATCGACACTGATCATCCGAAAACAGTAATTCACTGAAGCCTTTGTGGCAGTACCAATATGTATGAATCATCAGGCTGTCGGTTTCTAATCATCAGGATGTTGGTTAGTTTTTAACTTTTAACCCTCTTCAGTTGCACACAGTTCTTGTTGGGTACAGGGGGGATCACCTCCTTGAATCAACACAGCTGATCTTCGTTGCTGCGCTAGGTAGTCACTGCCTCCGGCTATGTTGAACCGAAAACAAACATCATGAAGGAGAAGCTGCGGGTGGTCCGGGGATCCTCCACGCACAAGCAGTAATTCATTATGAATAAAGCAGACATGCATCACCTACAGAGGTGTGGTAGGGGTGTTTCGCACCGTATTCCGCTGTTGAGAACAAAGAAACCCCTTTTAAGTAGAAAAACTGAGATCAATTGGATGATCACGGCATGAAAATGGAGTTCCAAAATCGGTAGCCGAGTCGCCAGAAGGCTGGCAGCTCTATTCTTCTCTCATTTCTAATATGATTTTTCACACAAAAGTGAGCATGAAGATGCATGAAATGTGGCAATGCCATGATTCTTCGACATTTTTCTTCATGGCATTTGGGCTGCCATTTGCCAGGCCAGCCAAGTGGGCAACGAGGCTGTAGACGTTCTGGAGACTGCGAAGGAGTACTTTGGTCAGCCTCTGAAGGCGGGTCCGAAAGATTGTCATGGAGAAATTTCTCAAAGTCTCCATTTTCTCTTCATCATTTCTCCATTTCATCTTTTTTGACTGATGATTTTCTTTCTTTTCTTGGTGAAAACATGAAGAGGTGAAGAGATGAAATGATTGAAAAGGTGCTAGAAACCAGGAGGAACGAGGAGGAACGAGGAAGGCCAGAGGGAGATGCTGTCATTCCGATTTCAGGTCTCAGGCCTTTCCGACGAACAGCGTCTCTTGGACAAACGTGAGCGTGTCAGCTGGACTGGAACTGACATGTTTGTTTATCTATATTCCATATCATTCCATATCTATGTTTAGAGAAACTGCTTTCTATTTATGTTTATTTCTATTTTTTGCGAGGTCCCAATTGAATTTCAACGATCCTGTTATCCTATCAAGTTCTAGGATGATTGCATACATCATTGAAACCAATGTGGCATCCCAGTATGGGGGTCCGTGGAACATCGACCGTTGGCTTACTTGAAATGCATGGAGAGCCTCGTAGCTCAGGAAAGTTTATCATTGAGGCCATGCAAGCCTGCAGAAACTCGACTGCAAGTTGTGGGCTCCACCCGATACCACTTCTCTGGTGATCTATTTTGAGGTCAAGACCCAGGCCCCAAGAATCTCAATGACTGCATTTGATGTTTTCCGTTAACCGATGTTTGCTCAAGGGGATGCTTTGAGGGACCTCAAGATTTGTTTTTGCAATGGTGATTTCCGGTCAGATCACTCCCTTCTCAACTACTTTTTTTGTGTTGTTGTTGTTGTTGTTGTTGTTGTTGTTGTTGTTGTTGTTGTTGTTGTTGTTGGTGGTTTGTTGTTGGTGTTTGTGTTGGTGGTGGTGGTGGTGGTGGTGGTGGTGGTGTTGGTGGTGGTGCCATGGCCGGGGTCAGCGGCTTTGCTTCTATGAATTTTCCTAATATGGTAGCTGAATGAGGTTGCCCACGATCCAGCTGTGGCATGGTGTAGACGAAAGTCTCGAATTGTCGCCCCTATCATTTCAAATGAGCTTGATTCAACGATGTATATGTTCCAAAATGTGTCCCGAACTAATTTGAAAACAGTTTTGAGAATCATTTTGGTACGTTGAAGATGTCCTCCAAACAGGTTGCCTATGTCACAATACCATCTTTGAAGGGAGAATTTATGTTTCGATCATGGGGCTGCTATCGGCACAGCAAGATTCAAACATCCGAAAACGAAGCGTTCAAGCACCATGAGGATCAAAGTTGGACAACTTTTTGGTCCCTTTGCCAGCACTTATTCTTGTGAGACTGTGAAACTGCAAATTTTTGGTTGCATTTTGAGCCTGTTTTTGTCATTCCCACTGTCGCTGGAGGCAGATTATTTCATTCTGACACATCTCCCTGCTTTTTATAAAGCATCGGTGTGCATCCCGAAATTGGTATCCTTGGAATCTTAGTCTGACAACAAGTATCCCAGTAGAGCCTGGGTGTCAGTTGTGCATCCATGTAGCACATGTATCTTCAACATCTACCTCAGTGCGTGTGTAGGTGCCGTAGCAGCACTGTCGGCGATGTGCAGTATTGTCTCTCAAATCATGATCCCCTGTCTCATGATAAAACCTGGCCCCTGCACAACGACTGTGCGGGAAGGGTGTGCAGTCGAGTATTTGTGTGGCTTCGGTTTCTTTGGTTTCTTTGGTTTGTAGACCCGGCCCCTTGAGATCCAATGATCCAAAAGTGTCTTTCGGATCTCACGGAGTTCATGTGCGCTGCCCGGTAGCGACCCATTCTTTTGGTGCGAGTGATCCCATTCCCTCCCAGCGATCCAGCTTCCAAACTTGATAACAGCTTAAAGTGCTTGTCCATTTCAGTCTTTCATGGCCTGGCTTAGCTAGAGTGTGGTTGACGAAGCTGAACAGGGTTCCCTTTTCATGGCCGAAATCTCACTTGTCAGAACAAGCAGTCAGGCTGCGAAGTTCCACAGGGCGATGACGAGCTCAGGTCTATGTGCCAGACGATGTCCTTCAACGTGCCAGAAAGCGCGTAGAGGACGAGAGCCTTGGATCCACCAGCACTTAGGACCCGCTCGATCTGCGAAGATGACGGGCATGCGAAAAGTTCCTACTTGTTCTGTTCGCTCGTGTTGGACAGCACTGTTTTGTACTTAATGGCCCGTTTAATCAAAAACACCGAGTCACTTCGATCTGCGCATGGCTGCACCATGTCAAGACTTTCCAGGCGGAGGCCCAGGCTTTTTCATTTCGTTGAATCACAAGTAGGGTATAGAGTTGTTGCAGGGCTTTGGTTTGTCTCCACGAAGCCAACCTTACGCCTTGAAAACCGAGGAATGAACTCAATCGGCGGGAATACGTTGGCGAGGACAGCATTTCCAGTCCCAAAATTGCAACCATCAAGATGCAAGCATTCATCCAGGTTGCCAGATTCAGCGAAGACTCCTTTATGACAGATTCCGTCAGACTTGTTATCTTTTTCTTGTGCCCCATGAAACACCTGTACTGGCGATGCTATGGACAGTGGCCATGACCACCACGATGCTATGAGAATTCCACGGCTGTTGAGGACGGCGGCATCCTCAACCCGGTGACTCTGCCGCTCCTTGTCGCTGAACCGGATCACTGGACCAGCTCTGCTTTCGTTGAGTCAGTGAGTAGTCCACCTAAAGAAAAAGATTTCAAGGAAGGTCCACCTGTGCCTTCCCATCAAACACTTGGGGAAGCTAACTCGACCAATAGCTATCGACATTCCAAAAAGCCCTGGCATTTTCTCGGCCACAAGTTGCTGCTGGCAGCAGTTTCTAGCATGATGTCTACAGGAGAACAGATCTCCTCCAACCCTTGCGCTGAAGCAAACTTTCCACCACTTCTTTTCTTGTCTTAAAGGCATGGCATGTTCTCTCTATAGATAGTTACAACAGCCATGTTCCCAAAAACAGGACAAAAAAAACAACGCAAAAGCGATAACTTGAAAAAAATGGCACAAGCTGTAGGAGTCCACGACTCCAATCATCTCACCCACATAGAATCGGATTCAGCGACCCTCAATCCCACAACCCCAGCGTTTGCCCACAGTCAAAATATATATATGAAATCAGCTGAAGCTCACCTGGTTTGCAAAGAGGTTGCTTGCTGGTTTGTGCAACCAGGATTTCACATCAGAACTAGAAGCCAGAGTGAATTTCCATCGGAGTTGCGTGTCTGCCAAGGTGGAAAGAACCACGAAGCAAAGTGCCAAGATAATTTTGATGCTTCTCAGTGCGGGTCGGACCTGGGGGAGAATTTTGTTCCAATCTTTTGAGTGAAATATTTGCGATGCAAATTCCACTTTGACCCATGCTATGCCCTTGGGCCCTTGGGTCCAGCCTGAAGAATTAGTTTTGTGACAGAGGAAATACTTCACTGTCGCCAAAAGGACCTGTCAGACCTCCCATGGGCGACAAATCCTTTGGAAGTGCGTCCATCATCATACCGCGACTGTCGCGGTCAATCAGTTCAACCCGATTCGCGACATCCAGCCAAGCGAACCGAAGACCGAAGCAAAGCGCAGTGGCATAGCAGCCAGAAATACGATGATGGCAGTTTTCGCTGGAAAAAAGGCTGCGCGAGATGTGCAATGATTTTGTTCTGTGCCGTCATTTTGCAGCATGGTGTTTGAATGTTGGATCCGCCTGTACTGGTAGTTGACGGTAACTCACCAGCTGTTTAAGGTAAACTGGGGGTGTGTTTTTGCCGCGCCCAAGGTCCAGATATTGCACTGGAGCTTGCCTGGAAGAGCCGTAACATGGATTTTGCCATGCCATACCTGATCCAGGTCAGGGAGCGCTTCCATCAATGTCTTAGGTCTGTTGGCAAAGTACGAAGGTATGCAATGCATTGCAATGCTCACATTTGCTCACCGAGAATCATCCACTTGAGGTTGCTTCCAAATCTAGCACTATGCTTATGTGTTCCTAAACCTTCCGAAAGTCTTTGTTTGCCTGATCCCACTGAACCATTTCCCTCCTATCATTGCCAAGGAGTTCCATGGCTGTATGGCCTATGTTTCCCAGCACTGTTTGATCCATACCGTTTTCCCCTTTGGTGCAGCCGTTGCGATGGGAGGTCATGCGAGAATACACTGACCGAGTAAACGCACTTGACAAGAAGACGTCGCCTGGCTGAACTGATCTCCTGAGGAAGCTGAAATCGCACCTCTCACACAACAGGATTTCATGAAGGACACACACACACACACACACGCACACTTTTGATAAGACTCTGTGCCCCACTGTGCGTCCTGATGTCGAACGGCAATGAAAGGAGCTTCTGATTGTAAGACAAAGCACTGGACATGTACGACTGATTTGAGTTGGGCCATGACGGTTGGAATTTTCTGTTGGAAATACCTCATTGTGAAGCTTCAAAGGTAGCCATTTCAAGCTGTGGGGCTAGGGAACTCTGGGTCCTGGGTGTCGCTGAAGCCTGAGGCAGAAGAAGGAAGAAGAGGAGGAGAAGCAGAAAAGCGTCTAGAACTGAGAAGCAAAGAGGAGGAGAGAGACGTAGAAAGAGGAGGAACTTGAGGAAGAAGAATCGCGAAGCAAAGAGACGTAGAGAGTCACAACTTTGTTGGGGACAAGTTTGTCGACGGATCTCCTCAAAGATTGATCCGCCGTTGTGAGGCTCCAAATGACTATGTCCCTGACTACATGATGCCCACGATGGGACCAGGCGGGGACCAGTCGTGCAGCGATCTTTCACCACTCACCACGACGTGTTCCGTGCATTTCCGTGCCAGGGCTCACTGGCTTTGGCAATCTGGCCCTGACCAGTGGCAGCTGAGCTCAGCGACGGTTTGGCGTAGATTTTCAAGGCTTTTAGCGTCAAAAAATAGCTTTTAGTGTAAAAAATGGAAGTCCATGAATCAGTACCAAGTAGAATTCATGAATCACATCAACTAGCATTGTTTAGCATTGGCAACAGCTAGATTCGTAGAAAAAGTCGAGAACCAATTCGTTTGGTTGAAGTCCATAGTTGCCGCAACAGCGATTTGCACCAGAGGGATACCCGCTAGCTTTGATTTACAACGCCCCCACGCTCCAAGTGCGTCTTATTTTGGTCAAGCGCTAATGGTTGGTCAGTACTACCGTTAGGTTGAGGATTTATTGAGCGAGAAAGACACTCAGATTTCTGAATTCCATTGTAGAAATGGTTGATGTGAAATTCTCTCAGTTGTTCTTGTTAAGCCACGCTCTGAGGGTTGGGGGTGGTCCTGCTTCGTATCTCAGGCCCTGCTAACATGCCAATGATGTCAGAGCCCTGGGCATCGTGTCAAGTTACAGCGCAGGAATATCATGACATAACGCAGGCAAATGATAGCGAAGATCTGTATGTAATTATGTAATTGTATTTGTGGAATGTTCTACAGATACCAATTCAATCATGATTACGATCATTACTATTGTCACTACTATTGTCGCCACTATGTAATGCTATCGTTATTGCCTCCATTATTGACTGTTATCATTATGTTCTTGTTACTGAATCGATCGAGTCTTTGATGTGACGTAGGGTTCCTTTTTTTTGTCAGAGTTTGACTTCCAAGCTTTGAACCCGTGAGCACTGACAAGTTTTTGTTCGCACACCGAGAGATTGCTCCTTCCTATTCCTGCATCGCTAAGGGGCAACGCAATGAACATGGGCATGCAGCAGCAGCCGGGCATGCAGCCACATTCTCAGGGTTCAACTAGCAGGTGCACAGACTTTGAACAGTGCCTTGTGATGTCTAACTTGTCACAAGATGCGAAGGTTAGCTTCACCAACAG
Organism: Symbiodinium kawagutii; assembly: GCA_009767595.1. Lineage (NCBI taxonomy): Eukaryota > Dinophyceae > Suessiales > Symbiodiniaceae > Symbiodinium > Symbiodinium kawagutii. Next base: position 263,393 of record VSDK01025378.1, on the reverse strand, counting down.
CTGAGGCCAAGTATGATGATGACTCCAAACATGGGCGGCTTTTGAGTTGCGCACGGGCCTCAAATGTTTGACGCTTCAGTGCTTTTGCGATGAACTTTCCGTTGAACTTTCCAGCTGATTGACCGCTGAGATGCGGATCTTAGGTGGGCAACCGCTAGACATTGCGCCTCGCACGACCCCAAATCGGCGGTCGGTTTGGCGAATCGTCTCCGCCGGGAGAAGAGCAGCTCGTGGGAGTTGAAAAAATGGAGAAACAACACATGGACAAAATCTGAAAAGCTCAAAGGGTGAGTCTGTAAATTGTACAGTTAGCTGCTGTATGTTTCTTGGTAGTTTTCGTTTCTTAGTTCTGAAAGGATGAATTGTATGTTTTTGAGTTTCTATACTTATGAAGTTTCATTTTACTTCATGGTACATCTATAGGTAGATAGTCTTGGTTTATACAGAACTACCTAATGTAGTTTGAACCCACGTAATGACAAGCACCAACAATTTTTGGAAAGAACCATGGGAAGTGACAAAAAGATTTCTATTTCAAAAATAGTTTCCCATAGTTCTGAGCCTTTCTACATCTATTTCTATTTCTTTTGTTTTTTTTCAATTCCTGGACTTCTCATAGTGAGGCGTCGCAGGGCTTCGTCAGATTTCGAGCCCCCGACCAGATCAATGCACCAGCGCATGCTGCGCCGATGAAAATGATCATCTCCCATTTGTGTTAACACGGAAGAGACACCACAATAGGAGGAGAGACACCGGAGATCATCTCCTGTTTCAGCATCGTTTTTCTTGCAGCCTGGTCGTAGCAGTTGCACAGCTTCTTGCTCTCGATGTAGGAGGGTATGGAGGGTGCATTTCATTGCCATCGATTTGGGCAGAGTTATTCTCTCAGGGCAGTGGGTTCAATCGATCCCATAGCCATGAAGGCCTGGCTCGCGGAAAACATCATGGCATTTGTGTCCTCCAATAAGACTTGAGTTGAAGTGTTGCGGCAGTCCCTGCAATGGCAGTAACCTAGCATATCACGCAATCGTCCATCAACAATCCATGACTTCATTCAATTCTTGGATTTGTCTTGCATTAAAAGAGTTGTCTAGAGTTTTTTGTTTAACATTTGGTGTTTGCACCTGAATTTGGCCCACTTCTTGCCGTCTTGGTTCGAATGCCATGCGAGGGACAGGATTTGTAGGTAGGGTGCGTTCGAAGCACAACTCGTTTCGACCTGAGAAAAGTGAACTTGCATGAGCGAAATTTGAGGGAACCAGTCCGGACCCGTGCGTGCAACTGGCGCATGATTGCAACGATCATATGGAAAGAACACTGTTGTTTTGCAATGACTTGGTCGTTGTTTTGATACCTTTTGAATGGTAAATAACCCTGCAGATGGGACAGTAGCAGTTTGCAGGGGTTTGACAACAGAACATTAGCCTTGAAGATGGGAGAACATGCTTTCTACTGCGACTTGGTGCTATTCATTTGGGGCCAAGAACGACAATGTTTGGTCATGGTTTGAAGCACAAACAAGAGCATTCAAATGAATGCATTGAAAGGTATGTGTTTACTTGCACGCGGGCAACCCGTATGATAGTCGTAAAAGGCCAGGTTTGTAATGATCTATTGACAATTTTCACTAAGACATCTTTTATGACCACTAGTTGACGCAAGCCACTGTCCAGCAATGCTGGTTACTAATTGTCAAATTTCATTAATGAATTAACTCTTAACCATCAAAATTATTATTGATTACTATTTTAGTGATTAAAACCAAAGTGAATCTTGATTAAGAGGTAGGTAAAAGTCCAAAGCGACCTCCGCTTCGAACGCTTTGACTTGTGGATGCCAAGGACGTGCTATGCGGCTAAAGTTAACGCATGAGGACGGGAGGATCTGAGGATGCTCATGGTGTGCTGCTCTTCTGCCTTTTTCCTTATGACTATGGCGCATGATGGCTATCCTTATGCCCATGGGCAGATGTTTTACATTTCTGTTAGATTCTGTTGCTGTTCTCGATGCTCTCGGCATCGTCGATGCGAGATTTGCCATTACACAAATGGACTTGGTTTATCATATCATACCGGCACTTTTTACCTTTTGGAGTATCCAGCAAGCATGGGAATCTGCATGGTCACTAGTTCGTTATCAGCGCTTCTTGTGAAGATTTGGCGCTAGGATGGTCCAAAGCACAAGTCCCTTGTGACATCTGTTGGCTGGCTTGCAGCTCAGAGCAGCTGAGCTAGTCCAGGTGTGCCATTGGAATACTTGCTACTCAGCATCCAGTTCAAACATGCGAAAAAAAACCCTTAGTGGCGTTTCTCAAAATAGGGGTACCCCAAAAGGGTTGGTTTCTTACTATAAATTGGTGGATATTGGATGATTTAGGGGTACCCCTATTTTGAGAAACACCCATACATATCTCTGTCTCTGGAAATTCCTTTCTTCGCTAGACACACTACAAAGACATGGCGATGTCATATCGCGATGCTTCATTTGGGGCGCCCAGGTACAAAACAGGCAAGCAGTACGAGCTCCTGTCTGCTGGAGATGATCAGGATCAAAGTTGAGTCGAGGGCAAGGGCTATGCAAACCACCCACAATGATATGTGCGCTTGCACAAGATGGCGCAACACTGCATAGAAATCACACTCTGAACTAGCCTTGCAGCTCCTTGCAGCTCCTTGCAGCTCCTTCGTACATGTTCCCGTACACAGCCCCATAATGTCGGTTCCGTACATGCACGTCATGCACGCACTTGCGTAGGTTGCACTTTGTTGGTGAAGTCATGGACAGCTGAGATTTTTCAGCAAGTGGATCTACGCCAGCACTGGCACCAGGACATTTGGAAATGGCACGTTGAAGGTTCACCAATTGCTTGGGCCCGAGTGACTAACCGGACTATCACAGCTTCGGAACACCTGCATCTCAAAACTGAGACTTGGTGAGACTTGGTGAGATCCATTGTAGAAACAGTGTATTCATGCAATTCGAAAGCAAAAGAGTTGATGTCTAAAGGAATGATTGTGGATCTCACTTTTGCGTGAATGCCTTTTGCCAAAGACCTTTGCCTTCCACCCATCTTTGTGGAGCAAATACAATGAAATGTATCCTTGATCAAAAAGTGGTCAACCGACACACCGAAAGATTGCATCAAATCAGTAGGGACAAACATAAAAGATACTCATCTTGCACCTTGTTGCACCTTACTTGCACCTTATTTGCACCCCATTAGCAGCATATTTGGAGCACATCAACCACCATAAAGCACTCCAAAGCACGGTTTTTAGAGGACCGCGTCCCGGTGAAGCCCGTCCCAGCCGATTGTGACCCGCCGAAGGCGAAGCTTTGCAGCTGCGAGTCTTTCTGCACCGTGACTTGGCGGCGAAATGCATAGCGCAACAGACAAAGGATCACGCAGTGAATAGACGGTGCTTAATGGAGGGAATTGATGAGGATTAATGAGGGTGCGTGGTGGGTAATGGTGCTTAATGAGGGTTAATGGATGTTGATTAATGATGGTTTTAGTTGATAGATGTTGGTTAATAATGTTTGATGAGGGTTAACGGTGGTTATGTAATGTACTTGCTGCTTAATGAGTGTCAATGGTGGCTATATTATTCTTCACAGTGGTTAACTAACAATTAGTCATTAGCCAATACAATACACAGACAGACCTTTGCTTTAGCTTTGTTGCTGTGTTGGACGGATTCACAATGTTTGGCCTCCAATTTCCTGCATCCAGTGGCCCTGAAGTATTGGGTATCAATGTGTGCGTGGCTTTCCACTGTGTTGAAGATGAACTGACGGGAAAACTATTCGTGATTTGAGGGTGGGACATCCTCGCGACACCTTGGGGTCAAGAGTGTTACAGCAGCAGAAACGTCCTGACACTGAAACACCAAGGTAAAAGATAGGTAGTCCTCAATCTAGCCTAAATAAGCACATCCATAAATATTAAATGAACATAAAGAAATAAACACATAGAAAAACCGATATATATATATATATATATGTACTGATTTCTACATGTATTTATTTATTTATTTATTTATTTATATACAAATGAATAGATACAGATATCTCATGTTTGTTTCAAGAAATGCATTGAGGCCATGGCTTAGAACGTTGTACAATTGGCGCCAGGCAATGGCTTGGATGCCAAGCGGCAAAGGCTTGGGGGCGAAGTGTTCCGCTCTGCAATGGCTTGGGGTTCCAATCTTCGAGCTACAAACTTTGGTAATGGTGAAGAAGCTGATTACTCCAAACATTACCAATTGAAAGGGGTAATGACTGACTAACTAGCTGAAGACTCTCTGTCTCTTAATGCTCCATGGAAAGGGATACTAACTCATTGACAATAACCACCAACATTAACAACCGTGACCATGAATCATCAACCAGTAACCAGCTTTTTAGCCAGTTGAAATGTACGTGAAAAGGTGAGGGCAGAAGTCTGATCGCCCCGTGCTCACCGTGCCGTGATGGCAGGTTCAGACAATGCCTTTGCATTGGGCTGTGCCGATGGCACTTTCCGACTGATCAGTGAGATGGGCCGAGAAGAGAAGAAGGCTGGTCACAGGGAAAGCAGATATATTCTGAGCTTATGACATGCTTATGACATTCGAAAGAGATGTTGCCTGTATGATCTGTACAGAGACATTCTGATGACATCTTGATGTTCGCTTCTTATCTTACCGTCTTTATGTTCGCTTTGGATTACATAATCATTTGCTTTTGTTGACATCTCAAAGATTAATATAGCAAATACCCAAAGATGAATCATTTCTGGTGCTGAAAAACAATGCTTAAGATGGATGCTGTTTTGATGTACCGAGAGATTCCCTTGGTCTCCCTGCTTGGTCTCCGAATGGTTCGGTTCGCGTCCAGGTGGATGCCCATAGAGGTGCTGTGATCTCCCTCAGATGGAGCTTTGATGGACTGAACCTCAGCCGAACCTCAGAACGTCACTAGCCGATTCACAGCTGAGACAACCAGACTGGACAGGTTGAAGTTGTGACCTAGGAATGGTTGGTGCATCACAACAGGATTCATAGCTGGGCAGTATGGTGATTCATAGGTATGATGCCAGCTATGATTCAGTTTTTTGAGATCTTCTGGCATATCTGGAACCTCAGAAGCTTCACCAGATGATTGTTCATGGCTTGTCTAACATGATTCTTCAGAGAGCTTCGGCTTTAGAAGATCTCAAATATGATGCCCGTGGTAAAGCTGACGCCTCAGCTGTCTCTTCCAGGTTCAGCGATCGCAACAGCGGGCGAAGATGGAATTGTGAAGGCCGGAACGCACCGGCTCGAGTTTCCATGCCGTTGTGGCGGTAGCACCTTCCACAGATGAAATTGTGAAAATTTCTGACGAACCAATTGCGAAGAAGACATTCGCTCGGTCCTTACTATGAGCCAGCCCAGGGCCAGCGATTCTATCGCTCTCCCAGGGGGGTTGCACCTGCAACTGGAGAAGGAGATCTCTGTGAGTCTCCGAAGTGTCACGGTCCCTGGGTAGTCAAATTGACTCACGAAGACGAATTGTGAAAAAGAGTTTCAGCCAAATTCCCCCGAAGACGAATTGTCTTCAACAAAATTATTCAATGCATTCCACCAAGTTGCAAAATATGATTAGCTGGGCACCATATAGTTGATTTTGGTGGATTTTCACAAAGAGGATTTCATGCAAGGCAAGATTTTCTGTTCAAGTACATCGACACGCGCCCAATTAGATTTCCTCAATTCCCAGATTGAAATTCAGAGTTTTACCATCATTAATCATTGCTTGTAATCAACTATCATTGACCCATGTTGACCCTATTGTTCACCATCACTAACAAAACTTTATGACCGGAAGAATCGTTGGTTTCAACCAATATTGAGAAATCATTGTGGTTGGTAAACTTATAATATTAGCTGCATAGGCATAGACTTCATATTGGTTAATCTTAGTCACCAATGACCATCATAGTCCTATATCCATTCTGAGCATTGGTTGTTAGCCGATGAATAGATTATTAAATATTTCTTACCTCTTAGTAACCGTATTTCCACTATTTAACATTATTAGTTCACCATCACTAGTCACTATCAGTTAATCTATCCATCCTTGCTTACCAACCATCCTTGGTTACTAAGATATTATGGTCATAATCTAGCCATTATAGTCATTATTATCAACCATCAGTGCTTACCATCATGAGTTGTTAATAACGGGTTTTTGATAATCTAGGCATCATAATAGTTATTGTAGTCATTGTCAATCATCATAATCTATATATTCACTATAGTCATCATGAACTATAGCAACTATCCATTATAATCCTATTCTATCCATCATTAGCCACTACAGTAACTGGTTGTTGATCATCTATCCATCATAATCTATCCATCATAATCTATCCATTGTAGTCCTGCATTACTTGCTGACCATGTGATCCCGTAGCAGTCACCAGGTCTGGTCCCGGAGTGGCATGCTGCGGTCGGCGCTGGCCCAGCAGCACGGGAGCTCGGCAGCCGCTGCGCCTGCGAGTGCTCGGACTACCTCTGGTGGTAAAACTCATGGTAGTCATTAAAGGATTCATAGGTTGATAAAAGGGAATAACCAGTACTAATACTTGTTCATAGGTTGATGACGTACTTATTAGTTATTTCTATTGATAGAAGAAGTGGAATGATAATGGTTGTTGGTTAAATAATGGTTCATCATAGGGGAAAGTAAGCAACAATACTGGTTAAACAGCTACTGGTTGGTGGTTTGATTCACATTTTTTCTCATTTTCCCAAATGTAACTATCGCCACATGGTTGGTTGACTTGCGCATATTCTTCATGACGAGGTGGTTCAACCAAGCAGACCTGGTTTGGGGTTCACAAGGGGCACATTTAGGGTACGTGGTATTGACCCACAGCTAACCACCATGAGTTCGGTAACAAGTGGTTGAGACTACCTACCATTGCTAAAAACGACAAGTTGTTGTTTTTTTAACGAGTGAAATTATATAGATGTAAACATATGCAAAGGTCAGGTCGGATTAATTTAAGAAGCTGGCTTCTCTGGTGTAGGAAACATCTGAACAAGCGGGGGGTTTTCTTGCAATGGCATTTTAAGTTCTCTGAGTACAGTGCTAGTGCCAGGAATCGATGCAACATTTTTTTATAGAGACTATACATGTAAAAGGCAGGACGGACTCGCTAACACATACTTGCTGAAATGAACCAGAAATGCACTAAGTTGAAACTGCACTCTGCCGGTAAGGTCTCATGCCATCTACTCCGTGGTTTGGTCTCCCGACTGTCCTTCCCTCAGAGTTTGGAGGATGTGAAACGCTTGTGAAGCTCCTTGAAAACCTGGGAGAATTTTTGCATCCTCCCACCATGCTTTGAGAGACTTTGTGGATTTGTGCGGGGCCATGGCATTTCGTGGCATTTTGCATGGCCCAATCGACCAAATCCTATGCTTCGTGATGGTCTCCTCGGCAATCCTTTCGCATGTCTCGTTGAATTTGACATTGGGACAGGTGAGCACATACTCTTCGCGTGCAGTTCCAAGATTCACCTGAAGTCCATCCAGGCATTCTGATGAAAGGAATGCCCCTTTGATGCTTATGCTTGAAGATACAAAAAACCCGCTTTGGATAGATTTTCATGTTCGAAGATACAAGGACCTCTGATTTAAGTAAGTTTGGGCCAGTGCGGCGATTCTAATTCCCAAAATCATCAGAGAGGAGCACGCTAAGATCTCAATTTCACAGCTCCAACTGTCAGGCTGGACAGAAGCAAGTAGAATGGAAGGCATCGCCGGCATTGCAGACGCTGTGTTTACCTTTAGAAGCGAGAGCAGTGCACTCTGCCGGATGCAGCTGAAGGCAAAAAACTGGTATGAGGTAGAATTTGGTAGACCAACTCTATGACATACCTAGCAGGTCATAATTGATGCACTGCTGAGGATGTTGGACTGGATTCACCTCAAAGCTTCTTGTCGCTGCAGTTGTCACTGGGAGGCTCACGATGGAGTAGTGATGATGCTGGACTGGTGCAGCACCTGTATTTTTGAGATGTGGACACTTGTGCCTGTGTCACTTTGTGCTGTGCCCTTGTGCTGCTTTGGACCTTGCATCAGCCTGAAAACTGTTTGTAGCAAGGTCCTTCGTCAACAATACGATCCTTTCTGCCGGTGAAGACTGCCGGTGAATGACTGAGACACAGAATCTCTGTATTTTTCGATATCTTTCGCCACTTCCACTGAGGTACAAGATTTGGGACGCCTATGGGCGCCTCCTCTTCAATTCAGCACCTCTCGACCACGTGGTAACAGCCGTTGTCAATGCCTCAGAGCACGAGTTGTGACCTACGGATCTGTACGGCCGGTTGTTTTCTGAGGCTTGGTCTCCCACAGGTGCGGAGCACTGCCAGATTTTATGAGATTTTGATCGGAAGCACTAAGTATTGTGATTCTGGCGATGAGACTTGTTGTTTCGAGGCCGGCATTTTGCAGTGGGAAGCTTCAATGTCAGTTCCACAGAGTTCTTGTTGGCAGCCAGATTCTGCGTCCCAGAGCCTGTTTGCCAAGCAAGTTGGCAAGAGTGTAAAGTATTCCTTCAGTAGCTACAGTAATTCTCTCTAATGTCATGTAACATGAACTGTAGGAATTATCATACATGAAACTGTGATCCAACATGTAACTTCTGCATGAAACTATGATCTAACTTCTGCAACTTCATTTCAACATAAACTACCTTGTTATGCATCCTTGTTATGCAACTGAAACTGATTGCATTACATGAAACCGATGGCAGTTGTCATTTCATCTGCAGACCATCAGTTTCTAGTGACCAGCGATTCGACGCTTTGGACCTGAGACCTTGAAGCTTTGCGACCGAACGGGTTGGTCCTACTGTGTGGTCCTTGGAGCGGCACTGTGGAGAGTTGTGACATCAGATTGGTCAAAGTCTAAAGGTGTCCAAAGATTATATTGAGATATATCGAGATATATCGATTCTAAGATTTACTAAGACAGAATTAAACACGACATGACAATTTATGTGATGTAGGCATAGTCTAAAGGATTTTTCAAAGGTCACCGATTGAGTCGTATGTACGTAGCATGGCATGTCTTGGGGGTGGCAAGGGTCAGTATCTTCACGGATGTTGGATCACCGAGGCAGAGAGACACCCGACGTCGGGTCAATCTTTTCCATCTCCTGGTGCAACGTCAGCGACTCAGGGGCTACCCTGGAGGCCTCTGCAGAACAACGGAAAGCTATTGCGCTTCATTGCCATGGATTCACAATTTTTTGGTTACCGGAAATTCCAGTATTTTATTGAATATTCCATAGAGTTCCATTTTGCTACCTGGAAGAAAGCATGGCTGAACGCTGCCATGAAATTCTGATAGCTTCACCTTGTTAGCGATCACAATCTCTTGGATGATATCCACTTATGTAATGAGATGCAAAAAACATGATCTCCTTCTCATCCAGTGACGCCATGGGAGGGTCCTTGACATCCCACGAGGATGGCACACAGTTGGCCTGCGGCACCGGTAGCGGCCATGTAGTCTTCGGGAGCCTTGTGGTCAGAAACCGAGAGAAGCACAGGAAACAAGAGATCCTCATAGGCTCCACAGGGAGTGGTTTGAGATCCTCGCGGTCTGAAAATCAGATGCTCCTCGTTGTGCCCTTGTACGACATTCAAAACAGGGAAGCATCGCTTCTCTTGGGAGATACAAAACATGGAAAGAAATACCTGGGATTCGAATGTCTCCGCGGTAAATGTTGTCATGGCCACCAAAGATTTCACACTGCATCTGCTTTGAGCTGAGACCTGCTGAGGATCGCTCTTGCACGTGGCAAAACATGGATGTGACCCTGGATGAGAACAACACCATTACCGTCGGGACTTCAGGGCACAAACAAGTCATGCCACAGACTTAGGACCCTTACAACGACCCCCGTACACAAGAATTCATGTGGAGATTCAAGTGTTCAAATTGAACAGCAGGTATGTGCCTGCACTCGTCTTGCATCCATCCACATCTTGTCTACAGTATAATTCAGCTTCTTATCACCAGACAGTTTGCAGAAACAACTTCCAACTTACCAAGACATGTTCCCAAAATATATTTCAACTATTATGTGATCATGCAAAAGGACTTGGCTCTGGCTTGTTTGGAAGTCTTTCACATGAAGCTATGGCTTCAAAGGCCCCGTTAGAAGGAACAGCATGAAACCAACGGCCCTGGTGAGTCGAACACACCGCTCTCCCAAGGTGGTTGATATCTTGAACGAGACAAAGGAGGCGACAGCTGTTGCAGCTATGCCATCTCTTTCTGCAAAGCATTTACCCACAGCTTGGAGTTCCATGGGTTCATCCAGGTATAATTAAGCATACATCAAGTGACGAGTCAGGTCTGGCTAAAGGATTTTTCAGTTTGCCAAAAGACTCAGCTTTTGGCGGTCCTTTTTTTGCGCCCCCTTCTGCACGAGGGGAGCAGAATCGCTTGGCTCAGGAACTGGATTTCAGAGATCGAGTCACTGACATGCCGGGCCTCCGAGACATCAGAATTCAATGGATGCAGAGGTGTTGTCAGCACTGCTCTGGGCACTTCTGCTTAGCAGTAGCATTAGTAGTAATAGTGTTAGTATTAGGTATTAGTCTTAGTACCAGTAGTACCGCACAAGGCGCTGGCGGAAGTTTCCAAGATAGGAGCACTATAGGAGTGTGCAGTTGTGGTTGCGACGATTGATTGTCCGAGGGATCCGAGAACTGAACATCACTTGGGCCTGACTTCCTACCAATGTGAGCATGGATCTGGCCACATGACTGGCAGCCTATCTGTCTAGCTATCTTTCTATCAGTGGATCAGTTTTCTTTCTGTCTGTCTGACTGTCTATCTATCTATCTATCTGATGATCTATTCGTTTATCTATCTGCCTATGTACTTGTCTTTCTATCTACCTCACTATCTATTTATCTATCTGCCTATCTATCTATCTGTCTATCTACCGAATTATTTGTCTGATCATCTATGTGTCCATCTGTCTATCTTTCTGTCTATCTACCTGACTATCTATCTACTTTTCTATCTGACTCTCGTTTCGTCTACCTATCTGTCTATCTATCGACCCATCTAGCCATCTGAATCTGGCTATCCAATTGTCTGTCTATTCCATCTATCTATTCTCGCTATTCTATCTATCTATCTATCCATCTATCTATCCATCTATTCATCCATCGATGCATCTATGTATCTGACTATCCATCTAGCCACCCATCGATCTGACTATCGACTTGTCGATCTATCTGGCTACCTCTTTGTCTAGCCATCTTTCGTCTATCTATTCATTTACCTTCCAAATGTGCTTCGATCATGAAGTGTTTTGCATCTAGGTGTTTGGCCACTTTTGATAATTGGACCTTGCAAAGGTGTTCCGATCATCAAGTGTTTTGCTACTTTTGACCTGCAAATGTGCTTGGCGCGCAAGCGTTGTGCACATTTTGGCCACATAAATCACGAAAAGTGACGCGAAACGCAAGTGTTTTCCTACTTTTGTCTCCTGTGTTCAAAAAGTGTCAAAACGTGCTGTGTTTTGACACATTTGCTTCAAAATGTGCTTCTCGCCCTGGCCGCGTGCACTTTTTCGGACATGCAACTTTCAAAACTTGTTAAAAACCACGAGTTTTTGCGACTTCGGACGTGAGAATGTGCTTCGCGCGCAGGCGGCGTGCCAATTTTCATGATCATATGACATCTCCGAAAAGTGGCCCGAAACGCTAGTAAAATTGCAGTTTTTATTTTGGTACAAGATTTTATCTTAAAAATTTGCTTCGCGCGCAGGCAGCGTGCCAGTTTTGAGAATCATGAGTCATCAAAAGTGCTCCGAGCATGTAGTGTTTTTACGATTTTGACTTCCAAATGTGCTTCGCGCCTAGGTTTTTTCACGATTTTGCAAGTTGCATCTCCCAAAAGTGCTCCGAACCTGACGTGTTTTGATGATTTTGACTTCGAAATGTGCTTCGCGCCTAGGTTTTTCACGTTTTTGCAAGTTGCAACTTCCAAAAGTGCTCCGAGGCTGACATGTTTTTACGATTTTGACTTCCAAATGTGCTTCGCGCCTAGGTTTTTTCACGATTTTGCAAGTTGCAACTTCCAAAAGTGCTCCGAACCTGACATGTTTTTACGATTTTGACTTCCAAATGTGCTTCGCGCCTAGGTTTTTTAGCGATTTTTGCACACACCTTCCGCCACAGTGGTCCGCACCCGCCGCTTTAGCGAGGTACCCTTCTGGACCCTCCTGATGCACAAAACCTTGCAAAACACAGCATCTCGCGACTTTCCTAACATTTTGGCGCGCTCGCGCTCTCATCTTTCTCACATCTCTTCTTTCTCACATCTGCATAGGCGATCTACCCTAGCTGAGTTGTCCATATTGTCGGAAGTTAGACTTCTAGACTTCCTTCGATCAGTATTAGTATTTTTATTCCTATTAATAGGAGTAGTAGTAGTAGTAGTAGTAGTAGTAGTAGTAGTAGTAGTAGTAGTAGTAGTAGTAGTAGTAGTAGTAGTAGTAGTAGTAGCAGGAGCAACTACAACATCGACGGACAGTGCACATAAACAATTGGCTTGCAAGATTGTGGTGCCTTTGGATTTTCCCACAGGATGTATGTGAAATAGCTACCTCAACATGAAGACTTCTGAGTCTGTTGGGCGCCACGCATGCAGCCATGGGAAGAGTGGAAAGATATTGGGCATTCAGACGGATGAATGTGTTTGCATCGAGCATTCAAAGCAGTGCTTTTAACCACTAAACTAATTTTGGCCATGATGAACAACCCTTAGTACACACTATCATACTAAAGCCACTATCATAAATCACCATTAAGAGTCACTACTTGATCAACAACCATCATTGATACCAATAATCATGACGCTTCGGAATCCTTCTATGTTAGTGTCCTTGATGTGGCTGCAGGTCCCTGGCCCATGGAGCTTTGGTGGTGAACACCAACAGCCAATGTTTCGTGTACCAATCCACCAATTGGAACACGCTGGGGCCTTGGTGGAGCCAAGCAGCAGATTATAAAGCTTTTGCGCATGTTGAAAGTCTCAGTTTCTTCATGTGTTCCGACCTTATCTCTCCAACTGATTCGGGTACTCTTGGTCCGTTCATTTCTCACCAATCACCTGTAGGCAGCGCTGCTTCGAAAGGAATTTTGCAGCCCAACAGCTCGCTGAGGCCCCATGTGGAAGATTTGAAAGAGCCGCCCATGCTGATTGTTCAGCGCGATTCTCAGCTTTGAAATGCCAACATGGTCAAGGTTTCAGCTCTGCCTTTGGCTGAGTAGTGGCAGGATGGTCCCTCTTTTCCTTCAAAAGTGAGGTGTCCACATCATTTTGCGCTTGTAGACGCGGTGGGCATTCAGATCATCAACTATGAAGGTTCAGCTTTGCAAGTTGAGCGCCAACTCTCACTTTGCAGGATTTTCTTGTCCACATTGCCTTGACGTACCTAGACCACTTGATTTGTGTTGTTGGTTCAACTGGCTTCAACCTATCCTGTTTGCTTCAAGTGCCTTCAGCTTGCTTCAACTGTTGGGTTTGTGCCAGGTCGGCAACTTTCAACCATCAAAATGAGTGGCTTGCGCTACGAGTACTTGAACCACCAGACGCTGAGTGCGCAATCGAACTTGGATCGTTTGCGCACGGTTTTTGCGGAAGAAATCTGCCGGCTAGCCACCAATGAGCTTGATCATGCTACTAGAGTACCAATCTACTTTGTCCGTGGCGAACTGGTGTCTTGTTTGGCAATCCTTCACTTTTCACAGTATACTATAGTATACTTTCTTTCTTCAACATGCAACACCTATACAAAACGACAAGGGGTGTTTCTTCTTGGCTGAAATGTTTAGGCAATGGCAGGCTTTGCTTGGGATCCAATGTTGAACCCCACCAATGTTCCAAATTTGGATACCAGAAGTTGCCCTTTCTGCCAGGTATTTGCAGAGATGCTGTTGCACTGGTAGATCCATCGCAACCAAAGCAGATTCGCCACATGCTGAGTTCAGAATCTGTAGCATTTCGTCGTTCATGATGTTTCGAATGATTACTCCTGATGAAATAAACAGCCCTGTCGTAGATAATCCTATAATCCAATGGGAGGCCTTTCTTTGAGTAAACATGTTTTTTTGATGTCTGTGGAGGTGACCAGAGCAATTTGATCCTGAGTTTTCGAGGTGTTTTCGACGTTTTTACGGGTCGTGCCATGGGGTTTGTGGCTCAGTCCTCGCTGACAGACGAGTCACTCGTGGCTGTGGCAGTTTGATTCCCGTGAGCATCGCATCGAAGATCCACGATCTTCCAATGTATTTGAGAAGCAAATGATCTACAAATGCATCTCTAAGGATCTTCACGAAGGATCTTCCACTGTTTAGATGACTACAGGACCAATGGGATGACAACTCGTCCAAGGAATCCTATCATGCACAAGCTCGACATCATTCGCATTTCCCTCAACCAGCATGGTCCTGATCTCAGCGTGCATTCTTGATCAGACTGCTTCGGTGAATAAGAAAAGCAGAGAAAAGTGGCACATCCAGCATACTGTAAGAAGCCGGACCAACAAAACATGTCGAAAGATCTGTAAAGAACGTTGAAGCATTGCATGATGCAGACCAGCATGTATCTAGAAAACATGCACACATGCAAAAGATGTCCCTGCAGAAGCCAATCTTGAGCATGTCGAAATCTTTGCAAGAGAAGACATGAACTTCCCCCTGTGTACTCATCATATCTCAAGAGACATTGGGTGTGAGGTTCTGGAAGTGATCGGAAGATTGCAATTCTGGACAAGAACAAGGCAGGGGTATGGAGAGTTTCGGAGACCGGACTCAGGGATTCTTTCAGCTTGATCGCTGCCTTGATCATGCTTTCTGGGGCGGTCCTTTTACTAGATGCATCTTGATTTCCAATACATTTTGGTGGGGAGTATCAACTAATTATGTAAGTTGAAGGATTTGGTTTCCCCGATTTCTGCACATATCAAGTTTGGCTTGCGGATCCAAGCTCTATTCTATTCAGCGATTTAATACTATTTATTTACATTTCCAGGCCATCACTGGAAAGACCCTCAAACTCAGAAAGATGTATGATCTGTTGGGAAGGTAAGAAAAGCACTGCAAGGAACGGAGGTTAAGAAGTCACAATAAACCGTGCCCCTTAACGTCTCTTGATGGGGTGGGTGCAGATTTTTTGAATTTTTCCCCGGAGATTCTTATATGTGCCAGAGTCATAGAATGCAGTATTGAGCTGTTGTTTTTTCCACATATCTTTCCCATCCCACAAACAAAAGAATTCAAATACGTGCCACAGTAAGAAAGCATTCTGTTTGCCCCTCCAGCAATGGTTTGTTTGCGCAAGTAGGCAGCACACTTTAACTCTTGAGTGGATCCATGAGAGGAAGACTGCTGTTGATCCAGGTTTAATCGCAGCATCCTTTTGAATTCTAAGCATGATGTGGCCTTGTGAATTTTTGAGAATCTGGGCATTTTTGTCATCCTCGGCAGGATTTGTACTTGACCCAAGCTTTACAGGCTGCCGGCTGCCCAGATCAGACTTTGTCGTGACACAGAAAGACTGTCCGTGATTGCAGCAAAAATGACTGACTGTGACGCGATGCACAGCATGCCATGAATTACGGCTTTGAACTACGGACGCTGTGGGAACCCTGTGCGATCTGTCACCCTGTTGCTGTGCCAAGCTGAGGACAAGACTGAGAAACTGGGTGCAATGGTGGACACTTTCATGTGGAACGACAGTACTGACATGCCGACTTCTCAGAAATGTTCCAGCGTAGTACTAAGCCTGTGCTCACCCTGCGAAACGTTTCTTCAGTGACTTGCGCCTCTTCCTGTCGAGTCTTCAAAAGGGTGACAGCATATTACTTCGAATGTGCAGCCAATGAAAGGCTTGTTGCTTTGATGGACGAGAAACTGGTGAACTTTATTTACCCAACCGTTGTCTTCGTAGACAAGGACTGTGAGAATCTGGCGTTTGTGGCTATGCATGGGGTGCATCACATCCACCACTTCACAGACTTCACATGCGTGGACGTCGACAGGATTTGCTGCCTAAGACGCAGCAGTCCAAGACTTGCACGGATGCTGGAAAGAAGCAGCCTCAGCAAAGCATCAGAGTGTAGTGCGGAGCGTGCAGAGTGGCACTTGATGCAGACCCTTTTGCAATGGCTGGGGAAATCCGAAACAACATCCGAATCATCGGATGAAACTCCCATCTATCCATGAAACTCCTTTTCCATCTGGGGAACTGTGCAGCATCCGAATTGCTCCTTTTGGAGCGTCTGAGGTATGCGCAAATCGTGGCGTTCTATGGGTCCAATTGCACCATTCGAAAGGTGTCTCCGCGTGTTCAGTGTTATCTGAATTGTTTCATGTTTTGTTTCTGTCAGAGTTACATGCCTTGTCTTCCAGATGTTTCACTTTGCTACCTACCTGATTTCATGATGTTTCATTCCTGTTGGCACCCAGATCCCCCTGTCAGCAGCGTGCCATACCATGCAACCGTTCAGGCCGATGGATCTGATTTGGTGGAGATCTGAGAGTTGCATCGGTGGCACTGATGGCACTGGATGTGCTGCATGACCTCCTCTGTGGCGCATGTTGAGGCCATGGTCATGACGCCATATCCGCAACTGTCTCTTGGATGCATCCAGATTGAAAGGATTGGCCTAGTGGTGGAGCTGTTTGTGAGTAGTAGCACGGCTGCATGACCACCACATGAGAGTCTAAAGATATATTTTTCTGGACGAAGATGTCTTCCAAGCTATGCTTTTTCGAGTTCCAAGTGACCCCAACAGGGGCTACTTGGTGGAAGAAACTTGCAGCAGACGTTTGCTCAGGCTTTATCAGCACTTTGAGAAGGGACAATGGGAGCAGGTCCAGAGCATGTAGTCATCCATAGCCATTCATAGCCATCAAGAACCCATTGGAATTAAATCCATGGTGTTTGGTGGATCCTCTGTTGACGCACTTACACCAATGAAACACAGGTGATTTTCAGGAGGTGATCTGCGAGTTCCAGCTCTCTGAAGAGTCACTGTTGCAAGGCCGTGCGGCTCTGCAGATACGTCAAAACGCCAGAACTGTGGGCATCTTTGGCGGTGCCTCGGTGTGTGAACTGTGAGCTGACAGGGGCACTCTTACTTGATGTTAGTTGATATTAGTTGTAGGTGTTGAATGTGGCTCCACCAGAATTTGCATGTTTTGTTCTGAGAATCAGTCGAGCCATTTCTGAGAGAGCGAGGCTATGGCCATTCACCAACGTGCACTGGACACTGTGGAAATCGCAGCTTGGTGGGCAATGTTTTGGGCTGGTCCTGCTCAGCGCCACTTTTTCGCGAGAGCACCTGAGCATGGTGTTGTGGTAGTATTTTGTTGGTGCTTTGGTGGTGGTTTTGGTGGTTTGAGTTGGATCTCTAACATGAATTCTCACATGGTACTCTCACAGGTTGTCCTAGAGTTGGTTTGTTGAAGTTTGATGTGTCAGCCGTCCCATGTTGCCGATTCCAAGACTGAAGTTTCTCCGATTCAAAGCGCCTCAGGGAATCGTTTCTTCGTGCTACTCTTTGGGTTTTTGTTTCTCCGTTACTTCGCTTCCAAGCGAAGTCTTACTCAACAGCTTCGCTCTCGTAGCAACCGTCAGGTAATTCTTAGAGAAAATACATGTGGCAACTTGTTGTTCTGGCTCCTACATTGCAGTTCCAATGAATTAATCGGTGATTAGAGCGGGATGGTTACCCATCATCACCTGCAACCAGTTCTGTGAATCTTTTTTGGTTATGATGAAGGAACAATGGATGTAGCTATGGGTCAAAACCCTGTACCCTGATTCCCCCATCATTAATCAGTGTTTCCCTATTATTGTTGGTGGTTAATTGCCCCCCATTAGTTGGTTGATCAACATTGATCCATGGCCGTATTGGCTATGACCATCCCCCACAGCAGTCACCACCAAGGCACTGGCTGCTATCGAAGAGGTTGACAAAGTTCAGTGCTGCCCTTGGTGGCTGCATGTGTGAACACAGTACTCGTAACGGTGAAGCTGAGCACTCGTAATGAAGCCAGCTCAGCTGATTTCTTTGGCTACTGGTGAAAATGTCAACAATGCTTGGCACTTCAGCTAAGCTGATACTATTGATAGCTGGTAGTTCAACAAGGGTAGTCAGCCAGGGTAGCAAGTCAGCTAGATGGTACTACTCATAGCCTTTGATTGCAGAATTCGATCTTGATCATGAAATAGTGGGGCACAAATGAAGCTCCTTTTATCATAGATCCAGTTCTCTGTGCTGCCAAAACGCATGTCGTTAGAGCCACAAATTAAAGTCAATAAGTTGAAAGCATTTTGTGGCTTTGAAGATGAATCTTCAAAGCTTATTTCACAGCAAACTTTTCAGTTTGGGTGCAATACTTTGCTTCGCAACTTCGTTGGATAACCCATGATAAGCTCATTTGTTTTGAAATGCATAGTATATAGTAGATCACACACATAACAGACATGTTTTATACATTGCAAGAAGGGAACGGAACGACAGCAACTACGACCGTGACAACCACGCAATCCTCGATTTGTAGAACTGGGCTTCCACACATGGAATTCCATAGGTTTGCTTCTGCATCCTGTGATCCATAGGTTTTCGGTGATGAAAACTACCCTCAGCATGATTTATTGTCCATAGGTATCACGTATCTTATGAGTAATAAAAGGCTCCCTCGTGGAGAAGATCAGCAAGCACCACATATTTTTTCTATGTTCCAAAGGGTTCCAAAGGAGAGCATGGGCAGCGCACGAGCTTGGATACTCAACTGAGGTTCGTGGCCCACATCAACAAACTGCCTGGCCCTTGAGCTTTGAAGCGGCAGATTTTCATCGAAGATTTTGAGTTCCCAAGGCCTGATGATGTGTTGCGCTCCGCGGAGCTTGCCCTCTTTTGCAAGCGACCAGATGAGGCCGAGAGACTGTGGTCGCTCGCTCTGTAGCTGTGGAGGTTGCAGCAGATGGTAACTTGTCAGCTGCACCGGGTTCAACTTGGCAACTGCATTTGTCAGGCGCTGAACATTTTGCTGCAGAATCGTCGGATATACCGAGCGATCAAGTGTGGGCCTGAGGATAGGCGACCGTTGATGTCAAAACCAGAAAAATCGACGGCGGCAGAGTTACGCTCGCTGTCCTCACATGCTTTAAAAAAGTACTACTACCGAGCATGAAACTAGCAGCAAGAGACAGCTCGGCAGTGATCAACCTTGCTCTTTTTTACAGTTCTTCGTGAATCTGAGGATGAACATTCGTTTGCACAGATGGAATGATGCGTTGGAACTGGTGCGAGCTCAGCACGGTCGAGTTTGAAGAACTATCTACCAGCACACCATGCCAAACACAAAGATTTGTTGTGGACCCGTTTTGTGCAAGTTTGAGTTGACCTGTTTTGACTACGGTCATGGCGCTACTCTTGACGAAGCAACGAGCGCAGGCAAAGAAGCACCAGACCCATGTGGACACAGTTCTCGCTTACAGACAGCAGCACCTGCAGCAAATGAAGCACGTCCGGAGCTCCCAAGAGAGCCAGGGGATCTGCTCGGCTTCGATGTACCACACTAAAGGAACAGGACATTACTGGGAGATCCAAAACAAAGAACCACTGGGACTTTCAGAATGCTCGCGTTATTTTTCTTTCAATTGTGTTTTTAATTGTTTTTACATGCATACAATAAGAAGTATAGATATTTTTACTAGTTGTTTATTCTTAGGCTTTGCTACCTGGCGATGCCAGGGAAGAGGTTGTGGGGCAAAAGCAATGCACAGTGGTTTTGCATCACAAGGTTTTTTTGGTCCAGACGGCAGAACCTGCGAGGATCAATGAAACCCAGTACCTTCAACCAAGGGAAGGCAGGACCTTCAAAAACTCAGAAAAGAAACAAATCCCGATTGTAAAATCATGTGTTGTTGAAAAAAGCGATATACTCACCATTCTTGCAGAACACTTTTCAACTACGCGATATGTGACTAAAATGCCGCTATTTATATGAGTGTCAGCTCAAAACATGGTAAATAGGGGTGCCTTTATTAATCGAGTCCCACTCAAATCCTCCAAATCATCGGTTAGCGGATTGTTGTAGTTATCACAGAAGGAGCACAATCACAATCAAAATTAAACATTTGTCATCATCAGCTTGTTCCAGGAATAGGGTCTTGTCATGTTTGGAGGAGAACTGCAGATCCATTCAAGACCGCTCCCAGGTTGAAACCAACGATGACTTCAAGCATTGGGGCGCTGAAGTTCCGGTGGTTGGAGCCTTATAGCCCTTACAGCCCAACAGCGTCACAGGTCAACGAGAATCCTCAGATCTCCACTCACCATGCAACTCAGTGGTTACCTCACCTTTCAGGACTGGGAAACAGTCAAGCGAAAGATCGCGCTGGAGAAGGAGGGGCTGGAGAATAGCCATGAAAGTTCCGCGGCTTACCGTTGAAGCTGCACATCTGCAGGACCAAGAGATCAGAGCCGCCAATGGTGAAGTTGGCGGTGGTTAGCAACATGCCAAATACTCAGCACTTCAATTCACTTGGTCTGAGATTCACTTGCTTCTCACTTGGATCAACTTGGTTGTTTTTGGATTCACTTGGTTGTCCTTAGTTCTCTCTTTTCAACAGAGACGCTTCTGTGTTGAATTTGCTGCATTTGTGGTGGGCTGATGCAATCATATCTATTTCTGGGGGAAATTGAATACAGTTCCCTCAACGACTAAGTTGCAGAAGCTCCAGATCTTTAGTGGTGTGTGGTTTTGAGTGTGGGAGTTTCGTTTTGGCAAAGTCATATGAATCCAAAGGAGGGTGCCATGGTCAGGCTGGCTTGCCCGCCTCCTGTTTCATCATCAGCGTCTCACCACAGTCTGTTGCTCAGATATGATGATACATGATGGGCCACCATGAGGACTTTGAGACTAAGAAGCTGAAAGAAACCAGATTCAATGCGTTTCAGCGGCCACATTTAACCGTTTCCGAATCTCAAACATTTTTGGCAAACGTCCAGCTGTAGTGGCCTGGGCTGGTGCTGATGATTGCATTGTCGCAGTCGCAACTTCCAAGGTTACACTGGTGAATAGCCAGCGGCAGAACATACGACTGCTGAAATCGTGTTCTTTCACGGCAAGTCGAAGTCAGTCAAAACAAAATTGTGGTGGAAAGTTTCATCTCCACGCTTTGTTGGTACCCAGACTTGCCCAAAGGTGTTAATTGACAACTTGCCAGGCAGCCTTGCATGACATGGTGTGACATGATCACGTGCCATACCTATAGTTCTCTTGAGCGCATTCAAGGGGTTCTATGGATTGGATTCCTGGTTTGAGTTTGGGGGACATCCGAGCTTCCATGCATTGTTGGAAAGGCGAATTCAGGTGCCTGGCAATGGAACGTCTCGTTTTCTTCGTTGTGTAATGCTTTAGCCGAGAGTGCATGGTGAATATGACGCTTGCAAAGGTGCGGAAAAGATGCGACAAGAACTTTTCCACACGCAATACCCAGTTGGTGTCACACCCTATGAGGCTATCACTAAGACAGAAATGGGATCGGGAGCAAACTTCAAACGTTGAGTATGCCATTTGGCGTGGGCTATCTGACAAGCGTCTCGTGGAGAAATGTGAGCATCCCTGCTTTTGAAAATTCATCCCACATTTTCTCGCTTCTTGCCGGTTGGCTCAGCTGTGAACTACAGATGTGACGTTGGCATGGTGTGGACCTCCAGTTGTGTAGATGGACTTTGTCAGAGTTGAATCATTGAAATCCATCATTGAATTGAACCATTTGCAAGCTCCATTCCTTTGCCTCACAGCTACAAGGTACAAATTGCATCAAGCGTCCAAGATTTCGCCAAGTTTGGTTGATTATGATCAACCATCGGCCCTCGTTATAACCCATACTAATCAACGAGTCTTTTTTTAATTGAACCAAGTATTGATGGTTTCATCGCATTTTTTCTGAGAAAATGCCGAGGTTGCTGGCCATGACGAGGATCCGCACTGGGATCGCGTGACCTGACAACTGCTGTGGACAACTGGCCCCTGTTGGTTTCTGCACGGTGGGCCTCACGAAGCAGTGGGAATAACCTCCTAACTTGGACAATGAACATCCAGCAATGGTAGGTTGGAGTCACGTCCAGCAATGGAGCCTTAACCAGCAATCAACAGTGGTGATGCATGTTGTTGGTTGATTGTTGGTTGATTGATCTTGACTATTCCCGCCGGTTGTAGCAATTCCTTAATAATCCATGATGGTTAGGTAAAAGAGCCAGCAAAAACAACTAAGCATGAACAATCATGAAAAACCAGCAAGAACAATTAACAATCTTCATATTATAGCCACTGGTAATCATGAAGTTGAATTATTACATACCGTAAGTCAATTGTTCAGTCAACCATTAACAACCGTCAATAGAGACCAGTGACCGTTGAGTTGATCATGAAATTAACCATTCACTGAGCAACAAATGGATGAACCATGAACAGTTGGTCCATCATTGGATTAACCATTCCAACCATTGAACAGTTGGTCCATCATCGGATTGACCATTCCAATCATCCAACAGTTGGTTCATCATGGCTTGAGATGGTTGCAGTTGATCATCATTCAATGAGCCATCCCAACCATCCAACAGTTGGTCCATCATTGACTTAACCTGGATGGTTGATGGTCAATGTTCACCTTAACCATCCAACCATCATTGACTTCACCATGAAGTCAACTGTTCACAGCTTGAGAAAGTGAGCCTTGGGACGAAGCCGCGAAGCGAACCAAGGCGTCGGCCAGATGGTCCCGAGGATGCGAATCCCATGAATCGACGGTTGCCTGCAGAGGTGCGTCTTGGAGTTGAAAATCTCTGATAGAATAAGAGGATGATTATATTGATATATTGTATTGATATATTATGCTGATTTACTAGATTGATATATCATTAAAGAGTCAAACTATATTGATTGCATATTGTTTACAGAAGAAAAGCGACACATATTCTCTCTTGAACTGAGACATGTAACACATAGATTTTACAAATACGCATCTTGAAATGTAGCGAAATGTAGCGAGATGGGTGGATCGGGAGATAGCTATGATATGTGTATCGTTGTGTATGTGATCAGGCATGGGCTTGGTGGCTTGGTGGTTGAAGTCAGCGTTGTGCCATCTTAAAGCGTGGTCAGGGTTCAGGCCCACAGCAGAAAGCCCGGAGCCAGCCCCCAGACAACACGAAAGGAAGTCAGCCTTACATCCTACCGTCCTGCTCACACCCTGACATATGTCAGTTCTATTTATTTTTCTTCAATAGATCACTGCAAGCGTCCGTTCTCGCCTCCCTAAATGATTGGGTCCGCAGATTATTTAAGCACATTCGTTTGTCGAGATTTCCAGCCTCTACCACATGTAGAGAAATTATGTTGAAATCAGCAATGAGTCATTCACTGTCACAAATTATCAACCATTATCTATTGGTTATTCACCAGCAATTGAGCACCTGTGGGCAGTCACAACTCCTACTTTGATTGGCCTTTTTTCCACAGGTGGTGAGTCGGCGGAAACGTGAGAACCGGGTCTGCTTGCAAGTTTGTGAAATTGAGCCGTTGTCAGTTTCGAAGTTGTACTATAAGGTATTTACCACTTGTGGATAATTGTGGCAGAGATGACTAGCTTGTCAAGTATCGAGTCTCAAGCAAGTAATATCTGACGAGTACCACTCTGCATTTGTTGGGGTGCGCTTTTCCGGCCAGGCACAACCTGGCAAAGCCGTGAAAGAGGAAGCAGCACCAAGCCACCTTTCAACTGATCTAAAGCAGGCTGGCAACACCACAGCGTGTCATGCTTCGGTGGCTCCATGTGTCCTTGGCATTGCCTTGGCCACTTCGGTTGACCGGGTTTCAAAACTCACACCGTTGCAATGGTTCTGCAGCGAGTGCTTCCAACGTGAACAAGACCACAACCCCTGCCCTATAGCTGGGCACCGGTTTCCCCACTACTAATGATCAATTGGGGAGCCCGGGGGTACCACCATGGCACAGCTGGCACTGCTCACCAAATCCCTTGCTGCTCTCCACACAGCTCTTGGCATCTTCGGACATTGCAAAGTCTCAGCTCATCACAGGGATTCAGTCTAACCATTCACATTCATGTGATTCTTGGGTTCATCCTGCTACCGGGTTCAGCTCACTATGGTGAACCCCAGCTGCATCCTGGACACGTGAGGTTCTGGCCATGAAACCCGAAGCTCGCAGCAAATGGTTGGCGAAGGCCGTTCAGCAGGGGCATCCCCAGGCCTGCGCGGATGCGGATGCTAAGGATGAAGAAACTTCTCCCGGAGAATTTCCCCTATGATTGGTGTGGTTCAAGTAAGGACTACCCCTGTAGTAAGGACTACCCCTTGTTTCAATTTCTGGTTGAAACAAGGATTTCCCTGTAGATTTTCCCATCAACCGATCCAGATGATTTAACATGCAAAGAATGTGTTCGTGACTCCAGGTCAGGTTGTTCAAGAGATTTCTGTCCGATTTTGATCAGAGTGATGTCAGGATGGGCGTTTGTCACCCAAGTCCATCTATGACATCATTGCGCACGCCAAGTTCGCCAATGATCTCAACGAAAAAATGGGTCAGCGCATGTCCCCAACTCAGAAGCTGTTGGGCGTTTGCGATGACTTGTAACGACATGTGTGCTTTCATTGTTGCTTCAACGTGAAACACCAACTGCATTCAACTGCTATCGTTTTGTAGAGATTAGGTCTGTTGAAACACCAACTGCTATTGTTTTTTATATAAAGATTCTAACTGAAAAAAAGTCGCAGACATGGCTTTCCGCTTCAGGTACCGTGTCCTCCATGCGAATTTGTCACTCTTCTCAACCAAGCAGCAGAAGTTCCTAGAGAAAGAGTGCTCACTGGCGAAGCAGCCGCCTGTTCGCAGCGGAGCACTGCAGCGGCATGAGCAGCGCTGGGTAACTTCAGCACCAGCATTCTTCGTTGTGTGACAGATGGGATTGATTGATGATTAAGTGGTTAAGCTAATGGTGGTTGATTCTTAATTATCAACTTATGGTCAGTTGATTATTTCAATGGCGGACAGCGGCAACAATCGTAAGCTTTCAATCCTTCATTCGTCTTCTTTCCCGTGGATCATCAGTGGCTTCTCCGCCATTGCTGGCTTGTAGTTGACCGAGTCGACGCAGAAACTTGCTGGGGATGGAGCCAGTCGAGCTGATCATTTTTAAGGGAAGCCCCGCGGCTGTCATTCCTTGGGGTGATCCACTTGTTTTTGGTTGGCTGCGCTGGGGTCCAAGTCCAACCTTTTCTCAGCTGTGCTGCAGCCAAAATTATCAGAGTAGGTGCAAAGGTGACAGCCAAACTTATCATGTTTGAAAGGAAACTTCCTTTTTTTTGGGGGAAAGGCTGATTGTTTCAATCTTCCAGAAATTTATCCTCACGACGCACATTCCATGTTTATGTACATGTAAAAGACGTTGGATCGTGACGTGAGTGGCATGGTGTTTGTTCATCCATGAGATTCATAGCGAAGCATAGCTATCAGTAATACTAAGAATTTCTACTGTAGACTTTGTATCACCAGGTGTGCATTGCTCGAGGTTCGCAACCGCAGCCTTCGCTCCAGCCCCAGCTGAAGAGGTGCCTTGGCTACGCAGTTCGGATGACAGTGACAGCAGCAACGAATCACCGGGGGGTCTTCGCACCGAGCATCACCGAGCGCATCAAGGGAAGCAGAGGTCCCCATGGTCGCCCTACTCTGCTTCTCACCTGGAATGATTGGCAGTGACTAAGTCACTTGAGCAGTCTCTTTACCATGCTAGTCACGTAGCCGCATCGCAGTTGCGACTCCAAACAGAACAGTCCCACGATTTCCAGACTGCACTGTTCCGGTAGGATATGAGCACTTCAGGTGCCTCCTAGTTTTAGTATGACATGCAGGTAGCGTAGCTCCAACTGAACCTTGGGTTGTAGATGCAAATCCTTTTTGTAGATATATGACTTGAAATTCTGTCAGCAAGACATGACCCAAGGGATCAGAACCCTCCTTGCAGCGGAAAGAAAGCGTGGCCGATTTGACCCCCTTGTATAGACAACAACGCAAGACCCCCACATTCCCAAAAAGGTGACCAGAATTTGACCTCGATTGTGGGGAATTAGTGCCCACTCATCATGAAGATCGGTTGCAGCACAAACAGCATAGCATGACACGAAATTATGAATGCGACAGTGGGCCGGTTCTGAGCGTCGCTAGTAGCTACGACCCTATACGTGCGCATCTGGCTGATCAGGCCAGATTTCCCATCCACAACCGTGCTTCGTTGCACTGGGTAGGTTATTGATGCCGCACGAACCTGCTGTGGTCAAGTGAACTGGTGGATACAACCTGGTAGAAGTTTTACGTTCATTCTGGCGTTCACAAGCCTCTAAAGTGCAGCAACGATTTAGGGTGGCATTGGCACTCAGGAAGAAGATACGACTGCTGCAGATGCGATGGAGGACATGGGGTTCTTGCAATATTCAAAATTTGCAGCTGGAACTCCATCCTTGGTTCCTTGTTGGAGTTGAAGAGATCACAATGGATCGCAGTGACCACTTGTTCACTGCAACTTCCAAATGCTCCAATTCCTGCGCAGGGCTGTTGTTTTTCACCTAAGCCTTGAATCCAAAATACCTGAAGCACCTCAAAACTCAAATCTAAACGCCTGAATCAAAAACCAAAAAATCACTCCGTATAGCCAGGGAATCATATGAAGCTTGCACAGTCGATCCTACTGTGACCTCAGTTTTGAGGGCAAACCAGGGAGAGGCTTGAGGCGAACTAGTTTCCAAAGGGAGTAGAAATTGATCCTGCTGCTAAAGTAGTCCAGTTGGACATGTGTTTAATTTTGCAATCGCACTTGCATGGTTTGTGTTGTTCGACACAACACTCATATAGCTTAGAACTCTTTGCATGGGCAGACCAAGAATTGACAGACTTTTCCAGATATTTGCCGATGTTCGCTTTGTTTCTCCACGTTTTGTGCCAATTTTTGCAAACAAATAGGAATCATTTGATCCAGATTCCAACAATGACAGTTTCACAGCAGAAAACCTGGGGGAAATCTGAACCGAAAAAAAAAACCCACCACGTTGCGCTGCAGGATATGATGGCTCGCTGCCGCGCCTTTGTCCGGGACCGGCAGCGGTTTCTTCGGGGCAGTTGCATCCGATTGCCACGGGATGGGACACGTGGTACGGCCTGCAGTGCCAGGAGCGCCAGAGCGAACGTGGCGAGAGAAATCTCGAAGGCGAGTCCCGGAGGAAGCCGTTGGAATCTTCCGCAAAAACTCGTCATGACATGTCAACCAGTCACTTGAATATGTCGTTCTCAGACGGGGGCAGACTGCTTTCTCGGAATTGTGGAGGTGGTTGTAGTGAACAAACCGCCACAAAATGGTAATGGTTTGGTTGCGCTTGTTCAACTGATTGGTTTGATTTGGTTCATTTGAACAGATTTGAATATATGGAGCATATGAACCATTACAAAAGCTTGGGCCCAGCCCTATTATTATGAAACATTGCTGTGACCCCCGTCTAAAAACAAACCTTGGCCCAATCAGCTTGGGCCTTAGAGCGAAGCTCCAGTTGTTAGGCGAAGATGGTGAGGCTGAGGATTCTGAAGCAGTGGAGCCGGCAGCGAAACAGGCGAAGCATGGATGAATCAGAGCTCATAGTGGAAATTATTAATGAAATAAATTAAGATAAATTTGGACATCTAAATGGAAGATATCCACTAGCATTAGATTAGAATCGGAGCTACCTTCAGATTACTGCATTTGAAGACTTCAATCAGCCACAAATATCAGATATCTAAATGGAATGATAGGGATAACGGGGAACAATAGTGGAAAATAGTGGAAACTGAAATAAGTCATGGGGAATAGTGATGAATAGTGGATATCAAACTATAAAATCATCAAGTCTGGGGAGGAACACTAAAATCAAAACCCGACCCACAACAGTTGCAGCGTATCCTGGGCCTCCAGCCTACAGCGCTTCTCTTGTTTGCACAATGTGTTTTGCTTGGTCAGTGTTGGTCAGTGTTCATGCAAGTGATCCGAAAGGGCAGCTGTGCTTTGGAATAGTTTTGGTTGGTGGTTGGCATGGTTCTGTGATGTACGTATTAAATATTGGCATGATGATTAGCATACTGGTGATTGACATACTGGCATGAATTGACATTGCTTGTCGTCAGTCGCTCAGCTAGGACTTTTCACTTGACAACAGTGCAGTGACAGTGCTTTGCCTCGATAGAGCTTATTGTTTGGCAAGACAGCAAGGGTGAGACCTCCGGTAGACCCTTGCCCCTGCCATTTCCCGTTCCAAGCGGAATTTGTGGTTCCTGAACATGCAGCCTGTGATTCAACAGTTACAGATATGTTTCATGTTGAGAACCCCTAAGACGTCAAAGAGCCATTGGCATTGCAGAGGCCCGTTGTGGTTGGATGCTACACATGGCAAATGCTGTTTGCAGGGCGGGAAAGCAGCTGTGAATAGGCCAGCACATAGGCTCCATCATTGGCCTCTGCACGGCACCCACTTTGGAGTGCAACCCTGAAATCCGCAAGCGCAACTTCCTCATGCGGGAAAAAAGCCAAAGTTTTGCCGCACTTGCTCACCATAGTTCCTTGATCGTCAACACAGGTAAGCCTTGCGCACATCAAAACAGATGCGCATACTATGCAGGTGGAGATGGGTATCTACCAGCCATGTGAACATCCCAACAACTGCCAATTGTTCATTCAGGGGATATGAAAGGTAGGGCTACCTGGTTTTGACCCAAAGCAAGATTTCAAAACTATGTGCCTCGAAACAACTACTTTTGTACATGTGTGCAGTCATGTCTGCGTGTATGTGCATATGAGCGGCACGAAGGAACCCCCTTGCAGATTTCCCAGTAGCCTTTTGTTTGTTTCCCTCCTGATGGCGTCCATGCTGAGCGTTCGCCGCTACCGCCTGGGCGATGGCTTTTTTTGGCGCGTGGCATCCTTTTTTGGCTTCTTCCATGCTTCGATCATCTTTGACGGCCGCGAGCTGGCCTTTGGCCGGGCCGGTGTTGAGGAGCTCGATGGCGAATCCGGAGATGACACATTTGGGCCGCAGATTGGCACATGGCCAATCGCCATGGTGGGTTCTCATCGCCTGGCAGCGGCAGTGCGGAGGTTTCAACGGCAAGGGTGCCGCTACAGACCATGGAAAGTGAATTGCCAAACCTTCGTCACCATGGTCCTGCAAGAGGTCCTTGGCAATGCAGCAGGGATCCGTATTAGATGAAAGAGCCAAAGCTCCTGCTGCTGCTTGCTGCTTGTCGCTTGTGGCATGTGGCTTGTCGCTTGTCGATTGTCGCTTGTCTCTTGCTGCACGTGGCTTGTCGCTTGCTGGTTGTCGCTTGTGGCTTGCTTCGCTGGCTGCTGGTCAATTTTCACTTGCCGCTTGTCGGTTGTCGCTTGCCCGTTGTCGCTTGTCGCTTGTCGCTTGTTGCTTGTCGCTTGCCGCGCGTTGCTTGTGGCATGTGGCGTGTGGCTTGTCGCTTGCCGCTTGCCGCTGGTGGCACGTGGCTCGTCGCTTGTCGCTTGTCGCTAGCTGGTTGTCGCTTGTGGCTTGAGTCGCTGACTGCTGGTCAATTCTCGTTTATTGTCCGTTTCGTTCCCAGCTTTCCAGATGGCGTCCATGCTGAGCGTTCGCCGCTACCGCCTGGGTGATGGCTTTTTTTGGCGCGTGGCATCCTTTTTTGGCTTCTTCCATGCTTCGATCATCTTTGACGGCCGCGAGCTGGCCTTTGG
Organism: Symbiodinium kawagutii; assembly: GCA_009767595.1. Lineage (NCBI taxonomy): Eukaryota > Dinophyceae > Suessiales > Symbiodiniaceae > Symbiodinium > Symbiodinium kawagutii. The sequence continues at coordinate 233,487 of VSDK01025378.1, read as the reverse complement.
CCGGGCCGGTGTTGAGGAGCTCGATGGCGAATCCGGAGATGACACATTTGGGCCGCAGATTGGCACATGGCCAATCGCCATGGTGGGTTCTCATCGCCCTCCCAGCGGCTTGGTTTTAGGCGCAGGCCGTGGCAGTCAATTGCCAGTCCTTTGTCAGCATCGTCTTGCAAGAGGTCCTTGGCAACGCAGCAGGGAGCCCATCGTCTAGTTTTCTTGGGCTACCCGTCAAGTTTTTGAATGTTTTTGAGTGTAAGCTGTCGGAAGTTTCCCGTTCAGTGATGCTAGGCTTGAAGTCTTGAAGGTTGAAAGAAACTGGTAGATCGGAGAAAGAGCCAAGTGGGGGGGGCTCATGAAGCAACGACTGCAGCAACGAGGACTCGAAGGAATGACCCGGAACGACCTTGACGGATGGAAAGCTCTGCCTCATCATCGCGGACTCACTGGGCTGCAGTTTGTTTATTACATGAAAGAACCAAAGTGCCGCTATTTGGGGGAGGGGCGCGTCTTCCATCAAGTTCCCGCAGGTTACGTCCCGCGCCTATAGTGGCGCCCGGTGCCAGCTTTGCGTGTAAAGATGGCCTTGCCCAGGTTGAGCGCGCGCCGTTTGTTTTCCTCCGCCTGGCGGAGAGCGCTGCCGCCATTTGTTGGATTCCATGACCATGTCGGCGCGTGCGTCGTCAAAGCAGAGTTGGACTCGCTAGGAACTTCGACGTTTGAATTGGCAGCCTGGAAGCGTCAACCCACATGGTCTATTATATGTCATAGTGGCGTTCAATGCAATTGGATTTCTCATTGAAATATTACTTAGCTAAGTTCAAGAAGCCTTCAGGGGCTGTTTCTATACACATCTGACGGGGGGGTACATATACATAAAAGCAACCGTGACATCAAGGAAAGCATAAAACACAACGTATGTAAAACATATATGAAACGTATGTAAAACGTATGTGAAACAAAAAGAAAACATAAAGGAAACATAAGGTAAACATAAACAAATATGCGACAATTTTATGTCAAACGTTTATCTCAGGCAAAAAACAAGATCTTGTTTTTTGTCAACAACACAAAATAAGATCTTATCAGATCTTATTTTATGCCAACTGCATAAAATAAGATTTTTTCTTCAAACTGACATAAACTTGAAACATAATGCAAACATAAAGGGCATGCGGCGTATGTGGAAACGTGTATGCGCTGCATGCGTCCTTGAAGAGTCTGGGCCATTGTTGACCCTATATTGTTTTTGTTTTTGTTTATGTTAGTTTTTTTACGTTTTGTGATGTGTATATGTCAGAGGTGGCCAAAGACTTTTCTATTGTGAAATTTTTTTGGACTTAGCTATGATGTTACATGCGCAGGTGTTCGAAAAGAACATGGAACTATTCCGTTTGCGACAATGTACGCCGACCCCTGTCGGACATGGGTTCCTTCGCTGGTGAAGCTTCTGCAAATGTTTACAGCGTCGGCTAAGAGCTGGGTAAAGAGACAAAACCAGGCAGTGTTTGCCTTTGGTTTCGGCCCAAATGATTTTAAACCAGTCATCAGGAAACGCCGCGTACCTGGACAGTGGGTATGCAGACTGCGTCAGCAGACAGAATGTATTTTTATATTTCAGTATATGTGTAAAAAGATGCGTGAAGCAAGTTAACAAAATTAAAAAAATAAAACTCAAAGTTAGAAACAGTAAAAACATGAACGAAAAAATTGGAAACAGCAAAAAAGATATTCAAAACAATTTGCAAATAAGGTGTAAGTAAAAAAAATAGAAAAATGAACAGGTAAGTATGTACATAGAAGATTAGCAAATAAAAAAGCATAACAGATGCGAAAATGAAAGATAAAAATGAAAAAAATATTCAAAGAATTCATAGACAAGTAAAAAAAATCATATGTAAAATAGATAAAGACAAAAATAAGCAGATGAATGAATAAAAAGAACAAATCACGGCTAAAAAACATAAACAAATAGAAAAGCAATAAACCAAAAAATGGAAATAAAAAACGAAAAAAGGCAAATACGTACATAAATCAATCAATACATGAGGAAACGCAAAATATAATCAAACAAAAAATAAACCAATAGACACCTTTAAAACATCAACCAAAAAAACCAAACAAGTGCAACAATGGATTTGAAGAAAATAGGTAAAGTAGTTAATCAATGAGTAAATCAAGATATACAAAAAATAAAAGCAAATATAAAAACTATATATCTAAATTAAAATTTTGTTTCAACTGTAAATAACAAAAGTTATATATTTATGTATAAATGTAAATGTATATATGTATATATGTGTATAAAAAAATATATATATATATATATCAATACTTATGTAAAAAAATATATATATATTTTTTTTTAATATGTAAATATATATGTAAAAAGAGGAAATAAAGTAATAAATAAATAGATAAAAAACAAGTAAATAAGTACATAAATAAATAGTAAAAAATATATATGTAAATAAACGAATGAAGAAATGAATAAATAAATAATTGAATAAAAAGTAAATAAATAAATAAAAAGACAAATATATATATATATATATATATCTATACATAATATATACATATATATATATATACATAATATATAAATGTTTATATATATATATATGTATTTTTCAATAAATATGTCAAAACATAGATACACGGACGGTTCTAGTCTTTTCAACGGTGCTTGGCGATGTTGCGTTGCAGCGTCAGCAGCTGTGCGAGTGGATGATCAATATGGATGGGAGCTAGTGCAGCGTAGGTTCTGGCCATTTGCAAAATACAACGCTTTCAGGGCTGAGCCGCGTGCTATCCTTCGCGCGTTGCATTGCAGACGTCGGATGCAGATTCAAGCCAGCTGCGGGGCTGTTTAGGTTTGGACGCTGGATATATTTCTTGTTTGCGTTGGGGCGCTTTGCCCGTGACGAAAGTCATTCATCAACGTAGCTATGATGACGGTGAGGTTGTCAAAATCCCCGCTCATCTTTTTCCAACTCGCTGTGGTGAGCGAACCCTTCTCGCAATTTCTGCCTGTGTGTGAGGAGTTGATGATTTAGATGGTCCTTACAGCAATCCTTTCTTCAAGGATTTTTCCCTGGCGGGCAGGTTTGCAATGGAGCTCTGTGACTTTCATGTTTGGATCGGAGTTCTATTGCTCATTTGGCTTAACAAAAGAATCATGGTTTAAGCGCGCGTGGGGCCCAAAAGGTTCTGGCTTGGCTTTATTGATGTGGCCGCCGATTTGCGTTCTTGTGGATCCAGAATCAAATATTTCGTCTTTTCATGACGCTTGGTGCGCACATGTGAGGCGTGATGTGAAAATCTTATGGTGTGCCAGAACGTCGTGTCCTCACCTTGTTGTGGGTGGAGCGTAGCGTGTGTCTTGTCTTCGTTGATCGTTCGTTAGTCTATATCATTGGTGTTTTGGCCGACCATGTAATGTGGATTCTACTTGCGCTTCGCTGTGAAACCGAGATATAAATTTTCGCGAGAGAGTACAGTGCCAAAAAGACTTCTGGCCATGCCTCGCATGCCTCGCATGGCTAGCTCGCTCTCGCTCTCGCTCTAGTTTTCGCCTGGTGGTGTAAAAACATGTTGGTGTAAAAGTAGGGTGGCGTGAAAACTTGTTGGTGTAAAGACGTGTTGGTATAACAAGGTGTTGGGGAAAAAACATGGTGGAGTAAAACGTGTTGGTGTAAAAATTGTTGGTGTAACAATTCTTGGTGTAAAATATGGTGGTGTGAAAACTTGCTGGTGCAAAAACATGTTGGTGTAAGAGCCCTGCCGCGGAAAACAATGTTGGCAGAAAAACGTGCCGGTGTAAAAGCGCTGCAGCTATGATGGAGGAGTCAAAAGTTACAATACTTTTGGGGAAAACATTGCAAGGCATGATGAAAATGCACGGAAGACTGCGTGAAAAAACACCAAAATATGATTGAGCAAATGCATTTTCCTAGCGTGTAGGTGGTGCAAATGCCAATGGCTGCGCTCATCCTGGTGCATGGGCAAGGACAGCAAAGAAAGTAAAGTGGTGGGAGTTGAGCCTTCGACTTTTCCGAGTCAGACATGGGAAAAATATAAAGGGGAAGAGGAAAGGAAAGCGTGAGACATGACCGAAGCAAAGCAAACATAAGAAGATGAAAGTAAAGAAGACGTGGATGAGAGGGGGAGGGGGCGGGGGAGGGGGGGCCGGTTCGGACGATGCAAAAGTCCGCCGGATGGGAACAACGTACAGCTAAGCGCAGCTCAACACTAACAAGCAACACAGACACGCCAGCAAGGCCGGCGGATTTTATCGAAATATTATTTCAGTGGTGCTATCCTGGTTGTGTTTGAAAAACTTAACATTGACGATGTTGGCCTTTCATGTCCTAATAGCTCTGTTGAGCAGCAAAATGCCAGTATTCAGAAGATGCTGATTTGACAGCGTTTCCGATCCGTGTCCGCAACTTTTGAGCACAAGGTGGTTTGTATTTAAGGAAACAGCAGAAGTGGCGCAGTTTGTTCCATGTTTTCCTCTTCATTCGCAGTAATCAAACTGTCATGAGCCATCAATAGTCATCATCAATCGTCACCATCATCATCATCATCGTCATCATCATCATCATCATCATCATCATCATCATCGTCATCATCATCATCATCATCATCATCACCATCATCGTCATCATCATCATCAAAATCATCAACACCATCATCGTCATCATCGTTATCATCAACACCGTCATCAAAATCATCATCACCATCATCATCAAAATCATCATCATCATCACCACCACCATCATCATCATCATCATCATCATCATCATCATCAACCATCATCACCAACCATCACCATCAACATCATCATCGTCATCGTCATCATCACCCATCATCACCATCAACATCAGCATCAACATCAACACCAACATCAACATCAACATCAACATCAACATCAACATCAACCATCATCACCAACCATCATTGAACGTGGCAAACATCAGCAATCATTGACAACATCCATTTGGATTATGAGGGGCCTCTCGCAGTCATGCCGTCGGATCAGGACAGAGCACCTCACAGATGGGCAGACGGTTGGATTTCCTGGTTTTTATTTTTTTGATGGTTGATTGCTGACAAAGACTGATGATCATTCAGGATGGTTACTAATGGCAAATTGCTTCATTGGTTTGCATGAGGTGTCCCCAGAACCAGAGCCACAAAACAAAAAACAAACAAAATGCAGTATACGAACCCGAGTGCCCAAAACCTGGTACCACAGTCTTGACGCTGAGAACATTCCTGCAAGATAGTGTTGTGGGACATTCTTGCAAGACACTGTGGGTAAGACACTCTTGGAGTGACACTCTTGGTAAGACACTGGAGCGACACTGTCAGTAACACACTCTTCGAGTGACATGACGGCAGTCTTGGTAAGACACTCTTTTTGTGACGCTCTTGGCAAGATGTTCATGGTAAGACAATCGTTCCATGATGCTTTCAGCGAGACACTCTTGGTCCCTTGGTAAGACACTTTTCAAAAAGCCTTTTGTATCACCCAAGCGTTAACATCACCCCATTTTGCCTCGATCACATTGCCACATCCTCACAAAGAACGCCAACTCCACCCCACACCCACGTTTACAAGCTCACGCGAACGTTGACATCAGCCCGGCCCACCCCAGCCCGTCTCCATACCGCCTTGCGGGTTTCTAACAATGTGTACAGTTTTAGCGGCGTTCTTGCTAAGAGCAGTTTTAGCGAGGCGTTCTTGCCAAGACACTCTTTCTGTGACACCCTTGGGGTGACGCTCTTGGCAAGACACTGTTGGTGAGAAACTCTTGTGATTAGACTGAGCACACTGTAGAACATTGTAGAACCATCTTTTAGATTCTTCAAGCTGGTAATTATCATTAATTGTCATGAACTTCATGTGAAATTTGTTTCATCTCAAGCGACCGGAAGACAGTGAACACAGTCGCATCCATGAGGACAATGGCAATGAAGCGACAGCGGAGGACAGCCTCGAGAAGGCCCAGGGGTGTGTCCAACCCGTTTCCGCACAGAGTTCCCCTGTTTGTTATTTGTTTAAGTGGCTATGTGCCAAGCCATATAGGGTAAGCATTATAACCCGCCAAAGAATCATAATTTTACATTTGGAAACCATTGGTTTTGGGTGTGCCACTATTTTGGCACCTACCCAGGCATTGTTTGGTGCCACGTATCAGTCATCAGTGCTGGCAGGTCTGATTCTCCAGCTTTGCAATCATCGATGTGCTGGACTTTGGTCTTGTGTGTCTGTGGTTCTTGATCTACAGGCTCAAGTGTGGAATCATGATGCAGATCACCACCCAAACAAAGCCTGCAAAGGTTTGAAGGTTCATGGAACTTGCTTTATTTTGAAATTATTTTGAAACACATGTGGGAAAAACAGCCCGAACCCAGCACACCCCACATCATGACCCCAGCAGTTTGTGAGAATTGTGATCCTTGTCACATTTTGTCACCGAAGAAATTCTGTCACAATGTCGTCCACCGAAACGTGTGAGCCCCCAACGGGCATGCGACAGCGCATACGACTCTCTGGTCGGGAGATCTCTGCAGAAAGCACGACCGAGTACAAACTCTTGCAACAGGCACGCGATGAAGCAGTGATGACGAGGAGGATAGCTCTGGGATCTCTATTGGTTGCTCTCTGCTCTGTGGTGGCAGTGTTCCTTTTGCATCCGTGGAACTCCTTCGAAAACAGTTTCGGCTTCCCTGCGAACATGGAGGAAATTAAGCCTGGATGGGTTTGGACAACAGTGCCAGCCATCGTCCGAAGCGAAAAGTCTAAGCAATCCAAACAGCTTGGCATCGTCGAAGCTGAAACTCGAGTTCTGGTGAAAGAAGTCCAGGGCACCCGAGCCCGGATCAGTGAACCCATGAGTGGGTGGATCTCTTGCATCTCTGGTGATGTGCAGGTGGTGACCAGACATGAAACTGATTCGAAAATCAAAAGAGTCAAAGAAACCATCCTGGCACACCAGAAGAGTCAAAGAGATCTACTGGGAGCTCTGGAGGAAGTGAAGAAGAAAGGCTTGCATCCCAAACTACTGGGCCAGCTTGATGACAAGAAATTCAAAGCCACTTCGCCGTAGCACCAGACAAAAAAGATCCGACCTTGTCGTTTGATTTTGCAGCATCTTGAGTCAATCAGAAAAGATGGTTGTTTGTTGATGTACTCTCCAATATTGAAGCCATGTATTGACCTTTGTCGCAGCGGTTTCGGAGAGAACTTGGAGAAGTTTAAGGCTAAGTTTGTTGCCCACGTCCTTCTAGGAACACCCTCACTGCTTTTCGTCAGAGCGCTGTTTTGAGTCGATTGGGTGCCAGGTACCTCCACGGCTGCTGCGAAAAGCTGACCTCACAATGCACCATCGGCAAAAATTGTTTGTTCCCATGGACTTGCGCTCTCTCCAGGAATGGATCTGATTTTTTGTTGCAAGTCGGACCTCCACCGCCTTCCCAACAAAGCATTCCAGGGACTGATCCTTTGTGCCTCTCTCTATCTGACGATCTTTCTCTCTCAAGGAATTCTTGGGCTATTCAATGTTCGCAAATGCATGCAGCTGCGAAGGGTTTAATTTATAGTTGTATGATTTTGTATAATTGCCATCAAGTTACCAAGAGGATCAACTTGGTTTTGAGTCTTTGAACTGTGCACCCAACATGACGGTTAACTCAATTGTCCGGACTCTTTTTGTTTGAGATTTTGAGTTCGGTTTTCATGGTTCTTTGGGATTCTTCAATCAGAGAACGCAATGTAGCCAGTAAATGGATTGATTTGGCTCAAGCTGCGACTCGTCGAAAGTGCCTCAAGAACACACAAAATCCGTCGACAGACCGGCAGTAGTTGAATGTTGAGATGGCAAATGGATACAATAGTTTGTTTTTGACATTGTCAATTGTAATGTCTAGACAAAGGTCAAGTTGTTCGTTTCCCTGCTTGATCTCTTGACGCTGCTTTGTCATTCTTTGATCCCAAGTGGAAGCTGCATGATTCAAAGCAGTTTCTACACAGGTGAAAAACTATCATGCCCTGGCATCATGGCGGCTACTTCGCTTATGCACACATGTAGCTTGAATGAAATTCTCAGAAGTTCTCAGCTCTTGAATATTTGTGCTGACAAGATAGCAAACCATCATCTTTAACTAGTTGATTTTCGATGTGCCTTCCAAAACCTGGGTTGTGGAAGTATTTATTGTAATTAGAGTGCTTCTTAGTATTTCTATTTTTGCTCGGCTATTCAAAGAGTCTCAGATAGTATGATGCTTTCATTTTTTGTAAATCCCTATGTGCACATGCGATCACCCCAAACTTATCAAACTCTTTTTTGCAACTCATCATGGCAAATGAGGGTTGAGCCATTGAGACTGAATTGGATATCAACATTTGCATTTATAAATTTGCACTGGATTGTCGGTTGATTTTGCAATCATCTTCAGTTGCACAGCAGTTGCTTGCGATCCGTCACGCTTGGACAACAATCGTAGCACCTGCTGAGGTTGTCGCTGCATGTGGCCTTTTGGAGGTGAGCGGGCGAAGTGTTTCTGCTACGCACTGCCATGGTTGATGCTGTTTTTCATAGGCTGAGATTTCTCATGATTTTTCGTAGTTGTTGATGATTTTTGATGATTTTTGATTTCTGTTTGACAAGTTGTTGATGTTGTTTTTCATAGGCTGTTGCAATATTTCTGACTTCAAATTCGAAACGCGTGAGTAAGTGTCGCTAAAAACACGTCGGCTCAAATTAGTTCCTTTGCAGGGGGGTTGCTCATTTTTTGCATGAGGTCTTTTCTGATGAGTCAACAAGGTTTCCTGAGCCATTGGAAATGCACTTGAGTTTTCCCAGGAAGTCTCTGCTAGAGTGGCTAGAGGACAACAGGGTTTCTGGTGAGGCAGCCGGGCTCTGGCCTATTTTACCGACAAGAAGAACGAAGATCACGATGAAGAGGACCTAATTCAGCTGCTGGGCACAGCTGAGCTCTTCAAGGGGACGCTGCAGCTTTGAATCCATGGCCCCCCAAGTTACAGTAGGACTTTGTGGGCGACCCATCAGCCCTATGACAACGGCCAGCTGCATATGGACAAGCAAAAGATTCCGCTGGGCTCACTGATGCTCAGCTGGAGAGGAAGCACACCACCTCCTGGGAAATGTGATCGACAGCGATGACGAGCAAGTTCAGGAGTTGGGAGCTTCCCCTGATGTTGAAGTTTCATATTCCATGATATACATATTATACATATATACTATTGTATATTAGTATATTATGTACCGATTTTTCCCCAGATAGCTGACAAGCTATAAGGGGTTCTTACTTCTCTATGGTAGGGCTTCTGATCGGCGCTTTGGCTTGCCGCTGCTCTGCCCGCTGCTCTGCCGCTGCTCATGCTTGTCTCCATTTGTCCCCCCTCTCCTCTTTGTCTCCCCTTTGTCTCCCTTGTGGCTCTGCATCGGCGCTTTGGTTTGCCGCTGCTCTGCCGCTGCTCATGCTTGTCTCCCTTTGTCTCCCTTTGTCTCCCTTGTGGCTCTGGGTTGGCGCTTTGGTTTGCAGCTGCTCTGCCGCTGCTCATGCTTGTCTCCATTTGTCCCCCCTCTCCTCTTTGTCTCCCCTTTGTCTCCCTTGTGGCTCTGCATCGGCGCTTTGGTTTGCCGCTGCTCTGCCGCTGCTCATGCTTGTCTCCATTTGTCTCCCTTTGTCTCCCCTTTGTCTCCCTTGTGGCTCTGGATCGGCGCTTTGTTTGCCGCTGCTCTGCCCTTGCTCATGCTTGTCTCCCTTTGTCTCCCTTTGTCTCCCCTTTGTCTCCCCTTTGTCTCCCTTTGTCTCCCCTTTGTCCTCGCTTTGTCTTCCTGGTGGCTCTGGATCGGCGCTTTGTTTGCCGCTGCTCTGCCGCTGCTCATGCTTGTCTCCCTTTTTTTCGCCTTTGTCTCCCCTTTGTCTCCCCTTTGTCTCCCTGGAAATCCTTGTGCGCAATGCGCCCGCTATCTGGGGTCTATGCTGGTGTAATTATATGTACAGGAGATACGTAACTGACAGTCTTGTTCATTTCAAATTGGTACGTTCATGCATGTATAGACATACACGAACACAAACCTATGGCTTATATACATACACATTTATACATGTGGGGAGCCATAGATGTTGCCACACAGACAAACACACATACATACAATCTATATCTCTCTCTCTCTCTCTCTTTCTCCCTCTCTCTCTCTATACCTATATATATATATATATACATATAAGTATATTGTACGGACCGCCAATGCATGGGCTGAAATTCACAAGACCTGCCAAGAAGTGAGTCCTGTCTTTTGGAATGAAGAAATCCTTGAGCCTAGAGCCCTAAAACCCAAACCCGATAACCCCAAACTTCAAATCACGGCATATAGCCATTGTTTTTTCCACAATTAATCTGAATGATGTTTGGTCGGTTGGAACAAGACTGGACAAAATGGAATGGGTTGCGCAAATGTAGATAAAAAGATACAGGAATAGCGACTGTATACATGTGCAAATTAAGTCTATATGCACAGACATGCAAACATTGGTTCGAAACCCTCCAAATACCTTTACCATGTGTCAAACATGATGATGTGAAATGTGACTCTCCATGGACTTCACTTGAATTCACTGCAGAATGTCGCAGGCGGATGCTCTCAGTCCCGATCAGATTAAGAGGTGGATTGGGAGAAGCTGCTGGACAAATGCCTGTGCATATCAAAGACCAATATATACAAACTATATATGTATATATTTATATATATATATATATACATTTTTTGTTCAAGATTCTTCACGTAACCTTGGTGCCCATTCGTAGAAGCTATGAACTATTTGGTTGATTGGATGAGGTTGGCATAGTGGCCAATGACAGGTTTAAAGACAAGTCACACACGAAGCACCTGCTGCGATTTTTAGCGCAAGACCAGTGTCGGATCACAGCCACTTTTTTTGCAGCTCTTGAGGACAACACGGACAGCATCCTCGGACATGATATGGGGGTTTCTCAACACAGTGGACCCCAAAAAATGGATAGTTTATTACTAGAAATGGTCAAGATTAGATGATGCAGAGGGGTACCCTATGGCTTGACAAAGCACCATATTCTTTGCCTCGGCCCCAAAAAACAGTGCAGGTTCTTGGATGCCTCGAAATCTTCTGCAAGCTCCAACCGACCTCGTCACTTGCCGGTTTGACGGAGCGCTCAACCACTGACTCAACTACTGCCAACTGGTCAACATCGGTATAACAATAACACGTACTTTAGTAAACTATGAGTATATCAGTATATCAATATCAGTATTGCTATTCATATATCAGTATCAGTACTTTAGCAAGAACACCTTTAGCAGATTTTAGTAGTATCAGTACATATTCAGTATCAAGTTTATGTTCGAGTGAGCGCTCTACCACTGTCAACTGACCCGGTTGGACACAAACTTGATCATTTGATACAGGATCAAACGTCATGAGTGGAAGGTTTCTCTGGTCTATTTTTTTTTTTCGTAGCAGATATTCAGGTTTAGCCAAAGTTTCGACTGCAACTCCCATGAAGCCGCACTTGGCTTCATGTTTCGTTGCCGCGTGAAAACTGATGGAGCTGAACATGCCCCAAACATCTCCAAGGAATACAGATGGGTAAGCCAAATCTACTTCATCGGATAGCTTCAAGCTTTTGTCTCCAAAACTGAACATTAACCACGCTCCCAAGTGAAGAAAACCCTGCATTTTCGCGGCGGGCCCTGGAATCCCAAAGTACCCAGCTGGAAAAACGAGAAGAGAAACCGCAGAAAGACAGCAGCAAAACAGATCTCGTTGCCACAGATTTCTTCACACAACACCCGGTGTAACATGCAAAATGATTAGAGAATTCTCTCAGAGATTGAGTCCGGAAAGTCCAACCAATTCTCTGAGAAATCGACGAAATAGGGCCACAGCGAAGCTCAAAAGCGATAATCTAAGGGGGATTGATTCCGAATTATAGTAAGTGGATAGCAAGTGGAAGATGTATAGTGTGCTTGGATAGGAAGCACATATAAGTATAAGCCAGCTATTGAACTTATATGTAAGCATGGTGAATGATGGTGAGTGAAACCATGAGAAGTGGAGGGTGCCACCCTTGCAAGTCATCGCAAGCCTTGATTCAGGTGCGCGGATTCCAGGAGTGCTACCAGCCGTAGCCGGTAACGTCAGTAGAACTTGTGACTGGAAGAATTGTGTCCTTTGTTGATGGTTGATGGTTGGTTAATGATTGGTTGATGGTTGATGGTTGGTTGATGGTTGATGGATGGTTGGCTCATTGATGGTTGATTGATGGTCGGCTCATTGATGGTTGATTGATGTTTGGCTCATTGATGGTTGATTGATGGTTGGCTCATTGATGGTTGATTGATGGTTGGCTCATTGATGGTTGGTGGTTAGTGGTTGGTTGATGGTTGGTGGTTAGTGGTTGGTTGATGGTTGGTGGTTAATCAATGGTTAGTTGATGTTTTTTAGTTGACTTGTGGTTGATTTGGACGAGCACGTGCTTCCAGTCAGTCTATGTCTTGGCCTCTGCCCATTTCAGCCTTTGCTAGGACCTTCGTCAACATTGGCACATCGAACGTCCTTTGGATGCACCGTAGCCGTAGCGAGCATTCCCCCCGTTGGAGATTCCACGCTGAAGTCATGGCGACGTGGTGTAGGGGACTTTTTCTGCTTCGCAGTAGAATTTTTGCTGCCGTTTTGTTGGTATTATGGTATTATGTTGTATTACTAGCATTTCTAGTATCAGTGGTATTATTGGTATCTAATTGCTATTATAGTCTTACTATACACTCCTACAATTCGTAGTACTAGCTACAAATAATCATCATTCTTGTCAAGTGATTGGTATCAGGTCTCAGATGCCATTGCCGGTCACAAGGTGCACCAGCACCAGCACCAAAGCGGCTGAGTACGATGAGCTTTTCGATGAGGTGACGGGAATGATGCCATGGTTTGCCCTTAGTCACGGTTGTACCTACGAAGCATCCAATGATAAGCAATATGGACAGGGAAACCACAAGTACTAGTAACCATTAGTAAGTTACTGACCATTAGTAAGTACAGCCAGCAAGAAATTGCAAATGATTAAAATCATACTTGATTCAATGAAGCATTTGTGGAGTGAGGCGATTTGTCTCGATTTTGTGAACATAAGCGAAGCATTTTATAAGTGAATGAGAGCGAACCATTTAGTGAAACCACGCTTCATGAAGCATTTCTGGACCTCTTCCCATGAAAACCATGAGATTCTGAGATATTATGAGATATTATGAGATATTATAAGTATAGAACTAGATAGTTATGAACCAATTGGTCAACCATAGCCATGACCGACCCTTAGCCCAGCATCGCAACTGCCGTAGGAATTGGAAGATGAACCTGAGAACTTCGGAGCAGCTCGGCGGATAGCGCTTCCTCTTGGAAGCCCATGCGAATCGAAATTTCAATATTTAAAACAAATTGAAAACCATGTTTGCATGCTTGAAAAGGTTCCACAAACATGCTTGAACAGGTTCCAAATAGATTTTCTTGTTTTCAAAGGTTCCAAAAACATCAGTTTTTTGTTTCCTAAAACATGCGAATTGAAACATTTTTTGAAAACCATAGATTTGTTTCCTTTATTTTTTCATAGATTTTTTGTTTCCCAAGAGACATGCGAATTGAACATGTCGAATTTTCGATCCAAAATCTGCGAGGCTTGGAGGAACCTGGAGGATCCTGCGAGTGGTGGCCCTCAGAGCCGCGGGGTGGCCATGGCTATGGTGTCGAGGCCATGCCTGGTGACAGATCATGGCTTTGGAACAGCCAGGTGTACAGGGTACCCAGGGGTACCCATGAGCCGCACAGCCATATGAAAAACATATATTTATGTATGATTAACATAGTCATATAGTTTGCAAATGTTTGAAAAACAAATGTTTCGAATCATTTCGATTCCAGTCAATCATTGAAGTTGGTATTGAACAAATGCACTAGTCACTAGAATACCTCGAATCAATAGATTCACTAGATTTCAATGGCCATTGGTACCCTGTACCCAATTTTGTTCTGTTCTTTGCTGGGCTCATCTTGGTTCCCTGTTGACCCCTCTTGACCCCATCACGTGGGTTCTCCCGAGGCGTGGCTGTCCCCAAGCGATACGGAGGATCCCATCCTGGACTTCTCTCAACCGTCACCAAACTTCACAAACTATATCTATGATCAAATCTCTGAGACTTATCTCGAAGATTCATGAGATTGGATAAGGTAAGTCTGAGTGAGACTTCTTTCAAATGATGCCGAAATATCCCATTTCATGGTTTCTCGCTCAAACCTACTGCTTTTAAGCTTATTTGAATCGATCTTCTCTCACCAGCGCCTACCATGCTTGCTCTTCTCAGAATTCTCTCACTCTCACTTTCTCAAATTACTCTCAGTCTTAGAGTTTCGTTGAGAGTTTTCAAAACAGTGAGGCATCATCTTTGTACGCGACCGACACCTAAGCCACAGCTGAAGATCCAATTTCCCTCACCAACACATCTCTGTCCATGAATTTATGCCATAGCATGCCACTGTCATACCTTTAACTCAACGCTGTACGTGACAACTTCATACAACGAGGAACCACGAGCTTTCACCCCTCACAACGACCAAACAGCGACATGGCTGAGGCTTTAGCCCAGTGGACACGGGTGGCAGAGGTCTTGGCTTTGGACGTGACAGGCGCTCACAGAAAATGATGAAGACAAGGTCATTTGAAGCAATCATCATTGATTTACTACTTAGAGCATGTTGAAGCAAGTTTAGTCACTAGTACATCAATGATGATTGCTTTAACATGCTTTAACTAGTCAATTTTACCCAGGTAACCAGTAAAGATTTACTATAGAATTAGCAACTTTTAACTAGTAAGCAAATTGCAGATTAATTAATGATTATCACCGAGTACAATGATAGAAGTGATTTTTGAGTTAGACACAGTAAATGTCCAGGAATTTCGGAAGCATCGCTACTATTTTCTTTTGGCATCTTGCTCTCAGTGGGTTGGTGTTCCGAGCTCTTCAAGTTGACATGGACAAGGGATGACAAGGGCAGGTCTTGTGTTGTTGCTGAGCACCTCCGCACAAAACTGCAGCAACGAGGAAAGTGACGGTGGTTGGCAGCCCTGGGGTCTGGCAGTAAAACAAAAAGGCAGAAATCGGAGCAGGGACGATGAAGGGGTTATTCCCAGGTCGCACATTGGGGGAGGAGTGGGTCACTGAAGGGTTTGATTGAGGGAGATGGGGCAACAAGGATGTCAGATGACGGATGCGGCTCACATTGGCAGTTGCGCAGGAGGGTGGTTTTTGATTCTGGATTCACAATAAGATCAACAAGCCGGGAGCACGCTTTAATGTGCAGAAGGGAGAGGAGCAGTCTACAAGTTGATTGCACCCAGCGATGGTCGTCGCCATCGCGATCGCCATGGCCATCGCCATCCCCATCGTCACCATCATCACCATCATCATCATCATCATCATCATCATCATCATCAGCAGCAGCAGTGTTATTCTTATGTTTGTTTGCATCATTTCATCATTTGCAGTGATCGATGTTGTTGTCCAAATTGTTTGATTGTCACTCTACCAGCATGGGGGGGCTATTCAGAACTTCTTTGTGAACCTTGATTTGCACATCTTTGACTCCAGGTCTCCCAAATTTGCCAACGGAAAGGCTTGGAACATGCCATGATGTGGGAGTGGGCATCTCTTGTTGGTATCCGAAGCAGCCCAACTGAGAGCGTAATGAGTCCTATGAGTTTTCCTAGTCCAAACTGATTCTCCGTTTCACAAGTCCCTTTTCCTCAGAAACCGAGAGCCATCGATTGCCATCGATCGCCATCGTACTGAGTTGTATGTTTTCCTTTTTTTGTGACTTGTCGGATCCTTTTTTTGCAGTTGTCTCTTTTCAATTGCCATTCGCTGTCCTCATCTTGGAAGCTGCCACTTTCAGGCAAGCGAGGCACAGCCTGCCGTTTCCTTGAGCCCGAGAGCAACAGGTGGGAGCACGTGGAGCAACATCTTCCGTGACCTGCAAATAATGTTTTTCAGTGACCCTTCAGTGACCATTCAGTGAATTTTAAATTAACCCTCAAAAGTGACCATTCAATAACTTTTGAGGATTTTGAAGTTTTTATCGGCTGGTCGTACGAAGGTCTCAGCAGAAAGCGGTCGGTGAACCGACGCCTTGGCGTTAGGTTCAAAAAAGTACGATGATGAAGATGAGGACGACGAAGAGGTGGTCGTTTCCTCAATCTTTCTGTGCAGATTGAGATTGTCGTTCCACGTCGTTTCTCAGATCGTTTTCATCAAATTCTGCGCTGGATCCATGCGGAAGTTTCTTGAAGATCAAAGCATCAGTTTGTCCTTCCAGCGACTACATGCCTCCCAGATAGGCTATGCCATCGTTTAACTTGGGCGAAGGTAGCTGGACCTCCGATCATGCTCCCGGCATCTTCTCCATCCTTTTTGCCTCAGAAGGACTTTGGAGGCGCGTCTTGTCGCAAGTTGAAGCTGTTGAATTGTAATTTTCTACAGTCCATTGAGAAAAACGAGTCCATTTCGTTGCTGACAACGAACATGTATATATGCAGATGAAGGTGGTTTTCGGTCTACATGGAAGAATTGAGTGCCCCATCCATACATGATAAGACAGGTAACATGGTACCAGCCCAAAGCCTATGTACATTTGAAATCATTTGCATATGTTAACATGTTTTATGATAACATGTGGGATATGCATATGATATGTAGACATGACATGCAGAATTCGACACCTTTCGCAGGTGGCTTGGCAGGTTGGAACGAGGGTCGGAACGAGGCACCTGTGCTGTGTTGCTGTGCTGTGACGCCCCGATGGGTAGCCAGACCGAGGCGGCACTGCCAGCGTTTCCCCAAAGCAACGGGCCAGGGCCTTGAGGGCCGAGGGCCGCGTGGCGAGGCAAGCTATGGTAGCTCCAGGAAGCCTATCCAGAGGTCGTCCATCACAACGACAGTCGTGGCTCAGGTTGACACACCACACCGGAGAGGCCACGGTGCTTTGCCAGCTCTTTCAGGTTTGATGTCCGTTGCAAAGCGACCGTGGTTTGAATCCAATGGAGCCCTCAAAGATAGGTGGTCTGCTACGACGAATGACTAATCCATGAAGCTGGTCGATCAATCCCTATTCGGGAAGGTCTAAGTTAGTTTCCACGAGTCTAGTTTGGAGCCCTTCAGTGCTTACGGTTTTTCTCGTTGTTTCTTTGCCAAGGCATCTGGTATGCTTGATGTTTGGGATGGTGACAGCATTGTTCTTGATGGGGATGCAGGTGGGGCGCTGGGGCATGCGTTGATGAGCACTCACTATAATTTTTGGCCAGGAACAGGTCCTGTTTTATCGAAACATGGGTCCACCTCAAGCAAGTCAGCTTCTCTTATTCGCTGCATTCTCCCCATCATGGTGCTTCACAGAGCCTGTCTCACTGAAGGAACATGGAATGATGGCAGACAAGGCATCTTCAATCTCCTGAAAGATTCTGAAACATGGGCAATCCAATGTGTTGGCTGCACGCTCATTTTAGCTCCTTGGTCCACTGGTTTATGGGGTTCTTGATCCGTTAGTATAGGATGTTTCCTTCTTACCTCTATTTCCTGACAGCCCTGCTGCTGCAGAATCTCCCCAGCGGCAACCTTTGCTGTACTGTAAAGATAAGTGCGACGCTATGGTCTTGTGTTCCGAGTTTGAATCCATAAGCTTGAATTAGAAGTGGATCGTTGCGACTTGGCATTGAAACTTGGTTTACACTTGATAAGTTTTGATTCCCCTTTTTGCTGCTGCTATTTCAGTGGAACAGATGGAGCATGGGTCGATTTTCTCCAGCTTGTTCAGGTCATTTTGCGGAGGCGACCGAAGTTTCTGAGTCATGGGAATCTGCCATCCTTGGCACAGACTGCACCTTGAAGAAAGCTTAGGATGGCCATTTTGATGAAGAAAATTACATCCGTTTGATGCGAAATGACATGATTCTTGTTGTCTTCAAGAAACTGCTTACCAAAAAGATCATTTTTTGTAGAGCAAACATCACAAACATCACAGATGTTTTGGTGATTTGCCTTGCAGAATGATGTTTTGAGGAGAACTTGCGCTTCGTCAACCAGCAAGGGGCACATGTTGTCTCGCCTGCAGGTGCCAGAAGCAACGGCTGTGTCTGGGTTGAATCGCCGGGGATGCTATGACAGGGCCATGGTTCGGATGGCGGATTGACATTTTCTAGTGGTGCATTGGGCATCAATTCATGGTTAATTCATGTTTGCTTCAATTCATGGGTAATTGATGGTTGATTCAATTCATGCTTGATGCAATTCTAGCGGCAAAAAAGACACCTTGACCTTGACATACCTTGATGCCTAGACCTTCGACCCTCACACCAAACAGCAAAAGTGCAAGGGCTTCAAGCCTCACAGGGGCAAACATCTAGGGAGAATCATTGGGCCTTCGTGGTCACATGAATCGCAAAAAACGCAGCTATATCAATCTACATCTAAAATGTTGTGCAGCGGTGAGTTGCAGTCGGATGCCAAGGTGAAGTAAACCACTTCGCGTGCTGACTGCCTGCCAAAGTGTCGGAGAAGATGCGTCGCGCGAGAGAAAAGCGTCCAACTGAAATCGTTGAAGAATATTTGAGGATCTCATGATTGATTGTGAATATTCTGACCGGCTATTCATAGGAAGTAGATAGACAAAGATAGAAATAGATATGTTGTATCACGAAATGTTCTGACGGGCTATTCATTTGTAGAATACAGACTCCAACCGGCGAAGTTTCGACTGACTTTTGGTGTCGGAGGTGATATGTTTCCGGCTGCAGCCGGTGTTCTCTAATATGTAAGGAAATAGATGATAAAGATGAAGCGTAAAGTATATAAGATTAGATTATGATAATATATGATAATATATGATATTATAGTGTATGAATTGTGTTTCAGTTTCTTTCGTTGCGGGTTCAGGGCGTTGGTTTGCTCAATTGCTTACCGTGGCGTGCAGGTTTCCGCCCCCAAGGGACGTAGCAGCTCTAGCAGCGCTTCGCACAGAGCCGTTGAGCCTTTCGCAGAGCCGACCGTGTCGGAGCGTGTCGGCGGCAAGCGAAAGCGGAGAGCGTTTCTCCCGCTGTCTTCGAGAGCGCCCTGAGGTTCTTGCCGAGTGTGCCTTGCAGCACATTCCCTGCAGCGTTTCCGAGATGTGCAGCACGAGATGCGTTGGATTTGCGGTTTGTAAATGTTTGTATCAAGTTTTGTGAAATTGGTCTTATATTTGGGCATGATTGTTCTTATGGGTACTATCTGGGTACTATTTGAATGTGTTTGATATGATTCGATTGTCTTTGAGATTACTTGTTTTCTTCAGATCTGAGTATGCTGAACATAGAATCAAATGCAGGATTTTGCAGGTGGTCGCGCGCAATTTCGCATTACTTGCCGGGTCAGTGTTTGTGGAGTAATTGTAGAGTTTATCGTGTTCCGCACAAAACAAAGGCTGTGAGACATGCAGGTGTTTCTCAAAGTAGGGATACCTCCAAATCATCCCAAATCATTCTTATTCAACCATTTTTACTAATAAACCAACCATTTTTGAGGTCCATATCGAGCCCTACTCTTTGATTGGTCGTTGATGAGCTTTGACCGGTTTCCTCGCACTCACCGGGGGAGACCGTGTGAGACAAAAGAGGAAGACTTCTCGACATTTCTTTCGCTTGATTTTGCGTCAGAAATCGTGTCGGGCGTAGTTTGTTTCCGAAAATGAGTCCGAAAGCTAAGACCTTGAGACCTTTCTTTCGTGTCGGTGCAAGATGGTGAACCTTTCAGACCTTTCTTTCAAGGTGTAAGGAAATTCAGGCCTTTTCCTGTCGGCTTCACAGCTGGCGCACCACAGAGTGCTGGGCTAAGCAACACTTACTGCGAACTTTTTGTTTCAGGAGTTTGTTGCAAGTTTTTATTGGTAAAGTGGTTGATGAAGGGTTCATTCATGGTTGATTAGAAATGGTTAGCTGCTGCAATGGTTAATCAATGGCAAACAATAGTGAATCAATGGTTTTTATGTGCTGTGTTCTTTTGGTGTTGCCGTGTTCGAGTGCCGTTGCAACCTGCAGGTGCTGCTGGCTGGGTTTTGCCGCTGACGGAACGTCCGAGCAGAGCATGGTCAGAGACTCAAGCTGTAGCATCAGCTGATGTGGCCCCCAAATCAGGCGGTCCTTGCACCAAAAAAGTGCAGCATTTTTGTTTGTACCCGGTACATCCAAGTGCCAAATTATTCCAGGTTGTAAATGTATCAATTAGTTATGGTGAGCCCATGCTGGTGCCAAAGTTGTGAAGCATCGAACAGACCCATGATCAATCGTTGTGGTGTCAAACAGGACTCTTTTCAGCAGTATGTGGGAGAGTTCCGAGATTTGGCCAAGAGGCCAAGGTCTTTCCTGACACAGGCGGGGTACTGCAGGGCTGGTATTGACAAGTCATCACCGTCTCGCAACTGCAACTCTACAAATGAGCACATCTTCATAGAAGCATTCCATAGCATTCCATCGCATTCCTGATTCATCTGGAAACCACATACAAGTAGTGTCTGATTCACCTGAAAATGGGCGGCCACTCTCGAGTTCTTCAACGCACATCGTTTCGTGACGGTGTCATGGGCGCTGCAAGTGACACCTGTGAGGTGCTGAACTTGGGTTGCATAGTCTTCTCTGCGCTGATGCTTTGGAAGGGACTGATAGTTGTCACCAAGAGTGAAAGTCCAGTGGTGGTCAACTCAGAAATCACAAACAACGACACACACGATCCACACATGCTTTGGAGTTGGATTTTGATAGGTGTTGATGTTAGTAGATTTTAGTAGAAGTTTTTTAAAATGTCTTTTTGGTTGTGGGAAGCATCTTGCTAGTATCATGGTATGTTAGCATTTAATGCAGCAAGCAGCATCAGGGAACTTTGGCGTTGCCCAGGTCGTCGTGCTCAGTGGTAGCATGGAACCCACGCTATGGAGAGGAGACATTCTGCCCTTGAGCCGCATTTCGCTGAATTGTATTTCAAGAGTTTGGCATCAACAGAATCATCTTCCATGAATGATATAAGAGAGCTGGCAATGTTCATCATTGCCACTTTCTATTCCATGGGGACGGAGACAGAGACATTACTGCTGCGCTGGTGTTGTGAATCTTTCGAAATCAAACAGTTGGAAAGGCTATGGGTGTGGATGTCCACTGGTCACCATCGCCCATTGAAAAGTATTGAAAGTGCTTGTTGCGTCTCCCAGGTTCCTTACTCTGTACTCAGAGCCGCGAGAATCTCAGCTGAGAGGTTTCCAGCTCTGTCTGGTGCAAAGCACTGAAGGCTTGTGCAGTGTAAATCATTATGTTACTTATGTTTTTGCACGATAGAACCCCCTGGCTTTTGGAGTAAACCATTATGAACTAAGTAAATCTTCATACCTCGCAGTTGGAGAAAAACAGAGACTTGGTTTGATCATCACACCAGGAGACTTGGATGCCCAGGTTCAAACCAGGTGACATAGCTGTTTTCCAGATCGAGGGCAGGGCGCGCCCGGCGAGATGTAGACTGCTGACTACTGGGTGATGATTCACAAGTTGCTTGAGATCGTTTTCCGTTGCCAGGACATCCCGATCGTT
Source organism: Symbiodinium kawagutii (assembly GCA_009767595.1). Lineage (NCBI taxonomy): Eukaryota > Dinophyceae > Suessiales > Symbiodiniaceae > Symbiodinium > Symbiodinium kawagutii. The sequence continues at coordinate 211,763 of VSDK01025378.1, read as the reverse complement.
CACAGAATGATGAACGTGCATGAGAAATCAGTCGACAACTTAAGAGCTGCTTCAGTGGGTGCATTTGCTACGAAAAGAGGCCAAATCTGAACCCGAATCCAATCCTATCAACAGTGCAGATCAACCACCTGTCAAACGCCTGCATCTGACATCAGGATGGAAAGCTTGCGATGCTCACCAAAGGTGACAACAATCAGGAGGGATGAGCTCCGGAGTTGGGATGAGTCGATGAAACGAATCAAAGAATCAATGCTTCAAGTTGGCAGCTGGGCAGCTCTGCGCCAGGTAGATGACCGAAGTCTGTATGCTGCAAGGCACGACACGGTAACATGCGGATACTCACATCATATGATGGATTCATGGTGGGACTGGACCCAAGGCTTCCCAGATGGACACTTTTCAGCTCGGGAAATGACATAATCAGCGCTGGGGTTGACCAGGCAGCTGTTCCTCAGCAAAAAAGAGATTATGGGTCGAGCAGCAAACCCAGCTTTGACAGCACGGAAAACCAGAGGCTTGAGCTTAGCAATGCCGAGATATCCTAGATATGCTTAGATATGCTTACAATAACTTAGATATGCCCAGATATGCTTACAGTAGCTTAGATATGTTTAGATATGCTTGATTGCTCAGTTATTTGTGTAGCTTGGTTTTGGATGATGTCTGGAAATGCTTGTTGAAGGTTTGGTTCATGCTTAGGATTTTTGTTATTGGTTGGATCTTGTTTTTTCTTAGGTGCTGAAGGTCAGGTGCCATCAGGTGTGCGCGTGACGTGCCTGCGTGTGGAAGTCAGGAGAAGTTGAAGCCCTAATGATTTTCCATTCTGTCTACATCTCTACTTGCAGTCGACATCGCTTTTGATAGTCAATTCTAATGATAGATTATAGACTGTTACTATAATACTTGTTTTTACACATATAGCTTAATTTCGATGTATTTTTTTGATTACGTAGATGTTGCGAATTTGAGGCTTCGGAATTTATTGAGAGTTCCAACCACAGCAGTTTCCAATTCCAAGGCACAGGCCTGTTTGCCTTACGCGGGGATGGTCACCATTTGGTCCAACACCCAACACAGAACAGCTGTCAGAGAGCGTCTCATCATGACTCAGTTCATCTGACTTTTGGACATGTTATGAGATGTTATGACATATGCAGTGTGTTTCTCGTTTCATGTTTGCCATAAGGTACAGCATTTGTGGCTTTGACATGTGGAAACGTTTGCTTTGCAGGTTGAATGACTATCCTTGGCTGAAATATGTGCTCATAGGTTCTATGGGCTTTTTTGAAGCTTGTGCTGCATAAAGAGGGGGTTGCTAAGCAGATCGCAGATCTCTTCCAGTGACTACAGATTTTGCTGACTGGTTGTGTAGCTTTCATTTTGCTTCATTTTGCAACGTGGAATCGTGCTTTAAACAAACAATGTCAGAGAATGTTAGAGAAATGATCGGAATGCTAGAGACATGAACGTTTGACATGTTAGAGAATGCCAGAAAAATGGGAACATGTCGCAAGAGTATCCAACGGTCAACAGTGACTCACTGTCATCTTCCGCCTGTCCAAGGTGATCATTGGTAGAGAATAGCCTGGTGCAGATGGGCTTGGGGTGCAGGACCGGTAGTCGCAAAAAGGTGTACTGCATCGTTTGCATCAGCAGCTGGGGTTGCGCAGAGATGAACAGGGCTGTGGTTTCCATGCCCAAAAGTGTGATTGCATCCCCAGTGTCATTGCAGCACCTCACAGCTACAATCTAAACGCAATTTAAGACAGCTGAGGATGCGATGCAGCAACGCAGCAGTAATCCACATCATTTGAAACAAGCAGCCAACATGTGTGCCTACCAGGACCAAACCTTTCATGACGGTTTCTACCTGTAGTGTTTTCCAACAGCTATGGCGCGTGTCCGCAGAAAGCCATGGCTCCTTGTCCTTTCAATCCTTGCAGTCTGCCTTGCTTCTACGGTGTGTTTCACCCAGTCTCTGAACCACAGCGCCTTCGACACAACAGGGTTTAGAGGAGTTTCTTACTGTTTTTTCTTTAAAGACCTTAGTGCCTTAGTGATGCATTTTCTTGCTTTTGCTCATTCTAGATTGTTCAAGACATCAAGGCAAGAGTTCCAGAATCGGATTGCGCAGCACTCACAAAGAAGACACAGGAGTACCAAGACTACGTCCACCATGTGAGTTTTACAGGTTGGCTTGCGAGGCTGCTAAAAGAGGAGGTCTGGGAGTTGAGGAGTACTTGTCCAATGTAAGACGGCTCCAAGATGAATTTATCAAAAGCAGGGAGATTGTGGACAGGGACGGCTTCTTGGAGGCACTGAGAAATGCGATGCTCTCGAACAAGTTCACTCTAGTACTTGGCGGCAAAAACCTTGGCAAAACTCTGATACGCAATCAGACAGTCTGCGAAATGGAAAACGAGGCAAGCGCCAAACTGACGATTGTTGACGTGAACATGAGGGAGCACCCGAGTCAAGAACTCTTCAACGCGATATTGGAAAGGGTTGCAGAAAGAAACAACGACTGGGCCTCAAATCTAGAGCAAACTGTGAGAAAGGTTGGCTCGGGCCTTGGGGGCCTTGCAACTGCCGTGTTTGTCGGCACGAATGCGGACAAAGTGGCTGCTGCTGCTTCAACACCAATATCTTCAGCCATGACAGCCCTGATTGAGAAGTTATCGAGCAGCGACAAGGAAAAGACTCTGTTAATTGTTATAAGCGACTTGAAACGCAAAGGCAACGCGACCTGCATAGTGGTGGATGAGGCAATCCTAGCCCTACCAGTGCCTACCGACTCTGAGTTTGCAAGAAGAGCATTGCAATACTTCGTGATGCTCACCAAGGAGACTGGCATTGCAAGCGTTGTGCTCATCAGTTCAGATCTGGGTTATCCTTTCCGACTTCGAGCTTGTGGCATGGACTTGCGGGATATCGCAAACATTATCATTGTCAATGAGCTGCCCGAGCAGGAGATGTTGGAGCTAATGGTGAACCGATGGAACATGAGCGAGGCCCTTGCAGGCGCATTCTTCACCTATTGTGGCGGAGACGTTGACCTTTGCTGCCGAGGAGTGAAGCAATTGCAAAGATTTGGGGACGACTTTGACCCTTTTGTGCTAAAATGCCCCGGCTTGCCCAGTGTCGCTGCCGACCCAGATGCAAAGAAGCATCTGCAGAACTTGGCGAAGCAGGGCTGGTCTCCTGTCTATGACATCAAAGCAGACAAGGCTGCGGAGCTCATCGGTAAGGAGAATGTGGGTGGCATCGTGCCAAGGCAGAAACCTTCGGCCTTCCCGAAGGCATTTGGGAGGGCAATCATGAAAATGCGCTCGTGCCATCAGGGACATTGATGAGGTGGAAAATTGCCAAAGAGCTGGAGCGTGTCGACAGGATGGGTGCAAGAAACTTGGATGCACTTTTAGTCCAACAAACGCAACTCCATGCGGTCTTTTCTCACTTTGCCTGCTTTCGATCTCAAGGTGGTTCATTGTAATGCAGGGATTGCCTTCGTTGCGTATTGTTTTCCAGTCCAGTGACACATCAAACATTAGGAAGACAATTGTGAAATTTCCAGAGAGTGCTGCCTCCCTGCTTTTACATGTATTTGGTATCAAGTTCTTTGCCCCAAAGCTTGTCAATCAGCAAATTCCACCCTATGTTTTATTCAGTGCTGTGTTGTCTTATCAAGCGTGTTGTACCACAAATGCCTTGTTGATGACAGCGCCAAGACAAATTCAGACTTTCCAATGCACCTGCACATCTCGCTCGGTGATTTTGTGTGCATCTTCTGTGCAGCGTACAAGGTAGCACTGGCACTACGTCGGCACCTTCGGTTTGGGTGAGACAACTTCGAGAGGACTGCGACCTGTGGCAGATCGCTTGAGTAATCGCTTCAGGAGCGATTGGGTCTTTAGGTAACTCATGGTCGTACCAACTCCATTTACCTAAAAGAGTTTCAAAAGACGCTCCCATTTAAACGTCGCAGCCTTTGCAAGTTCACACATGGCTAAGTTGTGTTCCTCGTCATGCCCGATGCTCTTTTCATTTTGTTTTGCCTAGGTTAAACCGGTGGTTGGTTGGTTGTTCGAAGAAATAATACATGAGTTGCAACAACTGCGGGAGTTCAATCATTGCATTCCTCTTACAGTAATATCCATTTTGGTTGTGCCAGCCCGGTCAGTTCTAGATTGGGATGAGTGGTTTGATGTAGGCTGATATGGTTCATGTGTTCGTTTTATCCTCGCAAATTCAAAGGTTTGTTGTGGGCAAGTCCGCTACGCAAGACATTGCCTTGACATTGTATGTTCTTGGTTGGGCTCAGGACTTTTTAGGGGGAAGATTGTAGGTTTTCTTTATTGCTTGGGATTTGTTGAAAGATGTCTTCCAATATCATTCCTTAACTTCATAGAAAAGATTTAGACCAAAGACTTTGTATGATTTTCTGCCATGCCCTTGTTCCTTTGCCATGTCCATTTTGACTGTTCCCACCTCAACATCTCATCTTTTGAGTGATACAGCAAGTGTTGAACAAGCGGCCTTGCTTTTACATCTATATATTCCTTTTATATTATATCTATTATATCCTTTTATTGACAGGCTTTGCGCACCGGCGATGCCCAAAGGGGATGCTATTTTTTTCGGGGTGCTTTGGTGACAAAAAACGTGGTATTTACCACGTTGTTTAAGCGTTGCAAGCAAAAAACACTGCAAATACCAATAGTTTTTTGCGAAAAAGTGGTCAAAACCATGGTATTTACAATGCTATTTCTTTTGCCCCTTCAAAAACATTGGTATTTACACGGTTTTTTCACTTTCAAAGCATTTTTTCTTTAAGACCAAATTTGCAAAACCCCTGTAAATTATAGCGTTTTGCAACATGTCGTAGGCCCAAAAAAACAGCAAAAAACCATCCCCAACCCTCCGCAATTCCGAACTTATCCAGCGACGAGATTTTTTTCACCATCTTATCCTTTTTTTCCGCTTTTTACCGCGCTTCATTTTTCCCCAAAATCCTTATCCCCACCCAATTTAAGGATTTTGAAATTTTCTTCATCTTCACTTTCCCGATTTCTGTGCCGTGCAAGGGTCAAAAATGGCCCGAAATGCAGGCGAGAACGTCGTTTTTTAAGATACCATGCAAAAACCCATGGGAAAAAGGGTCGGCGGCAGGGGGCGCACCCGGTATAGCAAGCTAGGGCTTGGTTTGCCTCGAGCCGGTGGCATCGCCGGATTTAAAAGCTTACGCCTGACAGCCGGGCGCCGGCCAAGTTGGGCACAAAATATAGGGCGATGGTAGCACAAACACATTACGGCATGTTGCAAAACGCTGTAATTTACAGGGGGTTTTGCAAATTTGGTCTTAAAGAAAAATGCTTTGAAAATGAAAAACCGTGTAAATACCAATGTTTTTGAAGGGGCAAAAGAAATAGCATTGTAAATACCATGGTTTTTGAAAAAAACACTGTCAATATCATGGTTTTGACCATTTTTTCGCAAAAAACATATTGGTATTTGCAATGTTTTTTGCTTGCAACGCTTAAAAAGCGTGGTAAATACCACGTTTTTTGTCACCAGAGCAGCACGAAAAAAGTAGCGTCCCCTTTGGGCATCGCCGGTGTGCGAAGCCTGTCAATATCTCCATTAGTCCGACTATGTTAAACCTGTTCTGCTGTATCTGCTGTACTTGCTGCGACCGTTAGAACTGAGTCGTTGCCGCGGCATGCTTACATGGTTGCTTGCTTCCTTGCCTATTATTGCTGTTATGCTTGCTTGCTTGCTTGCTTGCTTGCTTGCTTGCTTGCTTGCTTGCTTGCTTGCTTGCTTGCTTGCTTGCTTGCTTGCTTGCTTGCTTGCTTGCTTGCTTGCTTGCTTGCTTGCTTGCTTGCTTGCTTGCTTGCTTGCTTGCTTGCTTGCTTGCTTGCTTGCTTGCTTGCTTGCTTGCTTGCTTGCTTGCTTGCTTGCTTGCTTGCTTGCTTGCTTGCTTGCTTGCTTGCTTGCTTGCTTGCTTGCTTGCTTGCTTGCTTGCTAAAACATCCGCTTGCTTGCTTTATCTCCATTAGTCCGCCTCTGTTAAACCTGTTCTCATGTACTGATATCTGAATTATTTCAGTATCTCAATTAGTCCGACTCTCAAGTAGTCCGACTCTGTTAAACCTGTTCTGCGGAACTTGCTGCGACCGTTCCAACAGAGTCGTTGCCGCGTCCGACTCTGTTAAACCTGTTCTGCTGTATACTTGCTGCTTGCTCGAGTCGAACACGTCCGTTTTTGCCCTCCAAAGGCTTTGGCTGAGTTGCTGCAGAAGGCTCAATACGCAGTCCAATTTTGACTTGAACACATCCGTTTTTCGCCTCCAAAGACTTTTGCCGCGTGGCTGCGGAGAGCTCAACGCTGTCCAATTTCAAGTCGAGCTCGTCCGTTTTTCGAGTCCAAGGGTTTTTTCTGCTTGGCTGCGGAGGGCTAAACGCAGTCCAATTTCGAGTCGGCCACGTCCGTTTTCCGGTTCCATGTCTACACCTTTTCGCTGCCAAACGCTGCGTCTGAAGCCCCTAATGATACCTCCATTAGTCCGACTCTGTTAAACCTGTTCTGCTGTATCTGCTGTACTTGCTGCGACCGTTAGAACTGAGTCGTTGCCGCGGCATGCTTACATGGTTGCTTGATTGATTGCTGACATGCTTACTTGCTTCCTTGCCTATTATTGCTTGCTTGCTTGCTTGCTTGCTTGCTTGCTTGCTTGCTTGCTTGCTTGCTTGCTTGCTTGCTTTCTTGCTTGCTAAAACATCCGCTTGCTTGCTTTATCTCCATTAGTCCGATTTTTTAAAACCTGTTCTGCTGTATTGATATCTGTATTATTTCAGTATCTCAATTAGTTCGACTCTCAATTAGTCCGACTCTGTTAAACCTGTTCTGCGGTAGTTGCTGCGACCGTTAGAACTGAGTCGTTGCCGCGGCATGCTTACATGGTTGCTTGATTGATTGCTGACATGCTTATTTGCTTCCTTGCCTATTATTGCTGTTACGCTTGCTTGCTTGCTTGCTTACTTGCTTGCTTGCTTGCTTGCTTGCTTGCTTGCTTGCTTGCTTGCTAGCTAAAACATCCGCTTGCTTGCTTTATCTCCGTAAGCCCAACACTGTTAAACTTGTTCTGGTGTATTTATATCTTCATTATTTCAATATCTTAATTAGTCGGACTCTCAAGTAGTCCGACTCTGTTAAACCTGTTCTGCGGAACTTGCTGCGGCCGTTCCAACAGAGTCGTTGCCGCGTCCGACTCTGTTAAACCTGTTGTGCTGTATACTTGCTGCTTGCTCGAGTCGAACACGTCCGTTTTTGCCCTCCAAAGGCTTTGGCTGAGTTGCTGCAGAAGGCTCAATACGCAGTCCAATTTTGACTTGAACACATCCGTTTTTCGCCTCCAAAGACTTTTGCCGCGTGGCTGCGGAGAGCTCAACGCTGTCCAATTTCAAGTCGAGCTCGTCCGTTTTTCGAGTCCAAGGGTTTTTTCTGCTTGGCTGCGGAGGGCTAAACGCAGTCCAATTTCGAGTCGGCCACGTCCGTTTTCCGGTTCCATGTCTACACCTTTTCGCTGCCATCGCCGCCTCAAAATTCCAATCGCTCATTAAATTTTTTCTCTGTGACCTCATCCAGGCACGGCCGAACGCAAAGACTCGCGGCAGGAGAGCGGCGGCAGCGAAAGCCAAGGCCATGAGCGAAATCACAATCGTATACAATCTTCAGCCAAGTCTTGGGAAGGCCAAAGCCAAAGCCCAGCCAAAGCTGACCAAAGAGGTGCTGGTTGTATTTTATTGACAGCCCATCGTCTCTAAAAACCCCGGCTCAGGCTCAGCTCAAGAAAAAGGCTTGTGGAGCTTCATGTTATGTTACCAGCATCACAACGTCTTCATGCCAGGCCGAAGAGCTGGGCTTCCAGGTCGAGGCGTGGCCTCGAAAAATTCCATCATCCGTGATTCCATCTCACCTCCAGGCTCTACGAGTGGTTCTCCCAAGGAGGACCACTTTTCAGCACGCCCATAAGGCGCTCTTGCGTCCGAGCCTTGATTCTTCTCTTTGTCGAGCAATCTCCCCTCCAAAAGTTAAGGCCTCTGGGACTTTGACCAGTTGCTGCCTGGTCTGCGGCTCGGCCGTACCGAACGGCAGTACTGGCTGGACACCGTTGCCGGCTGGTCAGAAAACCCGAAACTTCAACAACTTGAAACTTCCACAGCTTCTAAATTTCTCTCCCTGAGGCTTCCTTCTTGGAGGTCAACGTCACGGCTCTAGCACCTTATGAGGATTTCATAGTCGCTTGGGTCCTCATTAAAACCGCCCTCCCAGAGCTGGCCGAAACCCCGAAGGACTGAGCCTGCAATTCCCAACCTCTGCCAAAAAAACATCTGCTCCAGGAGACGGCGGCCAGAGAGCGCAAGACGAGAGCCGCAGACAAAAGGGAAAAACAACTCGAGAAGAAGGAAGAGGCGCTTCCAAATCTTCGCATTATTCTGACTGCGCTTTGAAAAATTGACAGGAGCGGCAAAAAAAGAAGGAAGCGACAGCGGCAGCAAGGAACAAAAGAAGAAGGGACCTCCGCCAGGAAAAGATGAAAAGCGAGCGCCTGGAGGCGCGCGACCCTCGCAATAAAACCTGACGTCAAAAACGTCCTGCGCAGGTAAAGCAAGCGCACTACCAACAACTCGAGAAAGACCGGAAACGGAAGGCAGGCCAATGCAAAAAGATTTACATGTGAATACTCGAGAAATCAGTTATAACAATTTCGAAATTGGATTTCTTTTGAGGCGGCCAAGAGAGAGGAGGAAAGGGCGAACAAGGCTTCAATACTAAGCTCCTTCATACTGGTTCTGCAACTTCTTCTTCTAACGTGATTTTCATATTGCAGTTCTATACATTTTCACGCTGCGTCACGTCAACAAGGAATCAACTCTTGTGTCTTTCTTTTTGTGAATTATTCTGATTGTTGGAGGCAAAAGCTGAGGCCAGTTGCAAACCACATCCAAGCCTATGATGTCATTTGAGTTACATTTACATCTGCTGCGCGTGCTCAGCCAAGCCATTCTAAAATCCCTGTCGTAATTTTTCAGTCTTGCCTGTTTAGGAGCCAAAGGAAGAGGCCAGGCACTATCGATTCACTGCGCAGTGTTTCAGCACTTGACACCGTCAGGAACCCGCAGAAGAACGAAGAGCAAAAAAGGCAAGCCTCAGTCAAAGCAGTTAGTGCCAAGCAATATAATGTGAAACTATTATTTCGCAGGCCGCAAGGGCGGAGGACGAGGCGCCGTCCCGTTTTCGAGTTTCAATTTTGTATAACGGAAATTGTTGCGATGCCACGTGCAAGATGTGCTGTGTACTTGCATTGTCGATGTTTCGTTGGTGGAGGCAGAGCTCAACGAAGAGGACAGCGTGCAAAAATTCGGATGGACCAGATGTTCAGTTTCATGGCTACTAGAATGGAAGCAGCCTTACTATAGGCATTCAGAACCAGCAAGCTGACATAAACCGTGCTTTGACCAGCCAGCAACAACAGTTGGATACCTTGAAGGTGTCTAATGCTCAGCGAGTTCGTTTTCCTGTCAGTTTTGTGCTAGTCGTGAGCCACCTGTTGATCGCTCTGGAGCCCTTGAAGACAATTTACACAGGAACAGAGGGCCTTCGAGCAAGACCTCCTGAAGGCCAAACAAAACAGCCTCCGGGCGCCCCCTGAAGGGGGGACCCGGAGGCCCGTGGTAGTTCCATCCTCAGTACATTTGCTTGTTCTTTACTGTTATGAACATTTGTTAAAGTGTTTAGCCGTATCCATCTTCTATCTATAATGGAAACATCCCTACCACAGCGCTGTAGCATGCAAGCAAAGTAGCTGAAATGTTGCGCCTATGTAAGAAATTATTTGCTACTTTCGCAAACACAATGACGATACCGAAGTGCTGAAGACCTTTTCGCGCAACAGTTGCAATGTTAGGGAGACATTAATGAAATTGTGGATTGTCAATTTTTGCTCAGGGCAAAATCTTAGCGTACTTTTCCATTTCAACAAGAGACACTCTTTATGGTTTTCCAAGACACTCTTTGTTGGATGCTCTTAGTGAGACACTCTTAGTCGGATATGCTTTTAAAAAACGTAAAAGGACAAAACCAAGCCACAACGTACCAATGGAACACGTGCTGCGATGTATTACTATCTATTACAGGGTATGAAAACGTACTATGGCATACTGCGCAGCAGTACCAAAAACCACGTCAGATTCACAATAGTCAATTTGAACCATTACCTCAATTTCGCATACCAGCGCCCAAACAAGAACCGCCGCCACGAAGCCAGTATACCGCGCGTTTTGATACTGCGTCAAAGCGCGCTTAACTACAATGCGTTTTAGCAAGCTCGCTCGACAGCAAACTACCGGACACAGCCACTACACTGAGCGATGCCGGATCGCCAAAAAACAATTTGTCGCAAGGTGATCAATGCATTGTGTCTTGCATGCCGGCGCCAAAAAGCACGAAGCATCCTCACGTAGCTAGTAGGCAGCGTTTCATTTGATTATACGCTTGACGAAGGGGTTAACATGAGCTTTGCAGGCAACTCAAAAATCTTTGACGCAGCCATTGCGATGTGTTCAATATGTTCAATATGCTAGTAGAGCCAAAAAAATCTGTTTACCGTAGTCATATAACCGCGCGTTTTGCATGCTAGCGCCATTGCAATCAACATCTTCACATCGCCATTAAAATAAGTTGTATTCAATGCTGTGCCCGAAAAGGCCAGCGTGACAAATTGTCCCTATAAATTCTAAAGCCTCCGGTATGCAATTAAATCGTTTTGTTTACCAGACAAAAGCGCAGGCCAAAAGTAAAGCGGTTTGACGCAGCAGTTATGATGCGCAAGGCGAACACACAGACACCATTGGACCAAATACAAACATTTCATTTTGAGGTACACCGTGCATAGCGGGAACCTAAAAGGCAAGACAACTTATGCGCAAGCCTCATCGAACGCGAGCCCAGAAATAAATTTCGCCTACCGCGAAATTTCATCCACCGAAAACGCCCGGCCTGCCACAATTTTTGCATTTGGCAAACACTGAGCCTCTCCCAGCGAATGCAATGTGTTGAGCATGCCAGCGCCAAAGCACAGAGCAGCCTCGTGCAGTGATTACAAATCTCCTTTGATTCTAGGTCAGAGAGTGGCCTTGACACAGCAATTACAGTGGCTTTTGCAGGCTAGGCCGACAGAAAAAATTCTTTAACACAACCATTGCAATGCGTTTCATTTAGTATTTTTTGTATGCTAGCGCCATTACAAGAATTTTTTGTCGCGCAGCCAATAGCATTACAATAGGGTTCTTTTGACGTTACCAAGAGCTCCCAATACAGCCAATACGCTACCATTTTCCGGTGTTTCGGATGCCGTACACGAATTGCAGAAACAAAAAAATTGTTTGACGCAGTATTAACAACGAGGGAAACGAACAACAAAACCAATCAAAGCATAGGACAAAAAAAACTTTCTTCTACTGCGATGCACGACTCACAGCGCGGCAAACGAAAAGGCAAACAAAAAGAGTGACAAGAACGTGGCCTTTTAGTGGGAGTGCAATGAATGTATAGTGAAAATCAAAAGTCCATGAATGGCATTTGCAGCCGCGCCATTGCAAATTTCGGTAAGCAATTTTCAAAGCAACGTTTGCGCACGCGTCGCAGTGCGTAACACGATCCCAGAAAGCCTCGTAGCTCTAACGCAAGCGTCTGAAGCCCCTAATTATATCTCCATTAGTCCGACTCTGTTTAACCTGTTCTGCTGTATCTGCTGTACTTGCTGCGACCGTTAGAACTGAGTCGTTGCCGCGGCATGCTTACATGGTTGCTTGATTGATTGCTGACATGCTTACTTGCTTCCTTGCCTATTATTGCTTGCTTGCTTGCTTGCTTGCTTGCTTGCTTGCTTGCTTGCTTGCTTGCTTGCTTGCTTGCTTGCTTGCTTGCTTGCTTGCTTGCTTGCTTGCTTGCTTGCTTGCTTGCTTGCTTGCTTGGCTTGCTTGTTGGGCTATCTTCCGCGGCTCCCGCCGAAGGGGCCCCCTTATTCCTTGACGTGCTCCCCTTTTCGGCCGGGGTCGGCGGATTATGTGTTGCTTTTGCACGGTTGGTGTGCTAGAACCGGTGTTGATGGGTCATTGTTGATAAAGGTAGGGTTGTGTTCCATCAGTTCTCCCACTCAAGCGTCAAAAACATTGTTATTTGCAAGTGCCGCTGCAACAGTTGATGCCTTTGTTCCTTTGCAAAGTTCCTCTGACTAGTGTTAGGCGTTGAAATACAGGTGGTTTGTTCAGCCGAAACTTCATAAACAGATTTCCTTCTGGCATCCTTTGCCATGTCAAGTTTTGTTTCAGCACGGTTGGAGCGATTGCATGGTTGTCTATTTGGATGTCTTCATATTCAACTTCGAAAGGACTTAGATGCAACATATTGTTTCTTTGCCCTTTGCTTGTTCCCTTCCCATGTTCTTCTGAATGAAATAGATGTGTTGCGCATAAAACACTAGCATATGCAGCATATGTATTCCTTAGGATCCGTTGAATGATATCTTCCCAACATCCTCCTCAATTTGATAGAGAGGATTTAGACTAAAACTTTGTAGGATGTTTTGCCATGCCCTTGTTCCTTTGCTATGCCCTTCGGTAAGTACAAATTTCAGAGTTCAGATTTGGAGGTATTTTTGGTGCATGTTGTCAGTGTACATAAAATTAAGTTCAAGAGGTCGCATATCTAGGTTAGTGATGTTTGTCCTTGCAAACTACCCTAACGTAGACACAGGGGACAGGACGGAGGTTACATGTCAGGTCTCTTGATATTCGCTCTCCATATCTTCGTTTGTTGGAAGTAGAGTAATGGCCAGTAGCATGCGGTTGGAAAGGGTTGAGTTTGAATGTCTCGGCTGTTGACTTTGCAGGACGACAGTGGTGACTTTGAGTTCGTTGGCAACGTTTTCCAGATTGACCCTGCGCCTTCACACATTGCGCGCTTGACATGTTTTCATCCTAGCGATATCATCTCCATTCTGCGCCTGGTCAACCATCAATCAATCCAAAAGAATGCACGTGTTTGCCTTCGGGGGGTTGGTTGAGTGGACTCAGAAAAACCCCAGCCATTGTCAAACACAACGGGGAAAACCTAAAAATATGACACCAGCGCTCAAAAATGAAATGCGGGCGCTCACAAAAATGACAGCAAAGTTGTGTCGGCTCAAAACACAGCAGCGCTTACCAACAACTAAGTGGTGAAGGGTTCTCAGTATTTGCGTAGGTGTTCCAATGATTCCAGGCGAAATTTTTGTGACTTCCTCAAGTTGGCCCGGTAGGCGTAGCTGGTGTGGCCACTTCACCAGCTTGTGAAATCTTCGAATTCGCCTAAAAAAAATTGCTCCCTGAAAGGGTGCTTCAGCTGCTCTGTTGACTGCCGAGTTGATGTTGGTTTATTGACAGTAAGACTTAATGATGGATGATTTGCCCCTATTTTGAGAAACCAGCATTTGACAGTAGAGAAAACAGCATTCACCAAACGTAATCTTCTCCCCTGGGACTTTTTTTTTCCTTAAATGGAAAATCGTAGCCCTTAGAATCCAAAAAACGTTTCGTAGAGGGATTCATGTCGCAGGTGTTTGTTGCCCTCAAAAGTATCATTGTTTGCAGATTTTCCAGTCCAAGAGGGAGTGGTCATTGAATAAGCTATGGCAAGAAAAGCATCAACATGCTCGTTGGAAAAACCACAGCCAGCAGCATCCGTCAGGCTTCAATACAGTTTTAAACTGCATCCAGTGTAGGTGCAGAATCCGACTGCTGGCAGCAGTTGGTGCGACAGAGGACCTCCCTTGGACACACTATTGCAAGCTTCAGCCCAGCGTTGAGAATGGAAGAAATGTGACCCATCAACTGGTATCTTGACATATAGGTAAAGTGCAGCCGGTGGATTTCAGAGCATACTACCTGGATATCGTGCAATGATCACACTGGCAGGCCGTCAGTTAAGACCAAGGACTGTCACGGCCTGGATTCATTGTGGACCTTAAACGTGCGTGGTGAAACCAAACGCCGCAGCATGCTCGTTTTGACTAGCCACAGCTTACAGGCATTGTCGAGGTTAGCAGTGCTTGATGTTATGCTCTTGCTGTTGATTTTTTTTTTCGTTGCCGGCGGCAGTTGGGTGAGGCCGCACAGCTGTTTGCATTTTGCCTCTTCATTCCTGCACCTGATGCGCCGCTGAGTGGGTGCTCGCAGGCCTTGCGCTCACTTGATGCGCATGCTCCGCAGCACCCGGTGCCGTGTCAAAAAACAGCATGCCTGGAAGATCAAATCTCAAGAATCCATAGATTGCAACCGCCGTGTCCCGTGGCGCGCCAAACTTTACCATCCAATATGCTCGCCCCTTGCAGAACGATGAGGATGTACCGCATGTTTTTTTTTTGCTCGGCATCGTTTTACCATTAGTTTTTGTTGAGCAAATGCCAGGACAGACTGTAGTGGGATGGTTTTGGGTGGTAGGCAGCGCTCAATATGTATTTCCG
>VSDK01025378.1:145363-188076 GCA_009767595.1 Symbiodinium kawagutii | reverse complement strand
TGGATCGTGGGCAAAATTCAGAGCAGTGTACCGATTGAAGGCATCAAGCGTTATCATTCAAGAGGTCTCTTCATAAGATGATCTTTTTGGCTGGACAAGAATTGTTAGCAGCTATGTAGTTGAAGAGCTTGGGCAGCATGGCCTCAGGTTTTTACAAAGATGTGGCTGTTCTCGTGCCAGCAAGTGTCACAGTGAAAAGGACACCGTGATGCGTATCCTGACAGAAACCAAAGCAGAATTGCGGTACTCCCCACATGCCAGTATGATTTATGGTATGTTCTTTTGCTTGGCCAACCAGTCCAGTCTTCTTAAACCAAACAGCAAGGGCTAGCACAAAACGCGTTCGGAGAGAAAGAGAAGGACGTGAAAACGATGTCCACATATGTCCAAATGCAGGATCCACGTCTTGAAGTTGTGGCTGGACGAATTTTGTTAGCTGGAATGTAGTTGATAGAATTTGGCTGGACAAGAATTGTTAACAGCTATGTAGTTGAAGAGCTTGGGCAACAACATGGCCCCAGGTTTCTACAAAGATATCCATCCCATGTGGCCAAGAAGTGTGTTGTGAAGCATGCCCCACCATCACAGGCCCAGAGTGTTATGGCTTCATCGTTGCTGCTACGAAGGGTTTGCCGCAGAGATTTCTTTGAACAAGGTCATGACGAGCACAAAAGACAATTGATTTCAGATATGCTTGAGTGTTTGTTTGGGTGTGATCATTACCTGTGTGTGATTCATGAACAGTCGGTGCAGAAAGCATTGAGCAAGGATGCCTCTTTGGGTCTTCCAATGGTACTAGTCAGAATTTCTGCGACTTTCACAAATTTGCCTGGTAAGCTAAGCCTGTGTAGGCACTTGACCAGCCAAAAAATGATTGAATTCGCCTAGGCAAATTTGTTCCCCATGCCTGAAGGTAGTTGACGAGGCTTTGCGCAGTTTCAGGTTTTGTGGGTAGTGGCAAGGCAAGTGACAACGCGAGGTCCTTGCATTGACATGTGCCCTTTCTGGTTGGCTGCATGTGCAGGTCAATGACCTGTGTGGATGACTCATTCTTGAGGAATAACTGCAGGGATTACATGGGAGTACCACATTTGACCTTAAGTCATGGAAGTGAATCGGTCGTTGAGCTAGCATGTAAAGCAAAAAACTGTACATGGAGAGAGAGAATTTGCAAGACGTGTGCTAGCAAGATCGAACCTTTACGGTGTCAATATTGCAATTGGTCAACCGTTTGATCGACAAGTCAACCGATTGTGGATCGTGGGCAAAATTCAGAGCAGTGTACCGATTGAAGGCATCAAGCGTTATCATTCAAGAGGTCTCTTCATAAGATGATCTTTTTGGCTGGACAAGAATTGTTAGCAGCTATGTAGTTGAAGAGCTTGGGCAGCATGGCCTCAGGTTTTTACAAAGATGTGGCTGTTCTCGTGCCAGCAAGTGTCACAGTGAAAAGGACACCGTGATGCGTATCCTGACAGAAACCAAAGCAGAATTGCGGTACTCCCCACATGCCAGTATGATTTATGGTATGTTCTTTTGCTTGGCCAACCAGTCCAGTCTTCTTAAACCAAACAGCAAGGGCTAGCACAAAACGCGTTCGGAGAGAAAGAGAAGGACGTGAAAACGATGTCCACATATGTCCAAATGCAGGATCCACGTCTTGAAGTTGTGGCTGGACGAATTTTGTTAGCTTGAATGTAGTTCATAGAATTTGGCTGGACAAGAATTGTTAACAGCTATGTAGTTGAAGAGCTTGGGCAACAACATGGCCCCAGGTTTCTACAAAGATATCCATCCCATGTGGCCAAGAAGTGTGTTGTGAAGCATGCCCCATCATCACCGGCCCAGAGTGTTACGGCTTCTTTGAACAAGGTCATGACGAGCACAAAAGACAATTGATTTCAGATATGCTTGAGTGTTTGTTTGGGTGTGATCATTACCTGTGTGTTTTTAAAAACAGTTGGGGGCAGATAGCATTGAGCAAGGATGCCTCTTTGGGTCTTCCAATGGTACTAGTCAGAATTTCTGCGACTTTCACAAATTTGCCTGGTAAGCTAAGCCTGTGTAGGCACTTGACCAGCCAAAAAATGATTGAATTCGCCTAGGCAAATTTGTTCCCCATGCCTGAAGGTAGTTGACGAGGCTTTGCGCAGTTTCAGGTTTTGTGGGTAGTGGCAAGGCAAGTGACAACGCGAGGTCCTTGCATTGACATGTGCCCTTTCTGGTTGGCTGCATGTGCAGGTCAATGACCTGTGTGGATGACTCATTCTTGAGGAATAACTGCAGGGATTACATGGGAGTACCACATTTGACCTTAAGTCATGGAAGTGAATCGGTCGTTGAGCTAGCATGTAAAGCAAAAAACTGTACATGGAGAGAGAGAATTTGCAAGACGTGTGCTAGCAAGATCGAACCTTTACGGTGTCAATATTGCAATTGGTCAACCGTTTGATCGACAAGTCAACCGATTGTGGATCGTGGGCAAAATTCAGAGCAGTGTACCGATTGAAGGCATCAAGCGTTATCATTCAAGAGGTCTCTTCACAAGGTGATTTTTGTGGCTGGACGAATTTTGTTAGCTGGAATGTAGTTGAAGAGCTTGGGCAGCATGGCCTCAGGTTTTTACAAAGATGTGGCTGTTCTCGTGCCAGCAAGTGTCACAGTGAAAAGGACACCGTGATGCGTATCCTGACAGAAACCAAAGCAGAATTGCGGTACTCCCCACATGCCAGTATGATTTATGGTATGTTCTTTTGCTTGGCCAACCAGTCCAGTCTTCTTAAACCAAACAGCAAGGGCTAGCACAAAACGCGTTCGGAGAGAAAGAGAAGGACGTGAAAACGATGTCCACATATGTCCAAATGCAGGATCCACGTCTTGAAGTTGTGGCTGGACGAATTTTGTTAGCTGGAATGTAGTTGATAGAATTTGGCTGGACAAGAATTGTTAACAGCTATGTAGTTGAAGAGCTTGGGCAACAACATGGCCCCAGGTTTCTACAAAGATATCCATCCCATGTGGCCAAGAAGTGTGTTGTGAAGCATGCCCCACCATCACAGGCCCAGAGTGTTATGGCTTCATCGTTGCTGCTACGAAGGGTTTGCCGCAGAGATTTCTTTGAACAAGGTCATGACGAGCACAAAAGACAATTGATTTCAGATATGCTTGAGTGTTTGTTTGGGTGTGATCATTACCTGTGTGTGATTCATGAACAGTCGGTGCAGAAAGCATTGAGCAAGGATGCCTCTTTGGGTCTTCCAATGGTACTAGTCAGAATTTCTGCGACTTTCACAAATTTGCCTGGTAAGCTAAGCCTGTGTAGGCACTTGGCCAGCCCTAACATGGTTGAATTCGCGTAGACAAATTTGGCCGCACACCTGAAGGTAGTTGAAGAAGCTTTGCGCAGTTTCAGGTGTTGTGGGTAGTGGCAAGGCAAGTGACAACGCAAGGTCCTTGCATTGACATGTGCCCTTTCTGGTTGGCAACATGTGCAGGTCAATGACCTGTATGGATGACTCATTCTTGAGGAATAGCAGCAGAAATTACCACATTTGACGTTCAGTCATGGAGAATTGGTCGTCAACCATCGTTCACCTAGCATGAATTTGCCCAACCTGTGCAAGCGAACAGGATTGAGCAAGGATACCAGCTTAGGTGTTCCAATGGTACTAGACAGAATTTTTGTGACTTCCTCAAGTTTGCCTGGTAGGCTTAGCCTGTGTAGGCACTTGACCGGCCCTAAACTGATTGAATTCGCGTAGACAAATTTGGCCGCACACCTGAAGGTTGTTGAAGAAGCTTTGTTCAGTTTCAGGTGTTGTGGGTAGTGGCAAGGCAAGTGACAACGCAAGCTCCTTGCATTGAGATGTGCCCTTTCTGGTTGGCCGCATGTGCGGGTAACTTATTTGTGTGGATGACTCATTCTCGAGGAGTAGCTGCAGGGATTACCACATTTGACATTCAGTCATGGAAGTGAAGTGGCCAATGAGCTAGCACGCGAAGCAACAAACTATACATCAATTTGCGAGACTTGCACTGGCAAGATTGAACCTGGACGGTGTCAATATATCGTAGGAAATCCTCAGGCTGAAATTTCAGCCTGACTGAGCTTGTTTCAGCGGTTTTTTCTGCCCGATCACTGTAATCTTGCCTGAGCCCAAATTCTTGCCTGATTTACTTTTAGCTGAAAAGTGCAGGCGAAATGCTTCCCAACACATTTCGAGCATTTTCGCCTGAATGACACTCATTTTTGCCTGAACGATGTGCATTTTCGCCCAAGACATTTTTTGATAGCAATGCAACATGTCATGGATGCTAACAGGATTCTTGCCTGACACAAGTTTGCTGCCTGCAGGCAGAAATTCCTCCCGAGAATTTTAAAGGATACTTTTTCTGTTCAGGCTGAAAAACAAGGCTGAAGGATTTCGTAGGTATTGCAACTGGTCAAAGACCGTTTGGTCGACAAGTCAACCGTTTGTGGATCGTGGGCAACATTCAGGGTCGTGTACCGATTGAAGACATCAAGCCTTATCATTCAAGAGGTCTCTTTTTTGGTATTTTCTTTTGCTTGGCCATCCCGTCGAGTCTTCTTAAACCAAACAGCAAGGGCTGGCACAAACCGCTGTTGGGAGAGAAGGAAGAAAAGGACGTCAAAACGATGTCCACATATGGCTGTGGACCAAAATTCCGTACCCTTGGTTCCCCTATCATTAACCATTGTTTTCCCTATATAATGGTTGGTTATCATCCCCCATTATTGGTTGGTAAATATTGACCCATAGCCATATGTCCAAATGAAGGATCCGCGTCTTGAAGTCACAAAACCACACAAACACAGGTGGAGACTTATGCTGGCAAGATCGAAACTTTACGGTGTCAACATTGCTTGGTCAAAAACCGTTTGGTCGACAAGTCAACCATTTGTGGACCGTGGGCAAAATCTAGAGCAGTGTACCGATTGAAGACATCAAGCGTTATCATTCAAGTGGTCTCTTCTTGAGATAGAATTGGGCTGGACAAGAATTGTTAGCAGCTATGTAGTTGAAGAGCTTGGGCAACAACATGGCCGTAGGTTTCTACAAAGATATCCATCTCATGTGGCCAAGAAGTGTATCGTGAAGCATGCCCCACCATCACCGGCCCAGAGTGTTTTGGTGCTAAGAAGGGTTTGCCGCAGAGATTTCTTTGAACAAGGTCATGACGAGCACAAAAGACAATTGATTTCAGACCAGCCTGAGTGCATTTTTTCGTGCGATCATTGCCTGTTTGATCAGTCGGTGCAGAACGCATTGGGCAAGGATGCCACTTTGGGTCTTCCAATGGTACTAGCGAGAATTTCTGCGGCTTGCCCTAACATGGTTGAATTCGCGCAGACCAATTTGCTCGCTACACCTGAAGGTGGTTGAACAGGCTTTGTGCAGTTTGGGGTGTTGTGGGTAGTGGCAAGGCAAGTGACAACGCAAGCTCCTTGCATTGAGATGTGCCCTTTGTGGTTGGCTGCATATGCAGGTCGATGACGTGTGTGGATGACTCATTCTGTAGGAATAGCTGCAGGGATTACCGCATTTGACGTTAAGTCATGGAAGTGAGTTAATCATCGTTACCCTGGCCTGAATTTGCGAAACCTGTGCAAGCAAACGGGATTGAGCAAGGATGCCTCTTTCCATCTTCCAATGGTACTAGCGAGAAATTCTGCGGCTTCCACAATTTTGCCTGGTAAGCTTTGTTTGTGTAGCCCCTTGGCCAGCCCTAAAATGGTTGAATTCGCGCAGACCAATTTGCTCGCTACACCTGAAGGTAGTTGAAGAAGCTTTGCGCGGTTTCAGGTGTTGTGGGTAGTGGCAAGGCAAGATGATTCGTGACAATTCCAACCAAGGCAGACTGCTCTTTCTGAGGAAAGCTGTCACTGGTGCGTGGCCAAAGCAGATGATCAATCAACTTTTGAAACTGTTTTCAACGTGCAGAAAAAGACCAAGGCAAATAAATTGCTCGAATCTATCAGCAAACCAGAGACTGGCTTTGTGACACACCCTGCATCATGGTTATCTTAAGACGTGGACAGAAACGGACCAGAAGAAAAGGACGTCAAAACGACGTCCAATGGAGAATCGGTCCCCCTCATTAGGACCTGCCAGAATTGCAGCGGGTTCCTCGCATTGTTCGGTGGGCCTGGGGTTAGGTTTCGGCAGTGCAGTGGATACCCGTACCACATTCGCGTGAAACTCTATACTCCCAACACTTGAAGGCGGTTGAAAATGCTCTGCGCAGTTGGTGTGCTGTGTGTGACAACGCTAGCTCCTTGCATTGAGATGTGCCCTTTCTGGTTGGCCGCATGTGCGGGTAACTTATTTGTGTGGATGACTCATTCTCGAGGAATAGCTGCAGGGATTAGCACATTTGACATTCAGTCATGGAAGTGAAGTGGTCAATGAGCTAGCATGCGAAGCAAAAAACTATACATCAATTTGCGAGACTTGCACTAGCAAGATTGAACTTGTACGGTGTCAATACTGCAATTGGTCAAAAACAGTTTGGTCGACAAGTCAAGCGTTTGTGGATCCTGGGCCACGTTTAGTGCAGGGTACCGATTGAAAACATCAAGCGTCATCAGTCAACAATTCTCACCCAGGCAAGGGCGCCGTGATCCTGACAGAAAGCAAAACATCTCCTGGCCTAGTTTTGATTCCTGCAAACCATCCATGCGTAATACCTAATTCTGATCTTACATCTCCTTTCCGTGTCTTGAAGTGACAAAACCAGCGAGAGACAGGTGGCCTCGAACCAAATTCTCCTTTGATGCGTTGAAAATACAATGGCGCAGCCATCCAAGAAGCGAAAAGAAGCGGGCCACCACATTTCAAAAGAGAGGGTATAATTAATCAGTCAAAGCTGGTTTTAAGAACATTCTCCATTTTTGATTAGTTGTCTCCTTTTCCCTCAGGGCTACCACTGCCCGCATATGTCTAAGAGAATGTGGTCATTGAATAGTTTTAGCTTGTGGAATCCCTTGGCAAGAAAGTTAGAGCATTCAGCATGCTCGTTTGGACAAGCCTACAGGCATTGTCGAGCTTAACAGTGCTTGGCGTAAGTAAACATGGTGGTCACAACTCCAGTCGGCCCCTTGTTGAACTTCGTGGCTCCATACTGAGGGCTGTTGGATTTCCCGGCTGCTCTATAGTCAGCCCTGTACATGGCGCGCGCAGGTTTTTTTTGAGTGAAGTATCCCCAAAGCGGTTATCATGCTCCCTTGGACTTGGTTCGTGTCAATTCTCACGTCATGATTTTGTTGTCGAATGATTTTTTTCGCTGCCAGCAGCCATTTTGTGCCGCAAAGCTGTCACAGCATTTTGCCACTCCGGCTGTGCCGGTGAGTGGGTGCTCGCAGGCCTCGAGCTGGGTGCTTATACCAAACAGGAGCAAGGATACCTGGAGCCCGGTTGGCGCTGTTTTCTTTGTTGACTTGACTCAAAAAATGCCAACCGCTCTCTGAAACACAACGCGGAAAACCATGGAAAACCTAGAAATATGACACCAGCGCTGAAAAATCAAATGCGCGCGCTCAAAAAAATGACACCCAAGTTGTGTCCACTCAAAAAACTGCAGCGCTTACTGTTCCAATGGTACCAGGCAGAATTTCTGTGGCTTACTAAGTTTGCCTGGTAGGCTCAATATGTGTAGCCGCTAGACCGGACCTAGAATCACCGAATTCGCCTAGACAAATTTGCTCCCTGTGCTTGAAAGGGTGCTTCAGCTGCCACGCATCTGTCAACGGCCCAGTTGATACAGCTGTTTGTCACCCTCAGAGCTACCATTGCCTGCAGGTTTTGGGGTCCAAGAGGATGTGATCATTGAATAGCTTCAGCTTAAGGAATCCCGTGGCAAGACGAGCATCAGCATGCTCGTTTGGACAAGCCACAGCCACCAGCATCTGTGCTACAATAAGGCTTTAGACTGCGTCCAGTGTAGGTGCAGAATCCGACTGCTGGCAGCAGTTGGTGCGACAGAGGACCTCCCTTGGACACACTATTGCAAGCTTCAGCCCAGCGTTGAGAATGGAAAAAATATGACCCATCAACTGGTATACTTGACATATAGGTAAAGTGCAGCCGGTGGATTTCAGAGCATACTACCTGGATATCGTGCAATGATCACACTGGCAGGCTGTCAGTGTTCAAGCATGCCGGCTATCGAAAGACCTAACCAGACCAAGGACTGTCACGGCCTGGATTGCGCGATAACATTCATTGTGGAGCTTAAAAGTGCGTGGTGAAATCAAACGCCGCAGCATGCTCATTTGGACTAGCCACAGCTTACAGGCATTGTCGAGCTTAACAGTACTTGGCGCAATCACTACTTGCGGCTCTTGCTGTTGAAAGATTTTTGTCGTTGCCGGCGGCAGTTGGGTGAGGCCGCACAGCTGTTTGCATTTTGCCTCTTCATTCCTCCACCTGATGCGCCGCTGAGTGGGTGCTCGCAGGCCTTGCGCTCACTTGATGCGCATGCTCCGCAGCACCCGGTGCCGTGTCAAAAAACAGCATGCCTGGAAGATCAAATCTCAAGAATCCATAGATTGCAACCGCCGTGTCCCGTGGCGCGCCAAACTTTACCATCCAATATGCTCGCCCCTTGCAGAACGATGAGGATGTGCCTCATGTTTTTTGTTCAGCAAAGCTTTATATTTGTTTCTTGTTTTGAGCAAATGCGTTGACAGACAGTCCTGGTATATGTATGCTAGTGGGATGGCTTTGGGTTGTAGGCGGCAGCGCTGAAGATGTATTTCGGGGTCCAGGAATACCCGATCCATTGAAAATGAAGCAATCAGCATCAGAATATGTACCATCATAAAAGCCACAAGGTGCATACAGGTAGGATAATTATACATTGTCAACATGCCACCTATACTAAACACTTGAGATTTTCGCTTTTCAATGGTCTTTTTCCCGACGTGTGAACATTCGGGTTCATGGCTTCAATCTTGTTTCTGGACTAGGTGGAAGTTGTTTTGCTTATTGAACCCCTAAATGTGTGGAGAATACACGCGGTGCTTTCAGTTGAGTTTTTCTACATGGTCCATTCAAAAACATGTGGAATCAAGACTTCAGGTTGGATTCTCACGGGTTGAGCTGTGGTATAAGGGGAAAAGCGAGCCAACCGGCGTGGCACTTGGATTTTTTCTCGCGTACCAGCACTTATGAAGAACTGATTCTTGAGGTTATTTCAAACAGTTTTACCGCACCAGCAATTCAGAGTGGAGACTGGCATTCATGAGAGAGAGAGAGAGAGAGCTGATGGATCGCGAGAATTGATCGGCGCATTGACGCACATCGTTTTTGAGGGGTCAGTTTTTCCTTGCATTCGCTGTTCAGCAAACCTGGGCGCTCAGGAGACGAACTCACAGTCTTCGAGTCGAAACCATGCGGTGCAGAGATGCCCATGGTGTTTGGGATATCTTTCCTTTTCTTCGACGCGCAGCCAATAGAAGTGCACTGAGGCACGAGCTTCAAAAAGAGACAGGTTGGGCCGGATGGGTTACGGATGGGTTAGATTAGATCTTGCAGTTCAGACAAATATTTGGCAGATTTGGGATCAAGATGCGGACAGATGTGAAAAAAATGGGCCCGAAGTGTTTGCAACAGATCAGTCCGTTAGGAACTTGGACGAAGTGGGCTTTACTCAGATCCAGAAGCTTCTGCGCCCATGGAACAGGGATGTACAGGGAGTGATGTGTATTATCATGAATTTTGACGTGGAGTTTCGTGGTGTTTTATTGAATGTATGAACTGGGAGCTGCAGCTGTTTCAGGAGGTAAGTAGATTTCAATGTCATGTAAATGCAGTACACTCATGTGGGGAATTTCCTCAGAAGTCATACTGTCCAAGCATAGTGGGAGAACCTTTTTGCTTCAAGTGACCGAACTACATCAGCAAGTAAGACTGCTCGGAAGCACGAAAAGGAAACACAAAAGATGTCCCATGCTGTCCAAGTCAAGTCCTCCTTTCCTTTGGGTTGTCCAACATGGAGCGACAGCGGGCCTCCTCAGACTGGCCGTGCTATTCGGTGCTAGCCGCGGAGATTTTGGGCAAACGACTGGCCAGAGATTCACATTGTGAAGCAGGACAGGGCTGTTGCATGGCAGGTTGAATGCTATGAACATGGTTAGTAAATGTGAGTAGTGAGGTCAAACTCTGGTCGTTTTCTCACGGCCGTAACAGTCCTGGTTTGCAATCAAGCTGTGGCAAGCTTTGCCTGAAACCTTCACCATGCAATTTCTGCTTTGTGACAGATTTGCTTTCGAGGGATTGTGGTGTAGTGTAGCGACATTTCTTGTCTTCAATAGTTTTGTTCAACAACGCAATACCAGTTCGACGGTATTTCAGATCTCGGATCTCAACTTTCAGCAAGAGGTGGCTTGTATTTTGCGTGTATGACATTTCCAGGAGAAACACCGCAAATTGTGTGGTTTGTTCCATGTTCTCATTTATATTTCACCATCATCAAATCATCGTCAGCCATCCACAGTTATCATCGTTCAGTATCAGTGATCAACTGCCATCATTTACCAGCATCATTAACCATCATTGACCATCATCAAAAACCATCGTTAACCATTAATTATCATTAACCACCATCAACCATCATCAACCATCACGAAGCATCATGAGCCATCATTCACCATCATAAATGATTAATCATCATTTACCATGGCTAAGCATCAGCAATCATCGACAACGGACATTTTTTTTTATCACGGACCCCTCACGGCCATGCCGCCATGGAGCGTTTCGGATGATGGAGACAGCCCGATGCTGGATCAGGACAGGGCTTCCACCCCACAGATTTGGGGTTTGGTTGGTTGGATTCACTGGTTGCTTATCAATATGATGGATTGATTATTCATCAGTGATCATTGTGAAGAATTTCTGAGGGGCATCGTAAACATTATGGTTCACATAACAAGCATCAGTCATTCTTCACTGGTTGATGCTTTGACGGTTGCGTGAACCCGCTGCGCCCGGGTCTTTCTTGCACAGCAGAAATCATACAAAGCGTTGTTTTGCATTTGCTCCAGAAACATGGGGCCCGAAAATATCAGAAGTACCAGGGGAATGATTCTTGTTCCAAGTGCTGTTTGTATCTGTCTAAATTGAACTGTCTCCAATGGAGTAATCCCGGCCATGTTTTGCACACAGGGTTTGACGTTTGAATCTGAAAGTGGTTGGTTGGGTCTATTCCTACCGTATGGAATGTGTGATGTGATGTATATACCTATGGTTTTTGTATGAAATGTTGCAATGTTTGACCCAGCTGTTGTTATACACCGCCAATCAAAGCCAATCACGTCATCTAACGTTTCCATTAAAACATTCAGCACATCATACCTGATCCATCCTGATCCATCCTGATCCATCCTGATCCCTATGCGGCCATTTTTTTGGCAAAAGAACGGCTCAAGGTCGTCTTCGTCGTCGTCGTCCTCGTCCTCCTCGTCGTCCTCCTTGTCGTCCTCCTCGTTGTTGTTGTTTTTGTCTTCTTCGTTCTCCTCGTCATCGTCGTCCTCGTCCTCCTCGTCCTCCTCGTCGTCGTCGTCATCGTCGTCGTCGTCGTCGTCGTCGTCGTCGTCGTCGTCGTCCTCGTCGTCGTCGTTGTCGACGTCGTCGCAGTTGGGTTCGTTCTTCTCGTTCTCTCATCCGTGCTGACGGAGGAAAAAACCTCCGTGTTTCTTTTGTTCTTGTTCTTGTTTCCCCAATCTGTACCATGAACATCAAACACTCGAATATCATGAATCATGATTTTGATTCCTATGATCTTTTTGAGGGTTTGCAACATTTCAAAAGTGTTTATCACCTCCTCACACTTCTTCAGAGTTGAGTTCCTGATCCAGATGGTGAGCATCAATGCAGGGATAAATCGGATTTTTGCAAGAGTAGCATCTTCAAGTGTTCACGAACAGGAAGTAATTACGATCGTTCCAGGGATGAGGGTAGCTTCAAGTTTGTAAGAAGTTTGTACTGTACTTGGCTGTGGATCCAGATTGTGTGACTGCGCTAGCCGAAACAAGCAGTCAAATGACTCTGGGAGACCACTGCGTTGATACTCTTTCTGTTGGAAAATTGAACTGAGCCCTCGTTGTCGACTCCTTTGAACCTTTAGATTTCCAATACCTTGCAGCACTTCAGAACCTGCATGGCAAGAATCACCAGTATTATGCCAAGTTGGTACGTGGGTGCTTGTTCGAGAACTTGGTTTGAGACAAGACCAATGCCTTTTGTCATTGGTGGACTTGGAAGACTGAACATATCCCCTGTTTGTGATTCCTTTGAACTTGTAGATTTCCATGGTTTTGCAGCACTTCCGAAACCTGCAAGGCAAAGATGACCAAATTCACAGATTTGCTGTCTGTGGATTTAACAAGCGCCGTCTTGGTAGATGCCATTCTGAACCAGAGGCTGACCAGCTGTGCACCATGCAGTATCACTGTGGAAATTCAGGACATTAACCCAGTGATCACCACACCTTTTGGAATCACCCAGAGTGTTTGCAAGGTGTGGACGTTTGAACGAGCTCTGTGTGTCTCAAAGGGAGCCTTACATAGACGTGCCTGGGCAGCATTCAAGAGAAGATTTTGGCGATTGGTTGGTCATGCTGCAACTGAGGATGTTGAGAAGTGTGGAGCTCAGCAAAATTATACCCCTGAAACGATGAGCTTTTGATTTTCAGCGGTCCAAAGAGTAGGGGCCCTGGCCCTGTTGGGTGCGCGGGTGTCGTAAGTATTACTTGTTTCTAATACCATTTTTGTGGGCTTCTTCGTGTTTTGCAGTTTCCTTCCGGACTCCTGCTGATTTGAGGTCATAGTTCGTGAAATCGGAGCAACCTCAGCTGACATTTGTTCCGCGGTTTCGTATCTCCACCCAGTGGTTTGGTTGTCACAAAATCTCAGGGTTTGTTTGCCCCAAACCCAAGAGCCATCACATGGTGATCGAAGTATCGTTTGCAACCCTTTGCTTTAACCCCTGCCATCACCATAAAAATCCCACTTGCGTTCCCCAAACCGGTGGGTTGATGCTTTTTGAAAAGAGATGCAAGAGAAAGTTTTATCTCTTCCGTCTAACCGCAAGCTCCCTGGTCAATCTTGGCAGGGGAGGCCGCACATCCCTGTGATACCCAGGAGTCCTTGTTGATTGCTCCCTTGGAAGCTTCCAGGTGAACTGCCAGCAGCAAAGATCAGGGCTGCATTAAGTGGCCCTCTGCGCACACGGCTTCCCCTTCCCGGCTCCCGCCTTCGGTGGAAAGTGTGCCACCGTCACACCGCAAGCCGTCTTCCTTGGGGCCATGCAGGTGTCGTTTTTCCCCTTTGAAGAAGTTTTTCCCTGTCATAGGAACATTTATGTGCACAAGAATATTGTGTTTCGCGAAACAATCTTGGCTTTGTACTCACTGGACTCAGCCTGTGTGCCGGCAACTTGCCGAAGTAGACGAACTACGTCTTTCAGCCTCGATTGAATCAATAGCAATAGTGAGCGACTCAAACATTTTTCTCCAGTGCTCAGAAGTTGGTAGTCCCAATGGCAGAGATGGTCTCAAGATGTTTCAAGGCTCCATTTGCAAAAAGCTAGAAAGAAGGAGCAGGATCTACAAGCGACATCAGATGCGTATGCAGTGGCAAAATGGCAAGCAGCAGCGCCTGATGGACCATTGCAATTCCATGATCGGTCCAAGTGACGTTTGTACTCATTCCTGGTGTACGTTGAACCTCGAGTTGAGGTATAGCACGATGTCCTTTTCCACTGTTTGATCACAACAAAGCCAACATGGGAAGGCCAGGCGAAATAAGTTGAAAGAGCAGGGGCCAGATCCAAATCATGACAGGTTTCGGTGAAGGACTGAGATACTTGAGCTATGGGATGTGAGCTCTGCTCTGTGTCCAGTGCCAGCATTCTTCTCAGCTATAGCCTGGCCATCGAAAATGCGACACGAATCGAATGGAAATGATCGAGACCTCATTTGAGTTCCGTTAGAACCCCGCCACTTGCCTTTTCCCAGGGTTTTGGCAGATTCATGTTCACAAGGTCTTTTTCAATTTCATGTTAAGAAGCCGTTCCGCAACCAATTGCAGATTAGTGTTTTTGCATTCAGTTTCGTATTCAATATGCTTCTTTTTTCACAGATTGTCCTGCATTTTTTTCCCCGCTGGAGTCCGCGCGTGATGCTGCACGATTACCCATTCAAAATGGGTGAGAAGAGTTCCAAACTCCCTCTTTCATTTCTAGCTATTGGGCTAGCATGAATCCCATGGAGTTGCAAAGACTTTCCCTGGGTTTTTGTAAGCAATTTGCTCTTGCGGGTTTGATTCATGTCGTCCAACCCCGAAACCCTCAGAAACACAAAGTCTGGTATTGAAATTGGGGTAGCAGGGTTGTTGATCTCTGAAGGGCTTGACTAATTCGCCCGCCTACGGTATCACTGTGAAAGGAAGAGAAGCACTGTCTCAACTCAGCACCTATCACTCAGCCCTGGAGCTCCCCGCTCCTTTGGTCGCTGGCATACGTTCATAATCTATGAGTCTGCATCCAATTTCTTTGCGTTTCCAGTATCTTCACAAAGCATGTTTGGAAAAGATGTGATATGCCAACTCAGGGGTGGCTTTCAACGGATATAAAGAGCTTAACATGCAAAGTCTGCAGAAACTCAGCCCAGTTGACATTGAAGCAAAGGTCATGAAGGTCCAAGTTTGGCCCAAGATTCTTCTCCTATGAAGGATATAGAGTTTCTGATCGCATCTTTTGTGCAGTGTCCCAAAATCATGACAAATAAGCCAGGTAATCATCACCTGCAGCTAAGTTGCGTCCAAAAGTGCCCGTAAAAAACCGATCATCTTCAAATTGTCTGACCTTCGACATGCTGTTGAAATCAAGAGGTGTATCAGGGATCCCGGATTCAACTTGCGTCGAGCAGTTCTTATGGCTCTCTTCCATTGATGTGATGCCCCTCTGTTGCTCCATCTCTAGCTTCTGAATGGATCTTGCAGTGTCTGAAGGCCTGTAGTGCTTGATCTCAGGTCCGTTTGTGGTGAAATGGCTTTCCCAATAAAAGCAAGCGACCTGACCTCAAGCCACCGACGGGAATGGACGGCCTTGAAAAGCAAGATGTTCTCGCTGTTGCATTTTGGCCATAGAGCAGATGGTAAATCTGAACAGGCCCATTAAGTGATCAACTGAAAGTGAGCGATCGAGCCATCACGAGGGACAGCCCTTGGGTTGGACTGTCAGTTGTCACACGATCAATAGGAAAGTAGTCTTGGGGCGGTCTTCCAGAGCCGGAACACTCACAAAAAGATAGCATTCAAACCTCGGAAAACGATCACATGTTCCAAAGTGAGAGGTCTGTAACATCTGCAACCAGAGCTCACATTTGCCTTAGCTGCACATGCTGAGCAGCCTTGACTGTAAAGTTTCACATCGGCGACCAGGGAACGACTGCTTGCATGTTTCAGGATATCCGACGAGTGCGTTATTTTTTTGCAGGGCTGGAACTCAACATTTTTCGATGTGAAGTCAGTGCGAAGCTGTGATAGCGCCTTTTTTTGCAATGACAGATATTTGTGCACAGATGTTGATCTGTGCCAAATCTGCCTAGGAATCATTGAGCACCGGACAAAAAGATGATTTGCAGACCCCAGCAGATAACTTCGAGTTGACCTCGGTCAAAAGAAAAGTGGCACTTCGGAGTCAACGTCTGGAGGTATCCCAGAGACCCTCTGGGTCACAGTCCGGGGGCTGACAGGATCGAGGTTGAGCAGCTCGAGCAGCTTGAGCAGCTTGAGCAGCTTGAGCAGCTTAAGCTTGTTCATGCGGAACCTTGAAGCTGCATCTTGGGGGCAGGGGCGGTTTCACTTTGGACCTCAAACTTCGCTCAAAGTCTGCAGAAGGTCAGCCCAGTTGACATTGAGGTACAGGTTACGCAGGTCCAAGTTTGGCCCAAGATTCTTCTCCTATAGAGGAATTCAGTTTCTGATCACATCTTTTGGGCAGTGTCCCAAAATCATTGCAAGTAAGCCAGGCAATCATCACTTGCAGCTAAGTTGCGCCCACAAAGTGCCCGTAAAAAACCGATCATCTTCGGATTCTCTGCCCTTCGACATGCTGTTGAAATCAAGAGGTGTATCAGGGATCCCGGATTCAACTTGCGTCGAGCGGTTCTTATGGCTCTCTTCCATTGATGTGATGCCCCTCTGTTGCTCCATCTCTAGCTTCTGAATGGATCTTGCAGTGTCTGAAGGCCTGTAGTGCTTGATCTCAGGTCCGTTTGTGGTGAAATGGCTTTCCCAATAAAAGCAAGCGACCTGACCTCAAGCCACCGACGGGAATGGACGGCCTTGAAAAGCAAGATGTTCTCGCTGTTGCATTTTGGCCATAGAGCAGATGGTAAATCTGAACAGGCCCATTAAGTGATCAGCTGAAAGTGAGCGATCGAGCCATCACGAGGGACAGCCCTTGGGTTGGATTGTTTGTTGTCACACGAGCACTAGGAAAGTAGTCTTGGGGTGGTCTTCCTGAGCTGGAACACTCACAAAAAAGATGGCATTCAAGACTCGGAAAAGGATCGCCTTTTCCAAACTGAGAAGACCTTGAGCCAAGTGATAGTCTGCAACATCTGTAAGTGCGCTCACATTCACTTCAGCTGAGCGTGCTGAGCAGCCTTTATCCCCGGTAGGAAACTTGGAGTAGACGTCAGTCGAAATGAAAGTGGCACTTCGGAGTCAAGTTGTCAAGCTATCCCAGAGACTGTCTGGGTCACAGTCCGAGGGCTGACAGGATCGAGGTTGAGCAGCTTGAGCAGCTTGAGCAGCTTGAGCAGCTTGAGCAGCTTGAGCAGCTTGAGCAGCTTGAGCTTGTTTGTGCGGAACCATGAAGCTGCATTTTGATGGCAGGGGCGGTTTCACTTTGGACCTCAAACTTCGCGCCAGGTCTGCAGAAGGTCAGCCCATTTGACATTGAGGTACAGGTTACAAAGGTCCAAGTTTGGCCAAAGACTTTTTCAATTTCTGAGCGCATCTTTTGGGCAGTGTTCTAAAATCAGTGCACGAATTCCAAGGAGTTGCAAAGACTTCCCTGGGTTTTGCAAGCACTTTGGTCTTGCAGGTTTGATTCATGTCGTGAAACTCCCAAACCCTCACAGACACAAAGTTTCATATTGAAATTGGGGTAGCAGGGTTGTTGATCTCTGAAGGGCTTGATTAATTCGCCCGCCTACGGTATCACTGTGAGAAGAAGAGAAGCACAGTCTCGACTCAGCACCTATTCCTCAGCGTAGTATTCAATGTGAGACATGGAGGACCTGGGACTGATTTAATCAAGAGTCCATATCAGATTCTCAGTGGCAGGGATGGTTTCAAGGCTAAACGAAGAAGGAGAAGCAGGAGCAGCCGTGCCACACAGGTTCGCCCAAGCTTTACGTAGAGCGGCCTTGGGTGCATGCCCATAGAGACAGACCAGGAAACAAACAAGAACAGTCTTCACTGTCGCCGCAGTCTTCTCTCCCTCAGACTGTTTTGGTCTCGGATACTTGTTGTGTCAGCCCTGGAGCTCCCCACTCCTTTGGTCGCTGGCATGCGTTCATAATCTATGGGTGTGCGCCATTGTGTTTCAGTGTGCACTCTGTAGTTTCCACGAAGAATCTAATTTCTTTGCATTTCCAGTATCTTCTCAACGGATGTTCCTACAAGATGCGATGTGGAACTCAGGGCTGGCTTTCAACAGATTTAAAGGACTCAACATGCAAAGTCTGCAGAAGCTCAGCCCAGCTGACATTGAAGCAAAGGTCATGAAGGTCCAAGTTTGGCCCAAGATTCTTCTCCTATGAAGGATTTAGAGTTTCTGATCGCGTCTTTCTTGCAGTACCCTACAGTAGCTGCACAGATTCCAGGTAATCATCACTTGCGGCTAAGTTGCGTCCAAAAGTGCCAGTGAAAAACCGATCATCTTCAGATTCTCTGCCCTTCGACATGCTGTTGAAATCAAGAGCTGAATCAGGCATTCCGGATTCAACTTGCGTCGAGCGGTTCTTATGGCTCTCTTCCATCGATGTGATGCCCCTCTGTTGCTCCATCTCCGGCTTCTGAATGGATCTTGCTGTGTTTGAAGGCCTGTAGTGCTTGATCTCAGGTCCGTTTGTGGTGAAATGGCTTTTCCAGTGAAAGCAGGCGACGTGACGTCAAGCCACCGACGGGAAGGGACGGCCTTGAAAAGCAAGACGTTCTCGCCGTTGCATTTTAGTCATAGCTCAGATGGTAAATCTGAACAGGCCCATGAGGTGATTAGCTGAAAGTGAGCGATCGAGCCATCAGAAGGGACAGCCCCTGGGTTGGACTGTCTGTTGTCACACGAGTAACTGGAAGGTAGTCTTGGGGCGATCTTCCAGAGCCAGAACACTCAAAAAAAGATTGCATTGAAGACTCGGAAAATGAAGACATTTTCCAAACTAAGAGGACCTTTGGCCAAGTGATAGTCTGAACAGCCTTTGAAGTTCCACATCGGCAACCAGGGAACAAGTGCCTGCATGGTTCAGGATGTCAGATGAAGGCGTCATTTTTTTGCAAGGCTGAAACTCAACATTTTTCGATGTGAAATCAGTAGGAAGCTGTGATAGCACCGTTTTTTGCAAGGACAAATATTCGTGCACAGATGTTGATCTGTGCCAAATCTGCCTAGGAATCATGGAGCACCGGACAAAAAGATGATTTGCAGACCCCAGCAGATAACTTGGAGCTGAGGTCGGTCGAAATAAAAGTGGCCCTTCGGAGGCAACTTCTGGAGCTATCCCAGAGACCCTCTGGGTCACAGTCGGAAGGCTGACAGGATCGAGGTCGAGCAGCTTGAGCAGCTTGAGCAGCTTGAGCAGCTTAAGCTTGTTAATGTGGAACCTTGAAGCTGCATCTTGGGGGCAGGGGCCGTTTCACTTTGGACCTCAAAATTCACGCAAAGTCCGCAGAAGGTCAGCCCATTTGACATTGAGGTACAGGTTACGAAGGTCCAAGTTTGGCCCAAGATTCTTCTCCTACGCAGGATTTCAGTTTCCGATCGCATTTTTTGTGCAGTGTCCCAAAATCATGACAAATAAGCCAGGTAATCATCACTTGCAGGTAAGTTGCGCCCACAAAGAGCGAGTGAAAAACCAATCATCTTCGGATTCTCTGCCCTTCGACATGCGTTGAACTCAAGAGGTGTATCAGGGATCCCAGATTCAACTTGCGTCGAGCAGTTCTTATGGCTCTCTTCCACTGATGTGATGCCCCTTTGTTGCTCCATCTCCGGCTTCTGAATGGATCTTGCTGTGTTTGAAGGCCTGTAGTGCTTGATCTCAGGTCCGTTTGTGGTGAAATGGCTTTTCCAATGAAAGCAGGCGACCTGACGTCAAGCCACCGACAGGAATGGACGGCCTTGAAAAGCAAGACGTTCTCGCCGTTGCATTTTAGTCATAGCTCAGATGGTAAATCTAAACAGGCCCATGAAGTGATCAACTGAAAGTGAGCGATCGAGCCATTAGGAGGGACAGCCCTTGGGTTGGACTGTCTGTTGTCACACGAGCACTAGGAAAGTAGTCTTGGGGCAGTCTTCCTGAGCGAATCATCGAGCACCGGACAAAAAGATGATTTGCAGACCCCAGCAGATAACTTGGAGTTGAGGTCGGTCGAAATAAAAGTGGCCCTTCGGAGTCAACTTCTGGAGCTGTCGAAATAAAAGTGGCCCTTCGGAGTCAACTTCTGGAGCTGTCCCAGAGACCCTCTGGGTCACAGTCCGAAGACTGAAAGGATCGAGGTCGAGCAGCTTGAGCAGCTTGAGCAGCTTGAGCAGCTTGAGCTTGTTCATGCGGAACCTTGAAGCTGCATTTTGACAGCCGGGGCAGTTTCACTTTGGAATTAAAACTTTGCGCAGTTCAGGTTACGAAGGTCCAAGTTTGGCCCAAGATTCTTCTCCTATGTAGGATTTCAGTTTCCGATCGCATCTCTTGTGCAGTGTCCCAAAATCATTGCAAATAAGCCAGGCAATCATCACCTGCAGCTAAGTTGCGCCCAGAAAGTGCCCGTAAAAAACCGATCATCTTCAGATTTTCTGCCCTTTGACATGCTGTTGAAATCAAGAGCTGTATCAGGCATTCCAGATTCAACTTGCGTCGAGCAGTTCTTATGGCTCTCTTCCACTGATGTGATGCCCCTTTGTTGCTCCATCTCCGGCTTCTGAATGGATCTTGCGGTGTTTGAAGGCCTGTAGTGCTTGATCTCAGGTCCGTTTGTGGTGAAATGGCTTTTCCAATGAAAGCAGGCGACCTGACGTCAAACCACCGACGGGAAGGGACGGCCTTGAAAAGCAAGATGTTCTCGCCGTTGCATTTTAGTCATAGCTCAGATGGTAAATCTAAACAGGCCCATTCAGTGATCAACTGAAAGTGAGCGATCGAGCCATCAGGAGGGACAGCCCTTGGGTTGGACTGTCTGTTGTCACACGAGCACTAGGAAAGTAGTCTTGGGGTGGTCTTCCTGAGCGAATCATCGAGCGCCGGACAAAAAGATGATTTGCAGACCCCAGCAGATAACTTGGAGTTGAGGTCGGTCGAAATAAAAGTGGCCCTTCGGAGTCAACTTCTGGAGCTGTCCCAGAGACCAGACTGAGAGGATCGAGAACGAGCAGCTTGAGCAGCTTGAGCAGCTTGAGCAGCTTGAGCAGCTTGAGCAGCTTAAGCTTGTTTATGTGGAACCTTGAAGCTGCATCTTGGGGGCAGGGGCCGTTTCTCTTTGGACCTAAAAATTCACGCAAAGTCCGCAGAAGGTCAGCCCATTTGACATTGAGGTACAGGTTACGAAGGTCGAAGTTTGGCCCAAGATTCTTCTCCTATGCAGGATTTCAGTTTCTGATCGCATCTTTTGTGCAGTGTCCCAAAATCATGACAAATAAGCCAGGTAATCATCACTTGCAGGTAAGTTGCGCCCACAAAGAGCGAGTGAAAAACCAATCATCTTCGGATTCTCTGCCCTTCGACATGCGTTGAACTCAAGAGGTGTATCAGGGATCCCAGATTCAACTTGCGTCGAGCAGTTCTTATGGCTCTCTTCCACTGATGTGATGCCCCTTTGTTGCTCCATCTCCGGCTTCTGAATGGATCTTGCTGTGTTTGAAGGCCTGTAGTGCTTGATCTCAGGTCCGTTTGTGGTGAAATGGCTTTTCCAATGAAAGCAGGCGACCTGACGTCAAACCACCGACGGGAAGGGACGGCCTTGAAAAGCAAGATGTTCTCGCCGTTGCATTTTGGCCATAGATCAGATGGTAAATCTAAACAGGCCCATGAGGTGATTAGCTGAAAGTGAGCGATCGAGCCATTAGGAGGGACAGCCCTTGGGTTGGACTGTCTGTTGTCACACGAGTAACTGGAAGGTAGTCTCGGGGCGATCTTCCAGAGCCAGAACACTCAAAAAAAGATTGCATTGAAGACTCGGAAAATGAAGACATTTTCCAAACTGAGAGGACCTTTGGCCAAGTGATAGTCTGCAACATCTGTAATCTGGGCTCACATTCACTTCAGCTGAGCATGCTGAACAGCCTTGAAAGTTACACATCGCCAACCAGAGAACAAGTGCCCGCATGTTTCAGGATGTCAGATGAAGGCGTTATTTTTTTGCAGCGCTGAAACGCAACATGTGTCGATGTGAAGTAGGAAGCTGTGATGGCACCATTTTTTGCAACGACCCATATTCGTGCACAGATGTTGATCTGTGCCAAATCTGCCTAGGAATCATCGAGCGCCGGACAAAAAGATGATTGGCAGACCCCAGCAGATAACTTGGAGTTGACGTCGGTCGAAATAAAAGTGGCCCTTCGGAGTCAACTTCTGGAGCTGTCCCAGAGACCCTCTGGGTCACAGTCCGAAGACTGAAAGGATCGAGGTCGAGCAGCTTGAGCAGCTTGAGCAGCTTGAGCAGCTTAAGCTTGTTTATGTGGAACCTTGAAGCTGCATCTTGGGGGCAGGGGCCGTTTCTCTTTGGACCTAAAAATTCACGCAAAGTCCGCAGAAGGTCAGCCCATTTGAGATTGAGGTACAGGTTACGAAGGTCCAAGTTTTGGCCCAAGATTCTTCTCCTATGCAGGATTTCAGTTTCTGATCGCATCTTTTGTGCAGTGTCCCAAAATCATGACAAATAAGCCAGGTAATCATCACTTGCAGGTAAGTTGCGCCCACAAAGAGCGAGTGAAAAACCAATCATCTTCGGATTCTCTGCCCTTCGACATGCGTTGAACTCAAGAGGTGTATCAGGGATCCCAGATTCAACTTGCGTCGAGCAGTTCTTATGGCTCTCTTCCACTGATGTGATGCCCCTTTGTTGCTCCATCTCCGGCTTCTGAATGGATCTTGCTGTGTTTGAAGGCCTGTAGTGCTTGATCTCAGGTCCGTTTGTGGTGAAATGGCTTTTCCAATGAAAGCAGGCGACCTGACGTCAAACCACCGACGGGAAGGGACGGCCTTGAAAAGCAAGATGTTCTCGCCCTTGCATTTTAGTCATAGCTCAGATGGTAAATCTAAACAGGCCCATTCAGTGATCAACTGAAAGTGAGCGATCGAGCCATCAGGAGGGACAGCCCTTGGGTTGGACTGTCTGTTGTCACACGAGCACTAGGAAAGTAGTCTTGGGGTCTTCCTGAGCCGGAACAAGCAGCGAAAAGATTGCATTCAAGACTCGGAAAATGAGCACATTTTCCAAACTAAGAGGACCTTTAGCCAAGTGATAGTCATTAAGGTTTGTATTCGGGACTCACATTCACTTCAGCTGAGCATGTTGAACAGCCTTTAAAGTTTCACTTTGGCAACCAGGGAACGACTGCTTGCATGGTTCAGGATGTCAGATGAAGGCGTCATTTTTTTGCAAGGCTGAAACTCAACATTTTTCGATGTGAAATCAGTAGGAAGCTGTGATAGCACCGTTTTTTGCAAGGACAAATATTCGTGCACAGATGTTGATCTGTGCCAAATCTGCCTAGGAATCATGGAGCACCGGACAAAAAGATGATTTGCAGACCCCAGCAGATAACTTGGAGTTGAGGTCGGTCGAAATAAAAGTGGCCCTTCGGAGTCAACTTCTGGAGCTATCCCAGAGACCCTCTGGGTCACAGTCGGAAGACTAAAAGGATCGAGGCCGAGCAGCTTGAGCAGCTTGACCAGCTTGAGCAGCTTAAGCTTGTTAATGTGGAAAATTGAAGCTGCATCTTGGGGGCAGGGGCAGTTTCTCTTTGGACCTATGTGTATGTGTGTGGGGCTGTAAGGGAGCGCCCTCTACTGCCAGCATGTCTCAGTAAATCATTGGACCTAAAAGTTCGCGCAAAGTCCGCAGAAGGTCAGCCCAGTTGACATTGAAGCAAAGGTCATGAAGGTCCAAGTTTGGGCTAAGATTCTTCTCCTATGAAGGATTTCAGTTTCTGATCGCATCTTTGGTGCAGTGTCCCAAAATCATGACAAATAAGCCAGGTAATCATCACTTTCAGGTAAGTTGCGCCCGCAAA
Organism: Symbiodinium kawagutii; assembly: GCA_009767595.1. Taxonomy (NCBI): domain Eukaryota; class Dinophyceae; order Suessiales; family Symbiodiniaceae; genus Symbiodinium; species Symbiodinium kawagutii. The sequence goes on along the minus strand of VSDK01025378.1, from coordinate 164,533 downwards.
GAGCGAGTGAAAAACCAATCATCTTCGGATTCTCTGCCCTTCGACATGCGTTGAACTCAAGAGGTGTATCAGGGATCCCAGATTCAACTTGCGTCGAGCAGTTCTTATGGCTCTCTTCCACTGATGTGATGCCCCTTTGTTGCTCCATCTCCGGCTTCTGAATGGATCTTGCTGTGTTTGAAGGCCTGTAGTGCTTGATCTCAGGTCCGTTTGTGGTGAAATGGCTTTTCCAATGAAAGCAGGCGACCTGACGTCAAGCCACCGACAGGAATGGACGGCCTTGAAAAGCAAGACGTTCTCGCCGTTGCATTTTAGTCATAGCTCAGATGGTAAATCTAAACAGGCCCATTCAGTGATCAACTGAAAGTGAGCGATCGAGCCATCAGGAGGGACAGCCCTTGGCTTGGATTGTTTGTCACACGAGCACTAGAAAAGTAGTCTTGGGGCGGTCTTCTACAGCCGGAACACTCCAAAAAATGATAGCATTCAAGACTCGGAAAACGAGCACATTTTCCAAACTAAGAGGACCTTTGGCCAAGTGATAGTCTGAACAGCCTTTGAAGTTCCACATTGGCAACCAGGGAACGACTGCTTGCATGTTTCAGGATGTCAGATGAAGGCGTTATTCTTTTGCAGCGCTGAAACTCAACATTTTTCGATGTGAAGTAGGAAGCTGTGATAGCACCGTTTTTTGCAACGACCAATATTCGTGCACAGATGTTGATCTGTGCCAAATCTGCCTAGGAATCATCGAACACCGGACAAAAAGATGATTTGCAGACCCCAGCAGATAACTTGGAGTTGACGTCGGTCGAAATAAAAGTGGCCCTTCGGAGTCAACTTCTGGAGCTGTCCCAGAGACCCTCTGGGTCACAGTCCGAAGACTGAAAGGATCGAGGTCGAGCAGCTTGAGCAGCTTGAGCAGCTTGAGCAGCTTGAGCAGCTTGAGCAGCTTAGGCTTGTTTATGTGGAACCTTGAAGCTGCATCTTGGGGGCAAGGGCCGTTTCTCTTTGGACCTCAAAATTCACGCAAAGTCCGCAGAAGGTCAGCCCAGTTGATATTGAAGTACAGGTTACGAAGGTCCAAGTTAGGCCCAAGATTCTTCTCCTATGCAGGATTTCAGTTTCTGATCGCATCTTTTGTGCAGTGTCCCAAAACCATGACAAATAAGCCAGGTAATCATCACTTTCAGGTAAGTTGCGCCCACAAAGAGCGAGTGAAAAACCAATCATCTTCGGATTCTCTGCCCTTCGACATGCTTTGAACTCAAGAGGTGTATCAGGGATCCCAGATTCAACTTGCGTCGAGCAGTTCTTATGGCTCTCTTCCACTGATGTGATGCCCCTTTGTTGCTCCATCTCTGGCTTCTAAATGGACCTTGCAATGTCTGAAGGCCTGTAGTGCTTTTGTAGCATCTTCTAGTGATTCGTAACACCTTTTCGGTGATTTGGGTACACCCGTGCAAACTTTTCAATACCCAGCAGAGCGGCACTTTGGCACCTACCTTCGTACAAGAATCCTGTGCAAAGCAGACGCAAACATCGATCAAATGAACGCAAAACTTGTCAAACAGACGCAAACAGCAATTTCTGCCAGGAGCCTTTGGACAATGCGCAAAAGACTGAAACCAAACGTGAAAACTCGGGCAGTTTTCCTTGAAGCGAGAAAAAAAGGATTGAAACGAGCAAAAATCTAGGTTGGGCAGAAATTTCTGCTCCTTTCAGTTGCTTGAATCTAAAGCCATCGTGGTTGGAAATGGTGCATTCAAGCCGTGATGCGGCTAGTTCACATACTGCATTTCAAGTCGAAGCCTCTCTTTGGACAGAAAACCATAGATGGTGTGCGGCGGCCTAAGTGTGGGGGCAGCAGGTCTGGTTGAGGAGTAGGTCCTTCTTTTGAAGTCTTCCACTAGCCCGATTTTGCGATGTTTCCAAGAGAGATTGAGATCAAAATGCCTTGCTTTAAGGAAAAACAAAACACAATGACTTTGCTTTGGCTTTTTTCGAGAGTCTGGTCTTGACTTGCAAACTTTAAAGTCAAAGCAGCAACTCCTCCAGACTGCACTAGCAGGAGCGTTCCTGTCGTCAAATCCAAAGCGTGCTCGAGAACTGCAGGCAAACGCTGTGCTAGTAAGAATGTTCGTAGCTGAGAGCCTGCTTGGCGCAACGCAGTCAGAAGAGGATGAGAACACTCCCAGATCCAGTCCGAGTTTGATGCAAACGATCTGTCGTTCCTTCTGTCTGCAACAAGCTGCGAGTTGCAGCTTTTGGGACCAGAATCCTCAGTGGCGAGGGTCGGCAACCAGTCTCCAAAGCTGCAGATTTCGAAGGTCACAGCACTGGTGCTGGGGTTCAGTTGGTCGACTTCGGATCTCATGATCGGCCATCATTTGCCAGCTGCTGACGAGAGGCATCAGGTGGGGTCGCATGGCATCAGGCATCGCGTGGCATCATCGAAGTGCCAGATCTCAAAGTTGCTGAGATTTGGAGTCAACTCTGCCAAAATGGAAGCGAGTGATAGGTGGATCCAGTTTCCTCAAAGAGGATGGTGGGCTGCTGCCTCCACTTTGGTTGTGTCAGTCTGCGCAGGGCTGCTCGGAGCCTCAAGATCCCAGTGAACATCCAGGAAGTGTATCCTTGCGCTTCCAGATCTTTGCCAAGCTGGTGTTCCCACATTTCTTCGCTACGAACCCCATTTAGATGCTCAGAACGAATCCCAAGATCAACGCCGAACAATGTAAAAAACTCTTTTCATGCGGTTAGGGTCAGATGAGATTCGCAGGATGAAACACTGATGAAATGAGAAATGATGCCCCTCCCCCCTGACAGGTCCGGGCGAACAGAAATGAAACGTTGACTGGCTGTTTTTGAAGGTTCGTCTTAGTGTAGTTCAGAGTGCCGTGTGGCACTAGCTGTGAGCAATTGTGACCTCCAACTCATCACACCTGCCATTCATGTGCCTCCAGTCTTTGTCGAACTGATGCACATACCACAATTTTTCTTGATGAACCCAAATCTGAAAAGCCGAAGTGCTCTTCTGGACCTTCGATCGTTACACATAAATGCTAGTGATTCGTAACACCTTTTCGGTGATTTGGGTACACCCGTGCAAACTTTTCAATACCCAGCAGAGCAGCACTTTGGCGCCTACCTTCGTACAAGAATCCTGTGCAAAGCAGACGCAAACATCGATCAAATGAACGCAAAACTTGTCAAACAGACGCAAACAGCAATTTCTGCCAGGAGCCTTTGGACAATGCGCAAAAGACTGAAACTAAACGTGAAAACTCGGGCAGTTTTCCTTGAAGCGAGAAAAAAAGGATTGAAACGAGCAAAAATCTAGGTTGGGCAGAAATTTCTTATTCGAACAAAGTTGAGTGCATTTTGAGGTAACCCATTTTCGAGGGACAACGAACGTGAGAAGAGTGAACGGTAGGAGAACTTTGGAAGCGGTTCACTTGATGGGGGACAGCGGTCTTTGACCTCCCATTGAAGGAATTGATTGATGGGCGGAGCTATACAGTTGTCCATTTGATAGATGGAATTTGGCTGATGCATGGAGCATCGTGGACCCGAGGGATGGTGGACCTGCTAAAGAGATTGAATTCAGAATCGGCATCGATTCGGCTGAGGTTCATGGGGTTGGCAAATTAGAGCATAGAAATTGGAAAACCAAGGCCTGACAACAAGGTTTTTCTGAAACTCGACTTGTTCTAAAGGGCTTTATTTGCAAGGGTGTGCCATGCTTGCGCCGAAATCATCCCACCGTGCGTCTCCCAGTCTTGTCATCCTTTGGCAACTTGTGTAAGTGACGAGCTGTGGAACTATGTGACATGCCGAGCTCCGTTGTGACCCCAGTTTGTTGGAGATGTGCTTCCCCAGGTCGCCAGGGCTTGAACCCGTGCAATTCAGCATGAGGAAATCGCTCTCACAGTGAGACATGTCTCGCGTTGCTCAGTACAGCTTGAAAGCTGCGATTCTCCATGAGCTGGAACTTTTGACCAAAGCTTTGAGCGTTTGAGACTCCAGAATAACACTCTGAAAGAGGACCGGGTGCAACAACATGCCTTAAACTGGACACTCACTCATGCACACTCATGCGCCCTCGCTGCTTTTTGCGATCTGATGATTGAGCAGCGCCTACGAGAAATCTGCTTCAGTTTCCAAGGGTGGACTCCAACTTGGCAACTGCAGTGCATGGAACCTTCTCCCGCTGTCAGCTAGTCCTAGTCATCCTTGCCATTCTCAAACTGATTTGCGTGCCCCAAAAAAGAGATAAGACACAACGAATAGTTTGGTCAAAGCAAGACTCTACTGTGCACAAGCCCGCAAAAGTCTGAACGTGCCGATGTGTCCGGAAGCATCAGACCTCTCCTAGAACAACACGCAGGTTCCAACAAGACCCGGTGTACGACCTTTCTTTAGTCCTTAGCGGCGTCATTGCTCAGACTGCCGCCATCCAAACGCAGATGTATCAGAGGATCCACACTCATGGTGATGAGCCCTCATAGTCAAATGGCAAGATGCATTCTGAGGAGAACTTCTTACAGCTTGTGCCAAGAACGACCCAAAGAGGTCTGCAGCACTGCGAAAGAAGCACTTTCCACTTTCCAACTGTCGGCCCGGGGGTGTGGAGCAAGGGCCTTTTGTTTGCCAACGAGCCCAGTCATGGCAACGAAATCTCAACCGCTATCGCAGGCGCCCAGCAACTGGGAGGCTTCGCATTGCATCAGCACGCAGCTTGTTCGAAAAGCACAACTGGTCCCATCAATCCACGAGTCTGCTTGATCCAAACACAACTGGTCCCAGCCCACGGAGCAACAAGCTGAGAAAGTCAGGATGCAATTGTTGAAATGCCTGCAATTGGCTTACCCCAGTTTGATCCCCAGTCAACTTCAAGGCTTTCCTGAACCATTCAGTTGTCCAAAATGGCACGTGTTTGCATCCAAGAACTTGTGTGGCGGGGCATCTACCTATTGTTTGTTGCAAGGTAACGGACCAAGACATCCAAAGGTTGGTTGGTAGTCAACAAAGAGCTGACTAAAGGAGATCCATCGCAGTTCCATAAGAGTTACACTTGCTCAAATTCGCGGGTCCATGGGTTTGTGGAAAGCACAGACAAGTTCCCAAGGAGCTTTGAAGATCGCTGTGAACATTTTCTTCAATGAATGGGGCAGATGAAGCCTGTTTGGAGAACCTTCATTCTACAGAAGGTTCATTCCAATCAATCACGCTGATTTCCGGGGGGAGGCAGGGCGCACTCAACCTGAAAAGCCAACCCTCGGTCGCTAGGAAAACATGGGAACAGTCATGGCGAAACCGTACTTCCTAACAGTAGCCACAGGAAAACTGGCGACCATGGCAACCTCGTAGAACAAAGGAAAGACTCGTTGCTTTCTGAATTTGGGTACCGCTGCATCGTCCAATGTTGTTTGCTCCTTTGTGCGAATGCTCAACTGAGCCACTGCAAGGTGCAGCATCGTGTCTTGCTCATGAAGTAAGCAGAATTGCTGCAAAAGAAGCAACACAAGCATAGCACATTCTGCTCGCTCTTTGTCCCAGGTCAATAGGATTCGACTTTAGTCATACCCAGTCACAGCAGACCCGGCATGCAGCCTGTTCTTTGCCCTCAGGGTTTCTGGAGCCGATGCCTGCGGGCCACAGTGTGCAGAAAGATGGCTGAAATGCATTTTTCCCCGAGGAACTTTGAAGATCGCTGTGAACATTTTCTTCAATGAATGGGGCAGAAGAAGCCTGTTTGGAGAACCTTCATTCTACAGAAGGTTCATTCCAATCAATCACGCTGATTTCCGGGGGGAGGCAGGGCGCACTCAACCTGAAAAGCCAACCCTCGGTCGCTAGGAAAACATGGGAACAGTCATGGCGAAACCGTACTTCCTAACAGTAGCCACAGGAAAACTGGCGACCATGGCAACCTCGTAGAACAAAGGAAAGAATCGTTGCTTTCTGAATTTGGGTACCGCTGCATCGTCCAATTTGTTTGCTCCTTTGTGCGAATGCTCAACTGAGCCACTGCAAGGTGCAGCATCGTGTCTTGCTCATGAAGTAAGCAGAATTGCTGCAAAAGAAGCAACACAAGCATAGCACATTCTGCTCGCTCTTTGTCCCAGGTCAATAGGATTCGACTTTAGTCATACCCAGTCACAGCAGACCCGGCATGCAGCCTGTTCTTTGCCCTCAGGGTTTCTCGAGCCGATGCCTGCGGGCCACAGTGTGCAGAAAGATGGCTGAAATGCATTTTTCCCCGAGGAACTTTGAAGATCGCTGTGAACATTTTCTTCCATGACAGGGACAGATGAAGCCTTTTTTTTCTCCAGAAAATTGAGGACAGAACCAAGTCTGGCTGCTTCAGGTAGGGTCTGGGGGACCTGAGAGCTTTAGGAACGAGTGGGTGCCATGATTCCCTTGTCTTCATCATTCCCATGCAGTGCTCAAGAGGGGAGAGCATATGTCAGCATCGATTGGCTCATCTCCACTGTGCAAGAAAACCGTGTGCAAGCGCAACCTTACAGGTTTGCTTACAGACGCCTGTGTATAACTGGGGCAGCACAACATCGCCATTCTCAAACTGATTTGCGCGCCCAAAAAAAGAGTTGAGAGACAACGAACAGTTTGGTCAAAGCAAGACTCTACTGTGCACAAGCCCGCAAAAGTCTGAACGTGCCGATGTGTCCGGAAGCATCAGACCACTCCTGGAACAACACACACAGGTTCCAACAAGATCCAGTGTCCAACGTTTCTTTGGTCCTTAGCGGTGTCATTGCTCAGAATGCCGCCATCCAAACGCCGATGTGTCAGAGGAGCCACACTCAGGTGATTAGCCCCCATAGTCAGGTGGCAAGACACATTCTGAGGAGAACTTGTTACAGTTACTTCGTGCCAAGAACGACCCAAAGAGTTTTGCAGCACTGCAAAGAAGCAACAAAAGCATGACACATATAGTTTGCTCTTCGTCCCAGGTCAATAGATTACTTTAGTCACACCTTGTCACCGGGAACTCCGCATGCCTCCTGTTCTTTGCGATCAAGGGTTCTCTATGCGGTGTGTTCTGCTGGACACAGTGTACCGAAGGAACGCTGCAATGCATCTTGTTAGCAGAAAATTGAGGACAGGGCAGAGTCTGGATGCTTGAAGTGGGGCAGGTGGACTTGAAAGCCATGTCTTTTTTAGGGATGGGTGGATGCCATGGTTCGGTTGTCATCCATTTTCACAGTTCGTGTTTTGCAAGATGTTTGGCATAGGAGAGATGGAGAGGCGACATGCCACATACTCCGGTTCTCTACGTCTCTTTATGGCTCAAAGGATTGGACTTGTTACTTGCCCGGTCTTCAATCTGATGTCCAAGTCCAAGTGTTTGCCACTGAGTGGGGTGGGTTGGCTGGGTTTAGAACAAGTGAGGTTGGAACATTCGATTGTGAGCAGCCATCTTCTAGGGAGAGTGATTGTGGCAAGACTTGTTATTCACATGAGATTCGCCAATGAGTTAGCTATCATAAACCAAAGTAATCTGGAGACCCTTGTAGCATTCCAGTCATGGGCTGACTCACCAGCATGGTCAGGTAGCCATACGCTGAAACACACAACCCTTGACCAGATCCTTCATCAAGGAACAGCATCTTGGGGCCATGTTCACCACTGAAATCTGCATGGTTGGACATGGATGAAACATGATGAAACCCACAGGATCTCTGGACCTTGCAGAAACCAGCCCTGGTGAGGCGGATTGGTTCGGCTTTCTGAACAGTGCTGAGTTGGAACCTGCTGACGAGGTTCCTTGCGGAGGCCGGGCAGCTTGGTGCTTTAGGAGGTGGACTCTCACAACTTTGGGGAACAGAGAAATCGAATTATAGTAGTGACTATAGTATGATAGACTGTAACAGACTGTAAGAATTAACCAGGAAAGAGAAAACGGTAAGAACTAACCAGGAAAAAGATCCAGTATGAAATAGTTGTCATCATCCCTGCAGCCCTTGATAGGTAACCCATCAAGAAGCACCAAGAGGCTGGGTCCACCATATGCACAGGACTGGTTGGTTGGATGAGAAAACAATACATCCGGAACAGTCAGATTCAGGCCGATTGGGTAGAAATCTTCATGATTCTATCATATTGTTGTTGGTCGGTACCGAACCACTTCCGCCAGCCAAATGAGCCAAAAGCCGTGCGGTGTGGTGTAAAAGCCGTGCGGTGTGGTAAAGAAGGTTTTTCAGTAGCCAGTGGTGCGGCATGGCAAAAGTTTTGATCGCGTCGTGGAACCCGCTGGGAGATGAGGAGGATATCTCGGTGACTGTGAGAAATTTGACGGGCGATGAGCTCTGCAGTTTTTGGATGCAGAATGCAACTGTAAGGGACCTTGAACTCAGACTTTTGGACCCAAACAGGCCGCTGCAGGACCACTTTGGCAGTCCGATCCTGGAATTCTACTCGGCAACCGAGACAACAAAGGAGTTGGACATGCATTTGCAGATTTCCAAGTTGGATGAGGAGCTTTACATCCACGAGTCAGCTGTAGGAATTTGGAGAAGTGGCCTGACACCGGCAAGTTCCTGGAAGCAATGCGCTACAACAAATTTGATCCAAGATCCCCGACCTTTGAGATAAAGTGGGTGGCAAGAACAGTTCCGAAAGTGCCCCCTCGCGATGCTCTGAGTTTGGTAAGGGAAGTGCTCCATGGATCCTCAAGCAATGCAGAGACCGAATGCCGCTTCGTCCAGATCTTCGGCAAACTGACAGCTGGAATGGAATCATGGAACATGCTCAATTTGCAAATGCTACGGAATTTTGGTCCTGGGCTAAAGCGTTTCAAGCACGTCCTTTGTCAACACTATGTGGACCTCGCTCGCTCTGTAGCTACCTCCTTGGTCTTAACTGACCAACCCCTGCCTCCCATCATGGCGCAAGTCAGCGCAGGTTTGAATCTCCTTGGCCATGACTGGCCCTGGCCGATCTATGGCGACCAGGATTTTCAGAACACCCTGCGACTTTGGGATGTGAGTCCGTGCTTTACATGGAGTTTCGTCTCTCGAGCTTTGCGCTTTTGGGACTGGGACTACCTGCAGAAGGGCCTCCAAGGTTTCAAAGTGAATTCAGAAGTGGATCGCCAGGAGCCCGAAGATTTCCAAAAACTGCATCCCGATGAGATTCTGCAGATGCTTCATGTGCAGCTCCGCTTGTCCTCTTGCAATGTGGCAGAGGTCCAAGGGCGCCTCTCAGAGGCTGGGGGCGCTTCGTGCATGTGGGTTGTCCCCTGGGCAAATACCCTTTGTTTCTTTCTTCCCTCGCGGATGAATCGACAGTGGATCAGCACAAACCCAGTGATGGTTTTCACTACTCCAGTCCGGTCACTGAATGCACAAGATTGTGCTGGGGAAGATTCCAGCACAGGTACTTATGATTTGCTCACTCACGACGCAAGCGATCAGGGGTACGAATGGGCTCTTTCGCATTCTGCAGCGATATGTGTTGTTCCCAGATGTTTGTGCTGCAATGATGTGCCTATTTTGGCCCAGGGCCAAACTAACACCAGATTTTGTCCCCATCATTCACCAACCAGTAGCCAATAGTGAACCACCAACATCCTGTTTCTGATACATATTTTCAAGTCGTGCCTTTTCGGAACTGTGACTTTTGAGTTTCATCAAAATCCGATGTTGTGCGTGGAGTCCCTCGATTCCATGTGTCAAGTGCATCGGAAGTAGTCTATATTCGCAGGCCAGGCGCATCAGTTTGTTGCTTGTTCGGACACTCCGCATCGCTATTGGCACATAGGGGAGAAAGTGTCCTGCGTCGGTTACTTTTTCCGCATGCTGTCACTGAGGAAAGGATAGGACAGGAGTTTTTTCCCGCAAAAAATCAGCTGAGGCCAGGGTTTTGCCGGGCTGCATGTAGAAAATGTTTCCCAAGGTTTCAGTCGTGTCAAGTCTGGATTTTGCATGGCAGGCTTGATACTTCGAGCACATGCACCTGTTGCATCCTGTTGCGACAAAGCTTCCACCTGGTGTTTTTATGGTTTTGAAAGGTTTTGTGCTTTTTGTTTCTTTGTGCAGGTGTTTTCTACTGAGTTTCGCTTTGGTGGTGTGTGGTGTTTTGGGTTTGGTTGTGCTTTGGTGTTGGTGTTTTATTGGTAGTGTTTCCGGCTGGTGTTTTGGTGGTTCGGTGCTGTTGTTTTTTCAGGGTGGTGTTTTGCTGTGTTTTTCATCCTATTTGCGTCGCACTCTTCCAGGGGTGCTTGGGTGGCGGTGGTGTTGTGGTGGCGCTTTGTTGGCGGGGAAAAGTGTCACGCCCAAGACTGTCCCTAATGCCATATGCATTTGGAAAGAGGGTCACCCCAAGTGTGTTTTTCTTAGCAGCATACCAAGAGTCTCATATAAAAAAGTTTCATAGTCAGAGTGTCTCACAAGAGCGAGTGTGGCCTCAAGAGTGTCCGACAAGAGTGTCACCCCGTCTTGTTGTACAAGCGTGTTCCCACAAGGAGTGTCACCCAGCCTTGTCGCACAAGCGTGGTCCTACAAAATTGTCTAACAGGAGTGTCACCGAGTGTCACCCCAGGTGTATTTTTTACAAGTGCACCAAAGCCATAACAAGAGTGTCATACCGATATTGGTTTACCCAGAGAGTGTCATACCAAAGGCTCAAAGGCTGTCTTCCATTGCCGCATGTTTTTTTTTCTTTTTTTCCGGGAGCAGTGGTTGCAAGGACCGCTGCATGTTTGCAAGCAGTAGGGTAGCAGCAACTCTCCTTTGTCTCTATCGGGCTGTTTTCAATAAACACCGTTTACTCCTGCTTGTTCACTAACCATCCAGAGATTTATGCACTCTTTGGTGACTGGGGCAGCATTGGTATGCAAGGTTCATGATGGAGAACCAGCTGGTGTTTTAGCGGCTCCTTCTGGCTGGTTAGTGGGGAGGTTCACTTTGAAGTGCGGAAGCCAACAGTTGCCTAAATGCGAAAGGCTGAACTCACCAACTTACAGTCCCTAGAGTGGAAGTTTTTCAGAAGATGTCGGTGCCATTTGGGGGCATGGCTTTCGTTTTTGTAGCATTTGTTGTGGTGGTGGTGCTACTTTGGCTGTCCCATGGCATGTGGCGACGAAGATTTAAGTCTACGGGTCAGGAAGGGGGCCAACATCTTGGGCAGTGCCGGGCTTACAAATCTCCCAAACCTATTGTGCACATATTGTTTATATACGACCCCCTGACACCAGATGCTTGACAGGTCTTGTTGGACGTCAAAATGTTTTAAGAATGTTTAGGCCATTGGATATGAGCGGTCTTCCACCTCGTCCAACATGCTTCCAGTCCTGAAGTGAAATAGTTTTCAGCTAAAAATGGTCATAGCTCTAAGACACAGCGACCTCATTGAGCGTGGCAGGTGAGTGTGAGGATTCTAGCCAAGCTGCTGGGCTACGAGCTGAAGATTCTGAAGTACGAAAATCCAAGCGACTTTGATGCTGCACTCCAGGGCGTTGATCAGGAAATCGAGCAGCAGGGTGAAATTGAACCTCGGAGGTTTCTGGTGCTGGCTACAAATCTCCCAGCCACCTGCAGCAGCAGTTTCTTCGCAGGGCAGCACCGAATGATTTTGTGCTACAACACAGATGGCGACTCGCAGTAGTGCCTGGCATGAGGGCACTGCTGATGGGAACAGACAGTCGTGGTCCAAAAATCTCGATTATGGTTGATGGATTAACTTACAGTTGGTCAGCTTGTTGCTTACGGGTCATTTCCTCATGACTCCCACTCGTATGATGTTGTTGCTGGCGGGTTCTGAACCACTTCCACCAGCCAAATGAGCCAAAAGCCGTGCGGTGTGGTGTAGAAAGGTTTTCAGTAGCCAGTGGTGCGGCATGGCAAAAGTTTTGATCGCGTCGTGGAACCCGCTGGGAGATGAGGAGGATATCTCGGTGACTGTGAGAAATTTGACGGGCGATGAGCTCTGCAGTTTTTGGATGCAGAATGCAACTGTAAGGGACCTTGAACTCAGACTTTTGGACCCAAACAGGCCGCTGCAGGACCACTTTGGCAGTCCGATCCTGGAATTCTACTCGGCAACCGAGACAACAAAGGAGTTGGACATGCATTTGCAGATTTCCAAGTTGGATGAGGAGCTTTACATCCACGAGTCAGCTGTAGGAATTTGGAGAAGTGGCCTGACACCGGCAAGTTCCTGGAAGCAATGCGCTACAACAAATTTGATCCAAGATCCCCGAACTTTGAGATAAAGTGGGTGGCAAGAACAGTTCCGAAAGTGCCCCCTCGCGATGCTCTGAGTTTGGTAAGGGAAGTGCTCCATGGATCCTCAAGCAATGCAGAGACCGAATGCCGCTTCGTCCAGATCTTCGGCAAACTGACAGCTGGAATGGAATCATGGAACATGCTCAATTTGCAAATGCTACGGAATTTTGGTCCTGGACTAAAGCGTTTCAAGCACGTCCTTTGTCAACACTATGTGGACCTCGCTCGCTCTGTAGCTACCTCCTTGGTCTTAACTGACCAACCCCTGCCTCCCATCATGGCGCAAGTCAGCGCAGGTTTGAATCTCCTTGGCCATGACTGGCCCTGGCCGATCTATGGCGACCAGGATTTTCAGAACACCCTGCGACTTTGGGATGTGAGTCCGTGCTTTACATGGAGTTTCATCTCTCGAGCTTTGCGCTTTTGGGACTGGGACTACCTGCAGAAGGGCCTCCAAGGTTTCAAAGTGAATTCAGAAGTGGATCGCCAGGAGCCCGAAGATTTCCAAAAACTGCATCCCGATGAGATTCTGCAGATGCTTCATGTGCAGCTCCGCTTGTCCTCTTGCAATGTGGCAGAGGTCCAAGGGCGCCTCTCAGAGGCTGGGGGCGCTTCGTGCATGTGGGTTGTCCCCTGGGCAAGTATTTGTAGTTTTTTTATGCTTTTTCTATCCACAGTGGATCAGCGCTACGAAAACTGAGATAAACCGAGTGATGGCTGCCGCTACTGCAGTCCAGTCACTCGACACACAAGAATTGCCTTGGGATGCCCTGGGCAAGATTGCAGCAAAGGCATTTGCGGTATATTTTGTTCACTCTTGAACAAAAGATGCAATGACCATCAGGTGAGAGTCCACTGGTTTGCGTGGCTGTGGGCACAAGGCCCGGATATGACTTCTACTTCCTGATCATGCCATATCAAAGCCTGTGAGATGGGAATCGCACGATGCTATAGGAGCCCTTAACATGGGTTTTTGAGATCAAACATTGAGATAGTTGAAGAAATTAGTGGCACCAGTTCTTGCATGGTCCAGCAATGGAGAGATGTTTAGCAAGCTGCAGCTCCCAAGTCCAGGTAACAGGGCAGAGACCTATGCTGAAAAAAAATCAAGTCACCCAGTCATCACACAAGCTGTTCTGCTTGTTTGACAAGCTGTAGCATCATGTCCGCTCTCGCAAGCTGTAGCATCATGTATCATCAGTCTTCATTATGCTTGGGCGTCTGATGGTTTCTGCTACCCTGCTGTTGCAGAAGGCTATGTTTGAACCCAAGGTGTCACATCCGTGAAGCGTTTGGGCCTTGGCGCTGGCAAGTGGGAGCCAATTCATTGATGAGGTCAGTTGAGTCTACCTATCTGCTGCTACCCAGTTGCTGAGCCACCCTTGGGTACAAAGGTTGAGCACGTGTGTGCTCTTCACATACTCTCAGTGATTGGACTTCATTTTGGACAAGCGTCGTTCTAGGCCGACTGTTGTTCTGTTGAGAGATGCATTTCTGTTGTACTCGAAGAGCATTTGAAAGTGAAGCTGGAGACAAATTTCCCAACTCCAGCCTGAGCGCGTGAGAATAGTAGCAATATTACGCAGTAACAATATTGCAGGGACTTCTGGTGCACGTGGAAGGTCCGCATTGGTCCGCCCGGCTGCAGCTGTTTTGGGATCAGCCTAAGTATGCTCCTGATGTGGCGCAGATTTGAATCATGAGGAACAACATGGAACAACAACATGATCCAGCTCGAACTCCGACTCAAAGTTCGATCCAACACCCAGCTTCGACCCAATTTCCAAGGTTTCTGCGCGGATGTTCGGCATCCAACAGAAACCAAAAGCGCACAGGAGATTTCGGTTGCATATCTTGTAGCACCGTGGCCCATGGGCTGTGGTGCGACCAAGACGCGCGCTGGGGATGCTTGGGCTGTCATGGATCTTTTGGGCTTCGGGCACCCTTCAGACTCCAGCAATTCCTGACCCGGTCATTCACTTCATCCGCTTGAAATGATGTGGGTGTTTCTCAAGTCATAGGGGACCCCCATAACCTTAGGGGTGCCCAAACTGGCATGAGAAGGTAACACTAACCATCTTCCCATGTGATTCTCCGAGGATTTCTGTGTCACTGAGGACAGCGGCGACGCAGCAAGGCGGAGAGCATTACTGAGACGTGCGGGACTGGTACTGGACACAGCTATAGCAGAGCTGGATTCAAATCCTGTATGGGAAACGGTCACATTTTGGCACATGACCATGGAAAAATATGATTCAAACAACAGGGTGAATGAAAAGTCATCACATACGCTCGTAGAAATGGCCAAAACTGTTTTTGCGATGACTTTTCTGAGAAAGGAGTTCTGCTGGGAAGAAAGTGCCTGCATGAAATTGATCCGACTTTCTGCTCCGGTGCAGTAGTGGTCACGACTGTTGTCGCCATTGCAATCATATGCGCCATTGCAATCATATGCCTATCATTGCGCAACACCTCGTGATGGTCACTGCTATCAACACTTAATGCCTGGCAAATTTTTAGATATTCTATATTACAGTTGGTTCTTTCATTGAAGATCCCTCCATGAAACCTTACATGAGTCCAAACATGTCCAAACATTACAGGTGCTTCTTTCCATGAACTTTGCCCGACCTTTAAAAGTCTCGCCAGGGAGCGCTGCGCATCACCTTCCAAGGCCAGGAACTTCGAGTTGTGAGGATCCTGCGGTGCTTATGCTGGGGGATCAATGCGGAAGTGGAAAATCCACCAGTTAGCCATGTTATAGCTGATTTTAGCTGGTTGACCTACAAACTAAGTGTCTTTTAGCTTCCAGATGCTTCCAGGTTAGTTTGGAGGGAAGAACCTGCGGGCAGCTGGGTGGGCTCTGCGCTTCGCCATGCTTCGCCCGCTTCCAGGGTGGCTTGCGAAAGTCCAAAACAGCTTGGGAAGACGATCATTGCTGTCCTGCAGAGGAACTGGGCAAGGCGCTGGAAGATTTTGTGTGTCCTCCATGGCTGGGGAAGAAGACGGCTGTGGGAAACAGATAGAGATTTCAGATGTCCGTTTCTGGAAACATGTGGGAAACAGCTGAAAAAATCCAAGAGATCTTCTGTTCAATGAGATCAATCATCCAGAGTTCCCAAGGAAAACATGGATTTTCAGCTGGATTTAGAGGAATTCCATGGATTTCCATGGATTTTCAGCTGGAAAAAAGGGTCCATTCCATGGCCAAGCACCGCTCGCGTTGAGGCCTTCACGATCCAACAGGCGTTCCCCGCCATCGACTTCCTGGGAAATCGGCACAGCGGTGATGGAGCCCCTGAAGAGCTGAGCTGCAGTTCCTGTTTCAGGTGCCAAGCTCAGAGAGGACCCGAGTGGAGGGGAACAAGCTAGTAGGAATGGTCGTTAATGGATATGATATGGTTAAGAATGGGGTTATCATCATCATCATCATCATCATCATCATCATCATCATCATCATCATCATGATTAACATCATGATTAACAATTCTTATCATTATTAGTAATGGTGAAGATTGTTAGTGGTTTGGGTATTAGTGCCATTATCCATGCATAATAATAGGGGTTATCATTATCATTATTGTTGTTATTATCATGAAAGGTTATGATTTACTATTTACTAAAAACGGTTATTTATTAATGGTAATTCACGCATATGGTCGATTATTAACTGTTAAGAATGGGGTTAACATCAATGGTTGTTAATGGATATCAAGGGATATGGTCTGGTTGATTAATAATGGTTATTATTTAGGCAAAATACACCTGCGCACACACTGTTGATGGATATGAATGGTGAGCAACAACGGCAAGTGATGATGATTCGTCACAGTTAGCAACGCTACTTTTTTGTTTGTGGAAGAAATGGTGTGACAAATGGTGAGACCAAGAATTTATCAAGCCAAATGTGCAGCAACCAATTTATTGATTTAATAACAATGGTTGATCATGTTCTACCTGAAGTGAATGATGAAACCAAAGTAATCAAATGGTTGAGTCATTTACCTTAAGTAAACCCAAAGTTGGGGCACTGCAAATGACTCGGTTGGAGACTGATAGGCTTGCGTGGTTTCGGACCACGTGCCCAGTTCGACCCCGAGCTGGTGGGCCATGGCAAGGATGGTTGGGCCACTGGACCCAAATCCCGAATACTTCGCATGCTGCGCTAGGCACCTGCTGAATGAACGGCAAGAATTAGAATTCTATGCGCAGCTCGGTGGATTGCTTCGGTTGCTGGAAGTTGGTGAGGCAGTTGATCTATGGTTTAGGCTGAGCACCATGAAAGGTCAGGGTTGCCCAATGTGCCAAGCAATTCTACACAGTGTCCAGGAAAGTTGCCAAGGTCTTTGGAACCTCACTGGATTGGAAAGTTGGTCCAAGCTTCTGATTTCCTTACAGAAGCATGGTTTTTATCCATGACAAAGTGAGGTGCAGAAGGTGCTGGAGTGAGGGACGCGTCTATGCTCTTTGCTCGACCTGTCATTCGGACGCTTGGCTGTCATCGCTTGGTGGCCACAGTGCCTGGTACATCGTCGGATTTCCATAGGTTGTAATGACCCCACGTCAACCAAACACCAATTTCACCGCGAAATGGGTGTGTCCATAAGAAGGTATGGCTAGTAGTTCTAAAATCAACAGGTCGTTTTGTAATGCCATTTGTTTAACCAACAGTCACTGTTTTACCTGCTTTTATGCCCAATTTTATATCATGTTCCAATCAATTGTCATAATTGTACCTATGTTATGTATCAGTAAACTTCGGAGACTTGAAACTCAGTAAAAACTCCGTAAAGAAATCGATAAACTCAGTGAACTGAGCAAACTCCACAGATCCTTTGGATCAAAATCCTAAGTTTAGCAAATCCTTTGGATCAAAATTAGGATTGGGATCCGAATTGGGCGTTGCGGTGCCCCGTCGCGGTGCCCCGTTGCACCGTGAGGCCATGGAGATGCGTGTGGCCTCCGAGAAGCTGACGCCGCTGTCGGCCGCGAAGCAACGCAGGCGCAGCGGTGGTGGCAGGGCCATGGCAGCAAAGGATGGCTACGATGGCCATGGCATGGATTGATGGCTGCTGTTGGTGGCTATTGATGCTTTCAATTCATGGTAGCTATGACTATGACTTCGATGGTTTTTGATGCTGTTAATGATTGACAACCATTTATGGCGAAGTGGAAGAGCTGAGTGACCGCTGAAAAGGCTGGGTGTTGATCAAAGAGAAGCAACAAATCGAAGAAGAAGAAGAAGAAGAAGAAGAAGAAGAAGAAGAAGAAGAACAGCCACCCGATACAACAGCAGAACAACAACAAGAATCTCCACAATGCCCTGAGTGGCCTGACCTGCATGGACTCCGACAAGTGGCACAAACTGCACTGTCAGAGTGCAGAGTTCCGCTGCTCCTGAAATGACCTGTTATCAGAGGGCTCCTCTTCCCTCCAGGCAGTTTGGGGTAAATGAATTTATCAAAGGATAGCAGTTGCAAGTTTGGATAAACCAATTAAAGTATGTCAAATCACCAGTCAAAAGCAGTCCATTTTGGCATGTCATTCTTTTGGTAGATCCCCAAAGTCACTCGTGACTTGCTGCAGATGTGGTCCCAACATCTGAAGCTACCTCTACAGATGTGGATCTACCTGAAATAGTTGATTTTTGGGATGGTAAGTGAATAAATCCCGAAATTGACAATTAACTTCTAGAAGTCACTAACTATTGGGATTTCATTACCAGCCATGACTTCTATATCTTCTATTGATATTTGACCAATGGGGATCTGATTGGTTCTAGTCCAATATCTTCTATTTGATCAAAATCTTCTCCACTATGGGGGATCTGATTCTTCACCAAAATCCACCAAGATCCATGGCTCAAGGAGAAGCTCGACGATGACGAATCTGAGCACCCCCTCCTCGCCTCAGCGTGGCAAACGCCGTGGCAGTGGCGACCGGAGCAGCTAGGACCACAGCGCCGGTGCTGTTCTCCACAGCATTAACTGATGCCCAAAAGGAACAGTCATGGTGCTTGAGAATGGTTGATCTTGGTGGTTCGTGGTTAAGAATAGTGGTCAATAGTGGTTGATGATGGTCATGATGAACGAATCGCGTAGCTGCTATGTTCTCCGTTTTCTTGGTAGTGATGGTTCATACTAGTTACTGGTAAAAAGCAAAGGAAAATGAAGCTCCATAATGGCAAGGCAACCACAGAAGCAGATCATCAAGACAACAGTTGCTTCTTGTTTGTAATGTGTGGCTCATTTTGATATACATATTGACAAGCGGGGTTTTACCTCTTGGCCTCTTAGATATCTCTTTTTGATTGTGATTTCTATGTCTCAGCACTTCGATTCAAGCATTTCTTGGCTGCAAATTGCATTGTGGCCTTGCTGGATTCATCAACCAGAGCTTTGGCAGCCTTGAGGTATGCCAGAGATGCAACGAAGCAACAGCATGAGGTGAGGGAGCGAATTCCTTGTTGTGGACGCTTTGGGAAGCGAGTTTAGCGCTGGACCTTTCGGTTGGCAGATACTTTGGTTTGCGACGATGAATATGTATCGTAACGGTTAGTTGATCAATGTTGATCATCTAAATGATATATGGTTGTGGATTGAGATGTATGGTTGGACCACTATCATCGAACTTGCTTGTTTTGGTGAGGTCACTGCCAAAATAAAGTGTTCAATCTTCAGCAACTTTCTTCATCTCACTTTCAGCACCAAACCTTCCCCTTCCAACCTTCCCCTTCCCCCTTCGCCTTCCCCTCCTCCTTACCCTTCCCCCATGTCACCCCTCTCCCTTCCCTTCCAACCTTCCCCTCCTTCGGTCCTTCGCCTTCGCCAGGTCGGACACCACGGCGGGGACCGAGGCCATCGAGGCCCAGGAGGAGCCCGGGAAGCCGATGCCGATGCCGCTGGGGCAACCCCGC
>VSDK01025378.1:132979-145202 GCA_009767595.1 Symbiodinium kawagutii | reverse complement strand
CGGTCGTGGGGATGGAGGGATGGGGTGGGGATGGGGTGGGGATGGGGTGGGGATGGGGTGGGGTGGATGGATGGATTAGGTTGGGTGGATTAGGTTGATGGACCTGATGGATGTTGATACAGATGGGGCCTGATGGGTTGACGGAGATCATTGATGGAAAGATGGATTTGATGTGGTGAGTTGCGCTAGATTTGGATTCAACGCTCAGGTGGATATGGCTTTGTCTACAGCCACTATCAAGAAGGAAACCATCAGTGACTTGGGGGGTACACTGTGGCGACAAACCCATAATGTTCATCAATATTTTGACCATCAAGTTCCAATGATCAAAAGGATTTTGATGATTGATGGTCAAGTTTATGTTCGATATTGATCATTGATGAATTGATTTCAGACCAGTCGCCCACACTTGATCAAATGATTGCTGTTGATCCTCCCAAAGCAAGTTTAATATACAAGATGGCAAAAATTGAGGATATTTTACTGTATATACAGTTGATATTATTGAGTTTCATATGAGGGCAAATGGTTGATAGTTGGCTTTTGTATTTTCTTGGTGGGAAAAGATGATGTAGATTGGATACGAATGGCTAAAATGAAGATCAACACTGCTTAATGGCAATGGTAGACAGTGGTTCCTGGGGAATGACAGCTAATCCTGGTCAAGAATGGTCGATAAATTGGAAATGATGGCTAGTGACTCTTAGTCAGGGTGAATGATGGGGCTGCTCATGACTTTTAGGTGAAACAACATCATTTAACAACCCATTTGCAGATGGGTTAAACAGCAAAGAGTTTTAGCAAACATATGAAACTCATTGAAACTCATTGAAACTTTGGTGACCCGTCGCTTCACCGGACAAGTTGCGCCAGAATGCGAATCCCTTTCGGAGAAAGTCCGACGGAGACGCAGCGGGGCACTCTGCAGGCGGCGCTGGAATGTGACGGGTGGTTCCGGTGGTTTCGGTGGTTGGTTCTGGTGGTGAATCACCGGTGAAAACCTGGGTCACGGTGGAAGGTCATTGGTAAATGGTTAAAGGTTGACGGATGTTGATGGTGAATTCTCGCGATCACGAGAAGTGAGGATTTGATGAAAAGAAGGTGACCATGATAACCATTCGCCGTCGTCAAGCATGATGCATCCAGATTCTCCTGTACTTTTGGGGGACTTTTGGGGCTTTGCTTGAGAAAACGTACATGATAGAAACCTGAAGAAAAATCGGCTGAATCTGAGGATGCAGAATACGGTGGTCTCTTAAAATAAAGGTACTCCCAATTCATCCTGTTTCGCCAGTAGCAAAAACGTGATATGATTGACGATGATTCAACTCACAGCATTGGTGCTAAGTGTCGTCAGTCCAGTACTCTGCATGATGCAATCCCATCCTCTGGTTTGACTTGTGCGATCTTATAGACGCATCCCCGTCATTTGGCAGCACTTGCTTGCGGAGCAAATGCTATCTTCAAGTTCACATGTATCAAGGAAGAACCCGTGCCAGATCAGGGTTCTGGAAGGTTCCAGCAGGTTCCGGTGCAGTTGGTTGATCAAGGGGGTGATTGGGGCGCAAGTTCTTAGAAGGAACTTGCGGAAAGTTCCCGGAAGTTGCAGCACAAAAATGTGTGTTGAATTGAACCGCCCCAGCTGTTGGGGATACCAGCGGAGCTTTTTTCAGAATTCTTGGCTATTGGTTACAGGCCCAAAGCAATCGCAATTTGCTTGGGAAGTGGTTTCAGAAAGTTACGCATCAGTTTTAGATTTAAAAGGAACACAAGTTGCCAGCCAGTAATTTGCTAATGTGACGGCCAACCAAAATCTGTATTTTCATTGAGCTTCAAGAACCTTAGTAATTTCAGTAGCCAGATTCTCATTGTTAACCAGATTCTGCGCCAGGTTTGCTTCCCAACGAGTCCTTGGCAGAAAGGGTTTCAGGTGTTTGGGTCGGTACCATTGAGGAGGGTGCCAAAACCTCGAGGAGCGACCGGGGCATTTCAGTACGTTTGCGTTGCACTTGGGGAATCTGTAGTTGGATCTGTAGTTGTTTGATTTTTTGTTGTAGCATTTGCATTTTAGTTGGTTATGTCAATTAACTTTCCTCCGGAGTTTCTTATGTCAATTTGGTTTTGGGTTTCGAAGATTCGCTGAACCTGTGGTGACCAAAGGCGTGCAAGCGGTTGCGGTTTGCGGCTTGGTAATGGGTTTGGTTTTTCTTGTGGTTTTGGTTTATGCACGCAAAGACTTCTCTGACTTTGAGCTAGAAAGGAGGTCGGCAAGCACGAACAACATAAATATGAATCTTTGGTATGGTTGTTAGTGCGAATGAATCCAGTCTCGCATTGCGACTTGATTTTTAAGAAAAATCCTTTTAGTGTGTGGGAACACTGGGATGATAACCAGCCATAAGCAACCCATTTTTCCCAACAACAATGTGAAGATGGCAGAAAATATCAGATTTGGTTTTCGTTTATCTTTCCCACAAGTGTTGGTCTATTTCCTATTACAATTGCTATACTTTTTGGTTGATTTGCTGGAAATAGAAGGAGATTCACCAACAGTACAACGGATGATGGAGAGTGACGGATTGTTGATATGGCTGATAAGCAATTGCCAGTGAGGAATGATTAAGTGTATGGTTGCCGAACAATGAGGGATATGGTTCTAAGTGATAGCTATTTATTGAGAATTGCTACTTGAATCATCAAGCAACACTGAAGCTGTAGATGATAACCAAGTGATTCACTGATAGTTGTTGATTCAATAGCTACCAGCCTTGTTATTCTATGGGTTTGTCCACAGATGGTGGTACCTACCATCCACAAATGCTGTGATAAGCCCACAGTTCTTGGTGATTTCCAGCTGCGCCATTGGGACGCTCGTTGAGGAGTGAGTCTCGACAGCTGAAATTTCTGCAGAGCGGTGGTATCGTTGGATCCCACGAGAACGGCAATCTCTCGGGGAACTTGGAGATGCCCAACGTCCAGTGGATGGAGGTCCGCCGTGCAGCCGGGACTGTGGCTCCCGGTTGTCGAATGCACCATGCAGCTTGGGGGGAAACAGTTTGCAACTTGGGGAAACAGTTTGATTGATACTATTTGATACTTGTGATGATTTAAGACCATTTGATTGATTCTTTTGACCCACATTTCAGTTGTTCGCAGAACGTCGCTGTACAGAATGCTCCAGTTTTTGCCATTCGAAGCGCGGCTGGAGGAGTATCCTTGGGGGACGATGCATGTCACCGGGCGACTGGTTTTGAAAGACATGAAGATCACAGGCACTTTCCAGGCGCGGTACGGGGTGGGATGGGACCCTGATGGGACCCTGGTCGGGCCCCGGCGGAACGGCACCAGGCCTCTGATGGCGGCAAGGGAAAGATCTCTCTGGAACTGGAGAACTTCTCAGATCTGGACGCGAGCTACGGGGCTGGTGCAATGGATCTACTGATGGGTCCGTGGACCTTAGACTTGGGAAGATCATAAGACATGTCGAGCTGTAGGGGACCTGTAGGGGACCTGTAGTTGGAGGCACCAACACAGTAAGTGGTGACCTAGTGGGTTTTTTGTGTCACTCTTCGGCTCTCCAGTTGTACTTCCGGGACGCTGCCGAGCTCTTTGGCATCTTGGGGTATCGACATGCTAGTGTTTTCTTATGGTGCTTTTGAGGGAAAAGATGAGTTCCGTCTTTGTTTGAGTTTTCTTCAATTTCTTAGAGTTCCTTCTTTTTGATTTTCTTTGTGTGTTTGCTTGCTGGCACGGACGGTGTGTGATGCTGTTTTTGTGTAATCATTACGCTAACTTCAATTTTTTTCCTGGGTAGAAGTTAGCCTGCGTAAATCCAATCATTCAGCTGGGAATGTTTGTTGGTGTTTTTGGGTGCACGGATTGTATGCAGAAAACCGGGCTACAGTGCCAGGACTGACCGACCTGAAGCTGAGTAGTCCCAAGTTTCCGTGTGATGGAAAGCGCCACGCTTGGAAATAAGCCATCAGGGAAGGTCAGTGATGACGGAGTAGATAGGATCGATGGGGAGGGCGGTCAATTCAAGGGTTTTGTGATTCTTTCAACACAAAAGCATCAGCGCGGGTGCGCTTAAACTGTGAATTTCCAAGCTGGTTTGCTGCAGAACCCATCTTTCCAGCGCGTTGTTCGCTGCTCGAGCGAAACTGACCGCGCTCAGCGACACCATTCCTGGTATTGCTCATCGCCAGAATGGCGAACCTGCCTGGCCAATTTCAAAGCCAAAGGTAGGCCTGAGCAGAGGCAGAATACGCTGAGCTGGGTCCGTTCATGTGAACATTGACTTGGACTACATAGACATACAGGAGGATAGATCAAAAAAGAGGGTACATAGGTTAAGAACCCAACAAAGACTAGTTTGGTCATTTGTTGGATGTTCACCAGCCATGCATGTTGAAGAACCTTTGTGCTTTCAATCCCTCACAAAGAACCAGTTGGTGAACAAGAGAAAGGGATTTCTCTATCATGTGTGGAGAAGGGAAGGTACATGGAAGTCTCTACGGCAGTTCATATGAATGGCCCACATAGATTCTGTACGCTTAATTACATCGTCTAAGACGGAGATAGGACCAAGTTACGCTGACGCCGCCACCCATCGCAAATGGAAAGCTTGGTTCCATGACTTCAAAGCGACGTGGAAGCGACAAACAAACCCAGAATTCAAGTCTTGACACATATGGCAATCATACTCTCTCTCTCTCTCTGTCTCTTTCCTCCTCCTCCTGCTTCTTCTTCTTCTTCTATGTCAAATTTACATGACGCAGATATACGTACTTACAGACCTACATTCCATGTCTGTATCCACACATGGCTATATATACATACAATTTATTTGCACCCAGATATGTGTATCTCGCTTTCTTGCATGTGTACGATACATAGATATACATAGTGTTCTGTTTCTAGGACATCGTCTTCTGAGAACCTTCCATGGTTGAACATCGGCAGCATCAGGACAAGCATGAAACCAGCTACCCTTCGCGGTGAGTTTTTTTGTCAGCTGAGCCAAGTAGAAGTTCCGCTAGGCAATGGAGAAGTGGAGAAGTGGTCATCATTTCCATCAATTTTCAAGCGAGTTGATACATTGGGCAACTACCAACCTTACCAACTAAACACAGGACTGTTGTTGAGATTTTGTGGGCTTCTATTCAGGCATCCATCGCCAATCCTAAAATTATCCAACACCCTCCAACCCCACGCACAGAGGAGGAGGGGGTGTTAGAAACAAAAACTGTGCAGAAAATAGTCCAGCGCGGCCGCACCATTTGACCTTGAGTGTGGGTTTTGTCATGCTTGCCAGTGACAATAGAATCACATTGATTGCAAGTCCAGAGCTTAGAATTGTGTGGTGGAACCAACCCGTTTTGAAGTACAGTAGTAGTTAAGCACTTTGGAGAACCATTGTTGGAGTATTGGTGTAGTTAACCGCATACATGGCATAATGGTGACATATGGTAACCACATATAATTCAACATTTTGCCAGATTTAAGGCATGGTAGTTACAACAGTGGCCATGTTGGGTCATCAAGACTGGCTACCAGAACGGGCCATTCTCAAAATGTTCAACGCCAAAGTCAAAGTCAATTTGTTTCACACAAAGCAAACATCTAAACAGCAATGATAAAACATAAGTGAACCACATGTAACTGGCAAGTAGTCAAATAATGATCATGTTTTTTGCTACAGTTTTTGCGATTTAATGTGTGGTTCTCCTCCATGGTTGGCTGATGGTTCGCTGACGTAGCTGAGGTGCCTTCAGTGGTGACGGCGCTGGGTCGGTCACCAACGCGGCATCAGACCTGCACCTTTCGAAGTTGCGAAAGAAAAATCGGGGAAGGCGCCTCAGGCATTGCAACCCTTCGAAGGTGTGGTACAACATGTGTGGCTTGAAGATCTTGGATCGCAAATGGCCATAAAAGGCACTGCTTTGAGTGGGAGACTTGCTGTTGGGAGTGGTCACTTGAGCTACCTAAACATGTTGTCATCCGGTCTCCAAAGGTGCAATGCTCAAAGATCAACGATCAATTATATATGATGTGATCAACGATCCACGAAAAACTGATCAACGATCTATGACTATCAACTTCATGACCAACAATCCATTCCTCTGTATATGTTTTTTTTAATATATATATATATATATATAAATGTATGATCAACATCTCTAATTTGGCTCAAGGGAAGAACTGGACGCACTCGCCTGAGCTCCACCGCGATCAACATGGGCAAGGCCGGGCGGCCGGTGGTGCCCCATAGGCATCCATGAGCGCACCCGCCAGGTGCACGGAAGTTTGGCACGCGCCGGAAAGGTGAAGAATCAAACCCCGAAGGTCGCCAAGGCCGAGAAGAAGAAGGCTCAGCGGATTTTGGGGTCGGATTGGGATTTTGTTAAATTTTTTGGGTTGGAAAGAAGTTCCGAGGACTTGTGAGAAGATCGACGGATTTGTGTGATGTATGGTCGTGGTGAAAGCGACCTGCAGATGTTGTCTGTTTTGATCTTCAAGGAGGCTTATGCCAAAAAATGGCAAGGTGACTCAGCTTTTGTGCGAGTTCTTTCCCGCATGATCTTGCAGCTTCTTCTAAACCTGTCTTAGCCAAGCCTTCTGTGAGAACGTCGTGTGTTGCCAGAAGCTGACTGGTCGTGCCAAGAAGCGATTCGTCTACAACCGACGATTTGTGAGCGTTGGAATCTCAGCAATCCGAGCAACTCAATGACGAAACCAAAGTGGCGCGAGTTTGGTTAGACTAACTTGGTGAGTTTCACCATTGAGTTCCTCGGTAGTTGATAACTTGGTGACTTGGTGCTTAGCTCGTACCATACCCAGCGGGTTACCGTTGATCTAATCTGATTATGCGATGCACAAATATGTCACCTTTTTTCCGACACACTCATGAAATCACGCAATCAAAGTGAGAGAATCGAACTTGGCCATTTTTTCGACGTGAGTGTGTAACATCCCCCCTACCGGCTTCAGAATCCAGAGATTCTCCAAGAAACCGCACCAGGGTCTGGGGGAGATGCTAAACATCAGGATCAACAAA
This sequence comes from Symbiodinium kawagutii, assembly GCA_009767595.1. Taxonomy (NCBI): domain Eukaryota; class Dinophyceae; order Suessiales; family Symbiodiniaceae; genus Symbiodinium; species Symbiodinium kawagutii. The sequence continues at coordinate 138,145 of VSDK01025378.1, read as the reverse complement.
TCACGGCCGTATTCTGGACAATCTGTTCGTTGTCATGACCTTCATTCAGGACACCAGGACCTTTGGAGGTAAACCCTTCTACCTGCAATTTTTCAGCAACGAAAAGCTGATGGTTTGAACAAGCAGTGTTTGCTTGGATGAAATAGATGAATGAACAGTTATGTATTCGGAAATCCCTTGCTTGAAAAGGTAGGTGACCTTCCATGGAAAGACAGGTAGAAAGCTTAGATGGTTCATTGTCTTTCGGTGGTTACTGTTGGCAAGTGGATGCAATGAGAAAACCATAACCACACCTCCTGAATGTAACCTTTGACTCCTACTAGGTACCAAGGAAAAAACATCTTGAATCCACCAACTCATAACCTCTTCAGAATTATTTACTGAACGATGACCTCCTACTTCAAATACTTCATAACTTTACTTCCAACTTGAAGTGACAGAAATGATATCGTGTTCCACCGCCCTTGCGGCATTTTGCAGCATTTCATATGTTCCCCCTTCTCAAGCCTAAAGTGGCTGGCATCACAACCTTGGCATTGCTATGTTTCCCGGGAGGTGAGATTCACTATCAACAAATTAAAAGAGAGCAACGATAGCAACTCCCAAATTGAAAAATCTGGACCAATTCCTGGGCAACGATTTGGTGTTTTTCCGCTGGTGCACTTTGAAGAGCACGATGGCACTCCACGGCAGTCACCCAAGCTACCACAATGCTGTAAGGCTTTCAAAAAGAGGATTCAAACAGTTGCTTCAGAAATTCAGATGGCCAAAACATGTTTTGTATTCAAAGTCTTACACATTAACAAGAACCCCGTCAAAACATTTGGACCCGCCATGACCCGCCAAACCCAAATTGTTTGCCTCCTTTGACCCATGCTCAGAACAACGCATCAGGATTAGGTATTCTGGCACCCTCGCAGCACGACCAAACGAAGGGGCCCCACCATTCTGCTAGACGTGCTGGCTTGATGATTTTGATGCTACGTCGGCTAATAGCAGCACAGGGAACATGCCAAGTGTGCTGCCCTCCGCTAAAAATGCAAGCACACACAGAATGCCAATGCAAATGCCGGCTAGGTCGTTGTTCTTTGAAGGATCATTCTGCATCTACATGCGTCAAAGTCACTAAGATTGCCCTAGTGCAAACGAACAATGAACTTTGTGTATCATGCCTCTGCTGTCCAGCAACTCGAAAGACACTTCAACTCTAAAGGCTGAAAAACCGACCCACCTGGAGATCTTTTATCTTAAGCCGCGTGAACCACAACATACGATACTGTTTCGACAGTTTGAACTCGAAACCATCGGTGCTACCAGATCGCTCCATCGCTCTGTTGCGATGCGGGTCCCAGGTGGTGAAGAGTGGTCCCAAGCGCGGCCCCAACTCCAACGCTGGAAAGTGAGGCTTGCGATTACTGTCGGGAACCGTTGGTGGTGCCCCTGGGTGGTGCCCCTGGGTGGGTGGTGCCCCCTTCCATGTGAGGAGTCAAGTGGTGGGTAGCTCTCTTCCACCATGGTTTTCCTTGCTGAAGAAGACGATTTGATGTTTGATGGACAGGACTAGTTCGAAGCACTGCTGTTTCGCCAGTAGAATGTGGACTCCAAAGCTGCAAAACACAGAGAGAGAGAGAGAGATACAATTTGGGAAAGCACATCTTGACTTGGGCACACATACAATTCTTTGCATGTGCTTTTTTTGGGCTTGCTGTTACTTCTTGCTTGCAGTTGCCCCTGTGACAAGCGTTCCCAGATCAGGTTGAGGACTGCCTGAGGAAGCCACTCGTAGTGCTGCGTCCAAAAAGCTGCCCCTGTGGAGAGTATGGTGCTTTAAGAATCAAGAGGCCTGCATCAGGATAGGTATTTGATGGTATTTGTATGTAAGATCAGTATCATCTATATTTTCTATATGTATCATTTGTGCCTTCTACTGCATTTGGATGGCTATCCAAAGGGCTGCATTTGTCGTTGCATCATGGTGAGCTGTTTTGCGAGCCTTCAGGGAAGATCAGGAGTTGGGATGTTGTAGAGGCCCCACAAGACAATATGCATTACAACATACGAGCTGCAGCAGGACCCCGCAAAAATGCATGGCTGTCATGCTACTTGCTTCTTCTTGCTGTTACGCAGGTACTTCATGGTACTTCATTGCAGAACTTGCATTAGTCATTCTGAGCCATTGTGAATGTATGGTTTGCCTGGACCAGCTAATGGCATGTCATGGCCGCACCACTCCGACAATGGCGATGCATTGATAGCATCATCATCGTCATCATCGTCATTGTCATCGTCACCGTCATGGTCATCAGCAATATTAACTATTATTATGAAGTCATCATTATATGGATATTGTACCTTCCGGTCAACCATTTCGCAACCCTGGGGTGATCATCACCATCATTCAGCATTCCTCCCGAATCGGACCACTCAGCCCCAATGGTGGATTAGCATAGAATTTTTTTGCATACACAGAGTTTTTAAAAGGATTTTCAAGGGAAAAATAGGGATTAATAGGCAAAGAACCACACATATGGCCCTGTCTCAAAATGTTGGGGCACCCGCAGTAAGCCATCCATCACTGTCTGTGAAACTTTGGAGTTGCATTCCTTAGTCCGGCTGCTTGAGCAGCGTGTCTCTGCGCAGCACAAGCTTCAGCCAGCGATTTGAGAAGTTTCCAGGGCACCACTGACTGGCACCTGCCGGCATAGCGCTGGAAGATCACAATCTCCAGAAGCTGCTCATTACAAGCCACTTACTACCTGAGTATCAGTCAAGCCGCATCCAAGCCTACACTTGATCTGTTGCCACGGCACTGGAATTAGTACCATGTTGCGCCAGTGTTGAAGTTCATGCGGATCAAGTACTGAAGTTCTTCAGCCCCAGATCACCACAGCACAACAGCACAACAGCAGCTCCCAGCGCCGCCGCCATGAGCCTTGCCCAGTGATCAGCGGTCCTCAGCATGGGCTGCGGCCTCGGATGGGCGAAGTGTCAGGGTCACCAACGTCACCAACCAGCCATCAACCAGCCACCAAGCAGACACCAAGCAGCCACCAAGCAGCACCCAACCATCAACAGTTGGGGTTCGTCATCATCAATGACCATCTATCACCCTCAACCATCAAGTTATATGATCAGCTATCAGCCATGATGCCCTGTCTGCAGAAAGGGATCCGAGAGATTGTTGCATTTGTGTCGCTTTCACAACACAATTTTGCCGTCAAGATGAGGTTCAACTCTCACTGCAGCTGCAAATGCAGTCTGCTGCGGCCAAAGAGACAGGCACTTTTTGACTTCAAACGACCTTGCCATCCAAATGTTTGGAGAAGAAGCAAACATGAACCACCCATCATCATCCATGAGACCCATCAAACTTTGGACATATTTCAACATATAGAAATCCTGAATATAAAATAATATAAATCATGTTATTTATCCGAAGAATAAAAATCCTTAACCCCTCCTTCTGATCCAGAGACATTTTCTCTGCCAGGTTTACAGATCCATTTCTATTGGGAGCTCCCAACGGGAACAGACTTGCGGTGACGTTGGGGCCTGAGATTCTTGGACCTGGGTACCTGGGCCATACATGTTGCAGACTTGGGTGGCCGTAACCAGTGGGTTTTGACATGTTTTGATTGTAAAGGAAAGCATTTCGTAAAGATATCAATCTATTAGTGTTGATCATCTCAATGTGGGACACTAAAATGTCAACCAAAAAATAGCCAGCAGATCTCTGTTGTTCTTGGTGGATTGCATTGCCTTCACACCAATTGCTAAATACTAGATTCACTAGCCAAGCTGGCGATTTCTGTTGACAGCAACAATCTCAGGTCCAAAGACACCTCGACTGAGCCGTCCACAACAGCACCTACAGAACCTTCCAATACGACTGGGGACAACTCCGGTTAAATCCTTATATTTCATTTAAGAATTTTATGAAAATATATAAAGTATAAATCAATCAATATTGGATATACAGAATATGACGATTATATAAAACAGGGATCGCATAAATTCGAATCCGCTCAGGATGCGGGTCCACTTTACTACTTTGTCCGAAATTTCGGGAAAAATTATGCGTATTTTCCTTCGTCCAAAACAGAATAGTTTTCCCGGAATTTCTGGAGTACCGCCCGAAATTTCCCCGAAATTCGATTATTTTAGTCGAAGAGGACTTCTTCAACCGTTAGTCTTTCTTTCCTTTCTCGGAGGTGACCTGTCCTACTGCCTGGGCTGCCTCGTCCTTTCCGAATATGGTTGATTCCAAGACCGGACCAAAAAGCAATAATTTTCAGAATTTTTTACTCTCCACGGACGAAATTCTGGGAAAATTCTTCCGTTTTGTTCAATGCCCAAATCAAGGAATTATCGGAAAAATTCGTACTACCAACCACCAACCACCAACCACCAACCACCAACCACCAACCAACAACCAACAACCAACCACCAACCACCAACAACCAACAACCAACAACCAAAAAACCAACAACCAACAACCAACACCCAACAACCAAGAACCAATATCCAACAACCAAAAACCAATATCCAACACCTTCAATCCAACAACCAATAACCAACAACCAAAACCCACTACCTAACAAATAAAAACTGACATCCAACAACTAACAACCAACACCCAACACCCAACAACCAAAAACTAATATCCAACACCTTCAATCCAACAACCAATAACCAACAACCAAAACCCACTACCTAACAAATAAAAACTGACATCCAACAACTAACAACCAACACCCAACAACCAAAAACCAATATCCAATAACTAAAAACTGATATCCAATACCTTCAATCCAACAAAAAAAACTAACATCTAATAATTATTAACCAATATTTGATACCAAATACCCACTAAAAAATACATAATAATATATGATTAATATTTAATAATTAATAATAAATATTTAAACAAATATTTTATAATAAATAAAAGAAAAAAATATAATATAAAAAAAAAATATTAATAAATTAACTATTTTTAAAAAATAAAAAAAAAATAATAATTATATATATATATATATTAATTAAAATTTAATAAATATTTTTAAATTATATTAAATTAAAATTAATATTAATAAATGATAATTTATAATTATTAAAAATAATATTATAAATTTTTAAAAAAATATTATTAATATTAATATTTTA
>VSDK01025378.1:112010-131777 GCA_009767595.1 Symbiodinium kawagutii | reverse complement strand
ATATATTAAATAATAAATTATTTTAATAGTAAATATTTTAGATATTTTAATATTATAAAAATATTATTAATAAAAATATATTTAAAGAAATATTATTTAATATATAATATTATATATATTTTTATTTATAAAATAATTTAAAATATTAATGGTAAATTTGGAGGTAGGTATTGTTCGGAATAATGTCCAGGATATATTCTAATGTTGTTTAGGGTGTTTTCCAAAGTGTCGGTGGGATTTTTTTTTTAAAATTTTGTTTTTTCTGGGTTTCTGCCGGCGTAATATTTCTTTCCTTTGTCCCTTCCTCTCCGTGTCCCGTCCTCCTCCCTCCCTCTCCCCTCCCTCTCCCCTCCCTCTCTCCTTCCCTCGCTCCCCCCCTTCCTTCTTTCATTCCTTTTTTTCCTTATGCTTTTCCTAAACAGTGAATAAGAAATCATTTTCATAAGTTCAATAGTTATGTGATATGGAAAATGGAATAACAATAGCTCTTCAATTCAAAAAATATGTCCTTTTCATTGAGATGCACACAAGTTCCACATCTACAAGCACCAGGCAAGCCATCATCCAACTCTGCTCATTGCCTGGCCGTGTTTGGATCTCTCTAGCTCACATCCCCCAAACTGGATACATCTTCTCAACTCAGTTCATATCAGTTCACTCTGAATCTCAGTTTTCTTTTTCATCTATCTTCTTTCTCTCCTTTCATCAACCATCAAGTGACCATCAATTACGCAACATTAATCTTTTCACAAATCTAATTTATGAATTGATCAACTTTTAATCATCATTACTTGGTGATGAACCATCGATTCACTATCAATAGACCATCAATTCAGCAAGGAAGATTAACCATCAATTCTCCATAAAACAATCCATCATTAACCATCAATTCTCTATAATCCATGGTACAATTCCCTGCCTGTTTCTGTTAAGCTGGTCACTGGTGGTCTACGTTTTGACCCCAACTTTCGCTGAGCGCTGGACCCCGGCAGCGCCAAAGGTGCGGGAGGCTGAGTGGGATTGGCCTGGCGCCGCTGCAACTTGAGATTCAAATTTTCATCATGTCAGCCCCTGAAACCCAACACAAAACACAACAACCAGGATCAAGTGATATCAAGTGATATCAAGTTATCAAGTGATATCGAGTGATCAAGGGTTTAGACGGAAAAAGAACCATCTGAGCAGTGAAGGGAGCTGCTCACTGAAAGAAGAGAGTGACACCATGCATCATCCATCCAGGGAGTGACCCTTGGGCAGCCATCAGCTGCTGCTTGTCGGATAAAGCTACAAAATTGCCACAGTTTCCGTGAATTGATGGCTTCATAGTGTCGGCTCACCAGCGCCTTTGGCGCTACCCCTTGCGCTGCTGTCGTTGCCGGCCTTGACCAGGTGACCTTTGGAAGCAGCTTGTGCCAACGTCGATGAGTCGACGCCCATGGCAACGGTGGGCTGCACACCTCGGGACACTCCATGATTCTCATGTGTAGAACCATCATGCTTGGTGGTTATTGATGGAGAATGCTTGTTAAAAGTAATTGATAGTGGTGAATGATGGTTCATGTATGTGAATGTTGCTTAGTAAATGCGCAATCCGTTTTATTTTCGATAACTTATATCATTACACAACTTAGTCATAAGTATTATGATCTGCGTGAAATGAAGGATGGATAACTACCAACATTAGTACATCAACAACCAGCCAAGCAAAGGACATCTTTCTGCGGACCAGTACCTAGCTATTGTTCAATCTCGTCTCCCCCACTCTTCAATCTTGTCGATTCTAATCCAGTCTAATCCAGTCACTTCAGTCATAATCCTACTCCGAATCCAATCTAAAAATCCAATCGAATCAGCTCAGTCTACATCAAACTCAAGGAGTTTACGTCACAGCTTTGACAAGGCCGAGTCCGGCCCTAGGATTCCGGCCCACAATGGCTGGTGTGGTGACACCGCCCGTCTGAACCTCGCATGGTCACTCTGACAGCAGTCAGGTGTTGGTGCTGCCAGAAACTGAGGCAAGCGCTGGCACGTTTTGTGCAGAGACGGCATCGGGGTTGTACCTACCAAGGCAGTACATAAATCTTAGGATAGATCAAGTAACAAAGCAAGTTTAAGTAGGTACACCAACCTAGGTTTTATGGATTTTATGTGTTTATAGTTTTATTTCGCACCCCAGCGAGGATCTACACGGATCTACACCAGCTGGTCAAGGAACAAGCACAAGGATCTAAGGTGCTGGTTGGGCACTGCTCCTCACCCTTTTTGATGGTGACTTTCAGGAACTTCCCCTGCTTGGTGTCGAAACCTGAGGCGCTGCTGTGGCAGCTGTGGCGCCAGCAGTGACGCCACCAGCTCTGCCGGTGAATTCCTCAGGACTTCGCCATTCATTCCTTTGATGGCCATCGTCGCTGCTTGCGTCGTGGCATATGAACAGAAGCCAAAGCCCTTGGAGGCCTCGAGCAACGTCCAGCAACGGAGCATACCAAGCTGTCACCTGCGGCCCTTCAATATGCCACCATTGCGATACCGTTGCTACCTGGTTATAGGCGATTGTGGATACGTTATAAGTTATAAGCTACACCGTCATCATTGGAAATCTCTGCTAGCGATTGTGGATACCTATCTGGATGATGGATTTTTGGAAACTTCAACGAAGCACTTTCTCTTACCATCCACGTGTCTTGGTCGCCCACCTTGGTCACAGGATCTACGTGAATCTTTGCAGAGACAATCTGTCCAAACCTGGCAGGAACAGCAGCAGGAACCTCCCCAGCAAAGAATCAGCTTCGGGATCCACTAAGGAAGCTCCAAATTCAATTCGAATCATTCCGTCCAAGTTATCATCTGAAAGATCCAACTGCGATGAACTCAGCTTGGCTTGAAACCTTTCCAGCACCTTCAGCAGATCCCCTGAACATCTTGAGGGGAAGCCCCACAACCCCAGGAACCCTGGACTGCTCAACTGCCAGCAGCACGGAGAGAAGTGTGCATTGAAATCGTCGTCCGTCCAATTGATCGGCACGTGGAACACAAAGATATTGGCTCCTGAGTGCTGAGATATTTGGTCGCTGGATGTCGCTAGTAGTGCGAAATTTGGCTTGAAAGCTGAACTGAATCAACTGCCTAGTCACATGTGAAACGCATGGTCTGAGGTCGAAATTGGGATCCCAAAGTTCTCCTCCCATCCACCCTTGCCTGGTGGTCCATTTCCTCCTTGCATTGCTGGCAGTGCCGCCTACACAGCGATATCACAGCGGTGCTATGTTTCGCGAAAAGTCTTCACTCTTCCCATAGTGGGCTATAATCATCCCCTTGCTTTAACAGCAGTTACTCATGAAGATGATCAGCAAATAGCAGGTTTCACCTTCCATAGACCTTTCACCCATATCAGCATAGCCACCCCACTTGATGCATCACCGATCTGCCTGGGTCAGAGCCAACTGACCAGTAGTGCCAGCACCTGACAGCTTGGTTTTTGACCCAATGGTTGGTGATATCCATGGCTAGGTACTCCCAAGGTACTCCCAACCCCATCCCCAGCTGTGATCATTTTAGCGGTCATTTCAACAGGGAAAGCAACCCGCGAGCGGAAGAAACTACATCATTTACAACTCCATATTTCACTGATGGATTCACCTGATGGATTCACCCTGATGGATTCACCCTGATGGATTCACCCTGATGGACTCACCCTGATGGACTCACCCTGAACCAGCTCCCAACAGCTTTTCACGCAGCCAACAATAGCACCATGTCATGCTCCCACCTGCAGCAGGCAACGATGGCGCTCCAGGGGCCTTAGCTCAGCTGCTTGGAAGGTGCCTTGAAGATGCCCTGGCACTGAGCATGGAACGGTCTGCCCACCAAGCCTTGGTCGTGTCAGTTGTCACCCGATCTGCCGAAACAAAATTGAAGCTGCCACTGATCGGTTCATGTAACGATTGCTGAATGCCATGGAGGATTTCAAGTCACTGATCGATTCCCCTCAGAATCGGGTAGCATCCCTGGTTCAAAAAAAGCATACAATAGTACCAGTGGGACCATGTTCGACCCCTGTGCAAGTGATTCATGGCCGAGTTTCATGCAGTTTCATCGGGTTGCAAGTCGAATCTTATCCATTTGATAGCCGTTGATGAAACTACATGACAACATCAATCATAATCAAGTCTCCACTTATTGACCACTATCAACCATCAACTCACCATCACTCAACCATTAACTAACTATTAATTCACCATCTTTTGATCGCTAATACCCATCAACTCACCATCACATGACACATGGTGCTAAAAGCAGACATGTTTTCATCTCTCAGACTGCTACTCCGCAGGCTTCTCCCATCTCGTCTCTTTGGTGACGCTGTTGTAGTAGTAGGGCTGAAGCAACAGGCGCAGCAGCATGAGCACAGCCCCCAAACTGGAGCGCACAAGCAGGGCGTCATGCGAAGACAGGGTCCACAAAAATTTGGGTTCGTCTAAAACTGGTGCACCACCAAAAGCTGGTGAATGCCCTATTATTCATGGCTATTATTGGATGGTTAGTAGGTACCATGTATGGACACAACCAATTGACCCCCAACGTGGGTGGCATCTCCACAGCTGAACCTAGCAGCATCTTGGCAGAGCCTTGCCCTCCGGAGTAGTGAACTCTTGCCATGGAGTCACTGCCTTCGTTGGAGCCTGGAACGGATGAGGGACTCCATGGCCTGTCTTGACAGCTTCATACTAGCTGCAATGGTTAATAACTGTACCTAGTGATGAAATCTACGATGACAGTCAATCTATGGTTAATGACCAGCGGTTAGTGACAAAAATGGTTCATTAACCAGCTATGGCTTTCATGATTCGCGACGCCACGTGATTTGTTTGCAACAGGAGAAATCACCTTGCTGGTGCATATATCAAAAGAGAGCACCGGCATCGCCCGTCGCAAAGCCACCCAATGTGACTGGGCTGTGCCTCAAACACGGTTCCCTCGATCTTGGTGATCTTTTCATTTGCAAACCTGAGTCAACGATAAGGTGAAGCAGCCATGGGGAATCGATATCCAAACTTTGATCGTTGGAAACAACTGAGGACCTTGCTTACACTGCAAAGGTCTTGCGCTTCCCGGAAAGATTTGCTGTCCGTTAAACATCGCGACTGCCACTGCAGCTTCTGTCTCATCCTGCCGTCCAAATGAATAGTCTTCCGCATGAGAGGACCAGAGATGGGCGACGGATGGTTGTTTCACCACCATAGGAATGATAGTGGAGATGGTCCATTAGAGTCATCGTTGGTGATCAATCGGTCAAAAACTGTACCAGACTGAACCAGCCACGGCACAAAGTGCGGACGGATCTGATGCAATCTGCACATACGATCACATACGTATATAGGTAGATGCAATCCCACTAAGACCCATCTTTCAGCATAAGGTACACCTTCAGACAGTGTGAAATGAGTTGGGTATTCGCTGCGGAATTGTGGAAGACCGTCACTTTATACAGTTAAGCTGTCATGGTCCGGTGAAGGGACACGCAATAGCACCATTCGTTGCTAGAAAGTTTCGGACATATATGCTGACGCAATATTCCAGTTGAGACAGTGCCGGCGTTTTTTGCAAATGCATGTGTTGACTACGTGGGATGTTGTCCTAACATTTGGGTCAATATTTTGATGATTGTGCAGGACATCCTTCCATGTGCGCTGTTTGCAAAACGATTTTCATCATTTGATAAGTCTGCAACTGGTTTGCTTCAGTACTATCAATGTATCTGTGCACTGTCTATTTACTAAGATGTGAAATCATGATGTACAACACCTTCCTGCAAAAGCGTACATAGTTTCTTTGAACAAGCACTGGTCTATTCAACCATAGTTTATCCAAATGTGCAACATCCGCTTTAAAAAAGTGATCTAATGTGACTAGTGTGCATGCAAAATCGGTTCACGTTGAAAACCTTTCAATCCTCAAGAAGCAATGATTCTGTGAGTTTCTCGTGTAAAAAAGACATTTGTATATGGTGATTTCTCAAAATAGGGGTTCCACAACAAATCATTCAACATTGTACTAGTACTAGTATAGTTATTAACTTTTTGGAAACATCTATATTTATCTTCCACCTGGATACACGTCACGAATGCAAACAGCAGCTGCAGCTGCAGCCGTACCTCGTAGGTCACGAATGCCCAACCTCTATCTGTACCAACTTCATCCTTGCAGCGTGCAAGAAGTTCCCCATGGGGAAACGTTTTGGCAAAGAACTCGTTGACTTTGCAAAGGATTACAGAGGAACCAACATGAAACATTTTGAAACAACCAGCTTCCAACAATTTGAAATCCATTGAGCATAACGATTCTGTAGTATTCAAGCCGTTTAGCTGTTGGGTATTGTCCAATTTAATATTCTATCCACTATTCTATCCACTTTCAGGATGGGTATGGCTAAAAAATACCTACCAATTCTTAAGGACAAAACCCAAAGCAATTGTTTATTTCCAGGCATTTCTATGACTGCAGGCGATCATCGAATAGACCAGGCCACAGAATTCTAAAAGGACTCAACAAATGACTCTGTTATTGCCTGCGTTTATAAAATGCTGCCAAAGATGGCTCCGAACTCTTCCGACAAAAAAACACAACAACATCCTGAAGGTGATTTGTTCTTGAGCCTGGGGAATGGAGACATGTGGAAATGACACTGCCTGCCTGCATGTAGAAGAATTCCTTAATGGTGCCCTGCTTCTCACACTCCTCCGGGTGTAGAGATTCAGCAGTGGAGATTCTCTGCAAGAGCCATGTGCCCAAGATCAAGCAATGCGGCTGACTCTGCATCCCGGCCTCTTTCAGCGCATCCTTATCTACATGATTTGGGATGCAACCTGCACCGCAAGCCACTGACTTCACTGATGTACTGCGATCACATCGTCTCAATTTGACTTTGTGGAAAAAACGCCTCTGACCCACTATGTTTGACATTGATAAAATCAAGTACGGTAGTGAAGGTAGTGACTACCACTGTGAAGGTCGTCATGTCATGGGTTTAACGATTTTCCTCAGCACCAACAGCTTTGCACAGCAGCCTAGGAAGACCTTGCTATCAGACATGGCAGGTCAAGCCTCGGCAAAGTTGAGATACCCACGAAACAACATGAATGATTGGACCAAGCAACAGCATCACGGATAAATCAGTTACCTTCACAGCACCTCCAACAAACAACTTACCTTCAAGAATACATGAACATCAATTAGAACAAGTGACGACTCACCATCCAAAGGACACTCAAATATTTCAAGAAACTTTTCCGCAAACTAAGATCCACAAGTTCAAATCTTCCGGAAAAATGAACGTAAGGGACTCGTGTTAGCCAAGGTGCGGGGCACCGCTCAGGTGCACCCGCGGTGCACGCCCCAAAACTGCATGAGCCAAACTGCGGGTGACCACGCCACGCCATGCTCTCCCATGACCCCAAAGCCAAACTGGTGGAATCTACGGGTTCTCTTGGTCATCAGTATGCTGATGAGTGGTGTATCTTGGGGGAACCAGCACCATGTACCAGGTACCTTGCTATTTTGAAATCACTATGCCGATTCACGCAGGAATCGATTTAATATTCCGCCATTGTGATTAATTATATGAAATAACAGCAACAAGAACGATAACATCAATATTGACAACAACACGCACAATCATGAGAATAACAATAGTGTAAACGGAAACAACATCGAGAATAGTGACAACAAAACATGGCAACATAAAGAGCACCACAATCTATCACTGGCATAATGCAAGCGATTGTTCTAGGTTGATTACTATTTTGAAATCCCTATGACAGCGAGAGTCCACCATCTTCCTGCAGCAAAAATTGGCATTCGAACCAACATCTTGATCATAGTTTCGTGGCGCAATCAAGCCTAACCCCAGAATTTCCAAGAATTGGAAATACAGATTTCTTGTTGCAAAGTTGCGTAATGTAGTTGATGGCGTCTTAAAAGTGGGTACCCCAAACCATTCATTCTTGTGTATTTTTGTACTTTTTTCTTGTAATAAACTGGATCCACCTGTTTGAAACTCGATCTACCTATTTGGGGTTCTCAGTTTCAAGAACCCCACAATTGACACCTAAGGATGCTATTTCTTCACACCCTCCAGCTGAATTGGGTGCCCATAGAAGCATGCGCGCATTGAAAAAACAACAACATTTGGATTCTAGCTACGTTTCCCTCGGCTGAAAACGTCACTCTTTTTCCCACCAAGCCATGCTGAAAACCCACGGGTTTTGGACTGGACGTCCAGGTTCTCACCACCACCAAACGGGGAGTCTGCTGGCGCGCTCCTTTTCTCTGCGATTCTGCGATTCTGTTCTCCAGCTACACATTGCGGCGCCGGGGAAAGGTAAAGCTGTAACAGTTGAATTCGACTAATCGCGGAGTAACCCCCAACACAAGGTAGTTTCAAACCCCCTGAAACAAATATGTCTTCATCATTGCTCAAATTTTCACTCATTTCTTGGGGCTCTGCGTTTCTTTGAGTCAATGGTCAGGCTCCTTTACCCTGGGTGTTCCAATTGTATCCGTCGCTCAGACCTTTCCATTCACACTGACACAAAACCGCCACAAAACAACTAAGACACATGTGGAAGATTGCCACTTGTAAAGTGCAAATACTTTTCATTGTTTTCTTCCCCAGGTAAAGAGCTGAAACCTACATGGTACAGTTGATGGCTTCGCCTCAGGTGACCCCATGGCTACAATGTGCCGCGCCCAAGCGCCAGAGGAAGTTCAAGGTAAAAATGTGTCAGCGACTGGACATTTTTGTGGTTGATGAATAAGTCTTGCCATAGATGGTTAAGTGAACTCATGTCAACAATCAAACAAAAAGGTAGCATTTTCATGGCACAAGTTTTCCTTCAAGATCTCCTTGCGGCACCAGCACCAGCCAGTCTGCTGCGCGGGAGGCTGGTTCTCTACTGAGGGCGTCTGGATGCCTTTGCCACGCAAGGAGTAGATGTACTTTAGGGATCCCAAAGAGATGGCCTTCCAAATATCTCAAGGCATCCAAATGCTCTCCTGGATGTTTGGTCCCCCAAACTTGGGAACGCCACCGAATTCACCCCAAACAGACTCTTTCACGATCTTCAACTGTGCGTGGTCTGATGCACTTGTTCAAGCATGTCTATGTTTCGCCTCTCAGCTCTCAGGGCCCCAAAGAGATCAAAGATATGATGGAAGTGCCCTGAGTCAGGACTCAGGGCACTTCCATCGCATCTTTGATCTCTTTCGCAGAGACTGGGTTTTTTCCTGATGCCGCGGGAAAGCTGTCCAGGAAGAAAATATAAGGCACGACGACAAATCACACTCTTGTCATCTCCTCCCTGTGTTCCAACCAACCCAGCACTTTTGACTATGTTCCTTCAGGATTCATGGATACCCGCAACTCAAATGGACTGCTACCTGAGCTTATCCAACATGGGGCCGGTGTCGAACAGTTAAGTGCTACCTGGAAATCCCCGAATGATGGCAATCTGAGCGCGAGCTGGCTAATGATATTTCCCGGTGGAAGCCGGGTAGTTGCTTGACCGTGTAGCAAAAGGCAAAGAGTCGCTTCCACATTGCTTTCGATCGCCATAAACCGCTTGCCATCGGGGTATATCATGGTCGCCTCTATCGGGGTGTCCGTGAATGGTGGTATCCAACTGCGCCAAATGTTTCTCTCTCAAGTGAAGACATCTATGCTCGGAAGTACACCATCTTCCAGACAGCCGAGCATGCCATTTGTCACTCATTCACTGTCAACACCAAGAATCTGCCCATGTTTCATGGCTTCAATGGTGGCTTCAACGAAAACCTGAGCTTGGATCGTCGTTGCATCATGGTCTTGCATGATGGTTAGATTAGACGGAAACTGGTGGCGTTTCATGATCCAAGCACAGCCGGTTGAGTTTTCTGGGCTCACCAGAGGATCGATGAGCCAGTACTACCCCACTTTGCAAATGTCGGATAGTGCATCCCCTCCACTGCATCAAAAAGCAGCCCCTGCCAAAAGAACATGAGCTATGAAAAGTACTTTTATCCTAACAAACAACCAGCAAATACCATCCCACCATGGCTGTACAACCATTTATTGGCTATCCCAAGCAATACATATCATGTGGTATAACTCCAGAAAAAACCATCCCGCCTCACCACCAACAAGGTATAGCTGTTTGGCCGCCTTCCCGGTCACCATCGAAGGCAGCGGCTGGTCAGATGGGTCCTGGATCAGCAAACAAGGGGAAAAAACCTTGGACATTGTTTTTTCAGTAGAAAACAAATTGGGCTGATAGTGATTGGTGTTCCAAATTATTGGGGCAGCAAAGAGTTCGCTATTGGACTTCAACATTAGGGATTACAAGAAAACTTCAGCTAGACTAGGTCACCGGTAAAATATAGAGGCCGTTTAGCAACACGACTAATAACCTGGATAGCATCAAACTGAAACACCAGACAAGGCACCCACTTCACACCTGCTGGCCTCAATGACAATTATTGAGTACACCAACTAGGGGTGGATTTTTAGTTACTTGATGTTATTCGTGATATGACTTAGTTTGGGTGTTGATATTTTTTGTTGATGTCCATCATCAATGAGCCTTTGAACGATAGGCTGCTGAACACCCACTATTTAGCTGAAGCGTGCCACCTGCTCGTTCTGCATACTGATCATATTGTAATCCTTGCGCACAATGACTAATGGCCCACAGCATGGGGTAACCAATTGTTCATCATCCATCATTGCTAAGCAGCACCATTAGCCACCAGGTGAATCATGGTCAAGATTTGCAAATAATTGCTGTTTGGGTCAGGTTTATCCATGACTGTCCTTGCAGCATGTGGCAAAATTAAAGTGAGGAGAGAAACGCATACTACCACCAACGCAATCAACAAATTGAAACTGACATCATACTTTTACGAATCCAAACTGACATCGTACATTATTCCAAATCAAACAAAATCCTTCTTTGATGTCCGAATTTGCCTGTGCGATCTTGCACGATTCAAAGGATCCTCTGCGAAGGTGATTGTGCGGTGACGTTATCGTTTCCACAACTAAGAACTGATTCCCAAACAAAAAAACGGTTGCGGAATGGACAGAACATTCGAACTGGATGGTTGTTGATGAACATTATTAACCATTACTAAGCATTATTAACCACCAATTGAACCATAAACAACCAGAAACATAAACTTGCAATGCCCAAAGCCTATGATCGTTTCTGCAAGGTCGATTTGTCACCAAGCGCCTGCTAAGGAGGAAACAGTGCAATCTACAGCACCTGGAACGAAGAGTAACACGCATAACAAAGGATGAAGACGATTTTCCAAATAGCAAACCCATGCCAACCCTGCTTTATTCTACTATTTTAGCCTATTTCCGATGAATTTGTATGAATCTAAGCACTTTGGCCCTGGCTGCACACGGGGATCACAATGGTTTTTGGCGCCCCGAAATCAGGTCCATAAGCAGGTCAGGCTCGCCCGCGCGTGAAGGAGACGCTCACTCTTCCAAAAATCCTGAACTGAATTCTTGCAGGAGCCCCCAAATCTTTCAGCATGGCCCAGGGCGGGGCGATTTGGAGCTACCAAGATAGTTGTAATAAACCTTCATTCTGACCTAAAGAAGTGATGTACAACTATCTACATTCATTCCCGAATGAGCCAAACAGAGAATCCAGATAGTTGTTGTAAAGTCACACCAATCCCTTTTCTAAAAACCTTGATGAAATATTACCAATAGAAAATCAAATTGCTGATGCCGCAGTATTGGCCAGCTGAACCATGACCTTCCATGGGCCCTGTCATAAGAACCACTGTGATTGAAACCTGAAACAGCGGAAAACGCAGTGGTATGATATTTTCCAAATACCTTTATGTGATTGGCAGTAAATTTGCTGACTCTGCTGAAAACCAAAGCAGATCCAGTGAACCGGACCCAACCGGCAATGTTGAGCTCCTTGACTGTGCAACTCCAGTGCTGGCCGGTTCCCTTTTACAGTAGCGTTGCAAGTGTCAGCTGAGCTAGCCACCACATTTACGGAAGTCATGCGCTCCGCTTGAAGAGCGGCGCCACATGCCAGAAAAGCCCGTATCAAGCAGAGATCATTTTGGCGCAGACAGTGGATGATCCCTGATGGTGTTGCACTCATGAAGACACCTGTTTCAGGAATCCTTTGCATCTGTTGCTTTTTGAGTTTCAAAGAAGAGCACCCGAGCAGTTCTGAAACGCGGTCAGCATCAAACACCTGCAAACAGAATGGGTCATGCCGAGATCAAGAACTCCAAAGCTGTTCTATCTTTTGTACTGCATGTGTGTGTGAGAGCAACCCCTGCACCTAAGGGCTTACTGGTTTGCTGCGCAAATCTGGGCGACTCTGCCAGACCAACGCCGCGATCGCTAAGCCCGCTAAGCCCTCAACTTTTTGGAACGGGGCCAGGATACACGCGAAGACACTGCTGAGTCCATTCCATAGCGTTTGCCACAGCATTTTCGAAATTATTTTCATCTCAAGAGATTTGCTCAAACTGGCGAACCAGGCTTCGAGCCGGTCACTTTAAGACTGATGATGACTATTCAAACGCTTTGAAAGCGCAGCGTCCAGGAGGAAGCGTCATCAATGCCTGAGCACTTTCATTGATGAGCTTTCAGATTCATCTCATTATAAATTAGACGGAGAAGCGCACACCAACCCGCGAGTAACCCGCTCAATCTGTCGGACTTACCAATTCACCACATTGATCAGGCACAGCCGGTTGGGCGACCGTCCCGAAATTCCTCTCATTAATGAAAAAAATAGAATTTCATTGCGCCATTCAGTTACATGTCTGGGGCTATACTGTTTTCAATTGAAAAAGTTACGCGATCTTGACAAATCACCGCATTTGAGATGGAAATGGCACGAGTGGGTTCCAACACTATCAGGGTCGGTGAGAAATTGAGCGAAATACCGAAGATTTCTCAAGCCACTAAAGAACTGGAATCACTAGAATCTTCTCGCATTCTCCAAGTAACCTCTTATTAGATATCTCTTCTTTCCTGCCATGTTTTACCTTTTTCTCATGTTTTTTTACCTGAGAAACGTTGAATACTCAAAACATCTAAAGACAATCAATGCCTAACCCTATTCAACTGGCCCCTCGAATTCTATCTTTTGGGGAGCAAGGGTTCTCCAAAGAATTTCTCCTCCCAAGTCAGCGAGTCGCGCCTTCACCCGTCCCGGGCTCTTGTCCGGATGGCAACGGCGAAGGAGGCGCTTAAATCGCTTGCGGGCCAGCAAGGATTGGAGCTCAAAGCGTGACACAGCCGAGCGTTTGAAATGGAAAAAAGCGGAAAAAGAAAACAACACAAGAGACATAGCGAGGTTCCCGAGTCAGCTTGGCACAAACTGCCATGGGCAAAGGCCTTGCACCGTCACTTTCATTCATACTGCGCATTCCAAGCGCAGCGTCTTTCACCAGGAGGCGGGATGCCTCAGCGCTTCCAAAGCCGTTTCTGCTTATAGTTCGAACCAGAAAAACAATTGGCTCAGGCACAAACCTGGCATTCCAGCCAGGCAATCTGGAATGGAGTCAAGTCCGCCTCCAGCTAGGACGACGCATTTGGAATCAATTTTCAATCACGGACCCACACTTGGATTTCAAAAAATACACCGTGCATCAGGCCTCCATCTCATCTGACTCTGCGGCGTCAGGCAAAGATGTGTCCCGAAGAGCAACAGCCTACATCAATTTGCTTTTCTTTAAATCTTCAAGTCAAAGACAATGAAAGACATATTTTCTGAAAGTCTTCTGCGCATTTGCAGCTGAGTTTTCTAAGCTTTTTGTCTCATCACTTTTGCTGAAGGGCCTCCAGCTTGCCAAGGGCCTCACCGAGAGCCAAACGCTCCACAGGCGCCTTGAAAAACTAATTCGTTGGAACCCCCGCGTCACAGCCAAGCAGCAAGGTGGGGTGAAGCAGCACATCTCCGGGAGAACAACAATGGCTAGACCCACCCGCTTAAGCAACCCAAGTGATCCTGGCACGTAGAAAGCTGATAGCCAAGATTGCCAGTTGCAAGGGGGGCAATGGAATAATTTTGAAGCACTGTCGTCCGTCCATCTCGCCATCCGTAAGAAAAGTCACTGCACAACAGGCGCACAACGTGACACAATGCCCATAAATCAATTTGATACAACGTCCCTTAGCTTAGTGTCCGTGGGCAGGGCGATTCGGTCTCTTTCAGGGCTCCAACCGACTAATCCCAACTCACAAAGAAACGCAAAGAATCTCCCACCGAATGTCTGACCTCCGACGCAACCCGGCATTGATGTCAGAGTCCAAAATCCGCGGACGCTCCGGAGGAAGGAAAGCCAAAGGAATGGAGCCTGAAGAGCCCGGTCTTAAAACCCAACAAACCAGCAAGGGCAAACTTGTTAGTTGGGCACAAATCAAACAAATGGGACAAAATAGACGTTACAAATTATCTCCAAAACCTTGTTAATCAAACCAAATTGGCACGTTGAACGCCCAACGCTGTGGGTCTTTCCAAGCCCTTCACCAAAAGCCGCGCCAGCGCCCGGCCCATCATGTCCATGGACGCCAATGCAGTTCTGTCCTTGCAACGGCTAAGTTGGAGTTTGCTACCAGCAGCCAAGATTGCACAAGAAACCCCAGAGCAAAAATCCGAAGACAACCGTTCCCAAAAGCCACAAGTAATTCCAAGTAATTCCAACTAATCGTAGCGCACACTATAGCGCCAAGCTGTTCCAGTCGTCAGGGCCATTCGGATCTCACTGTACTGTGAGGAAACAGTGCAATCTACAGCACCTGGAACGAAGAGTAACACGCATAACAAAGGATGAAGACGATTTTCCAAATAGCAAACCCATGCCAACCCTGCTTTATTCTACTATTTTAGCCTATTTCCGATGAATTTGTATGAATCTAAGCACTTTGGCCCTGGCTGCACACGGGGATCACAATGGTTTTTGGCGCCCCGAAATCAGGTCCATAAGCAGGTCAGGCTCGCCCGCGCGTGAAGGAGACGCTCACTCTTCCAAAAATCCTGAACTGAATTCTTGCAGGAGCCCCCAAATCTTTCAGCATGGCCCAGGGCGGGGCGATTTGGAGCTACCAAGATAGTTGTAATAAACCTTCATTCTGACCTAAAGAAGTGATGTACAACTATCTACATTCATTCCCGAATGAGCCAAACAGAGAATCCAGATAGTTGTTGTAAAGTCACACCAATCCCTTTTCTAAAAACCTTGATGAAATATTACCAATAGAAAATCAAATTGCTGATGCCGCAGTATTGGCCAGCTGAACCATGACCTTCCATGGGCCCTGTCATAAGAACCACTGTGATTGAAACCTGAAACAGCGGAAAACGCAGTGGTATGATATTTTCCAAATACCTTTATGTGATTGGCAGTAAATTTGCTGACTCTGCTGAAAACCAAAGCAGATCCAGTGAACCGGACCCAACCGGCAATGTTGAGCTCCTTGACTGTGCAACTCCAGTGCTGGCCGGTTCCCTTTTACAGTAGCGTTGCAAGTGTCAGCTGAGCTAGCCACCACATTTACGGAAGTCATGCGCTCCGCTTGAAGAGCGGCGCCACATGCCAGAAAAGCCCGTATCAAGCAGAGATCATTTTGGCGCAGACAGTGGATGATCCCTGATGGTGTTGCACTCATGAAGACACCTGTTTCAGGAATCCTTTGCATCTGTTGCTTTTTGAGTTTCAAAGAAGAGCACCCGAGCAGTTCTGAAACGCGGTCAGCATCAAACACCTGCAAACAGAATGGGTCATGCCGAGATCAAGAACTCCAAAGCTGTTCTATCTTTTGTACTGCATGTGTGTGTGAGAGCAACCCCTGCACCTAAGGGCTTACTGGTTTGCTGCGCAAATCTGGGCGACTCTGCCAGACCAACGCCGCGATCGCTAAGCCCGCTAAGCCCTCAACTTTTTGGAACGGGGCCAGGATACACGCGAAGACACTGCTGAGTCCATTCCATAGCGTTTGCCACAGCATTTTCGAAATTATTTTCATCTCAAGAGATTTGCTCAAACTGGCGAACCAGGCTTCGAGCCGGTCACTTTAAGACTGATGATGACTATTCAAACGCTTTGAAAGCGCAGCGTCCAGGAGGAAGCGTCATCAATGCCTGAGCACTTTCATTGATGAGCTTTCAGATTCATCTCATTATAAATTAGACGGAGAAGCGCACACCAACCCGCGAGTAACCCGCTCAATCTGTCGGACTTACCAATTCACCACATTGATCAGGCACAGCCGGTTGGGCGACCGTCCCGAAATTCCTCTCATTAATGAAAAAAATAGAATTTCATTGCGCCATTCAGTTACATGTCTGGGGCTATACTGTTTTCAATTGAAAAAGTTACGCGATCTTGACAAATCACCGCATTTGAGATGGAAATGGCACGAGTGGGTTCCAACACTATCAGGGTCGGTGAGAAATTGAGCGAAATACCGAAGATTTCTCAAGCCACTAAAGAACTGGAATCACTAGAATCTTCTCGCATTCTCCAAGTAACCTCTTATTAGATATCTCTTCTTTCCTGCCATGTTTTACCTTTTTCTCATGTTTTTTTACCTGAGAAACGTTGAATACTCAAAACATCTAAAGACAATCAATGCCTAACCCTATTCAACTGGCCCCTCGAATTCTATCTTTTGGGGAGCAAGGGTTCTCCAAAGAATTTCTCCTCCCAAGTCAGCGAGTCGCGCCTTCACCCGTCCCGGGCTCTTGTCCGGATGGCAACGGCGAAGGAGGCGCTTAAATCGCTTGCGGGCCAGCAAGGATTGGAGCTCAAAGCGTGACACAGCCGAGCGTTTGAAATGGAAAAAAGCGGAAAAAGAAAACAACACAAGAGACATAGCGAGGTTCCCGAGTCAGCTTGGCACAAACTGCCATGGGCAAAGGCCTTGCACCGTCACTTTCATTCATACTGCGCATTCCAAGCGCAGCGTCTTTCACCAGGAGGCGGGATGCCTCAGCGCTTCCAAAGCCGTTTCTGCTTATAGTTCGAACCAGAAAAACAATTGGCTCAGGCACAAACCTGGCATTCCAGCCAGGCAATCTGGAATGGAGTCAAGTCCGCCTCCAGCTAGGACGACGCATTTGGAATCAATTTTCAATCACGGACCCACACTTGGATTTCAAAAAATACACCGTGCATCAGGCCTCCATCTCATCTGACTCTGCGGCGTCAGGCAAAGATGTGTCCCGAAGAGCAACAGCCTACATCAATTTGCTTTTCTTTAAATCTTCAAGTCAAAGACAATGAAAGACATATTTTCTGAAAGTCTTCTGCGCATTTGCAGCTGAGTTTTCTAAGCTTTTTGTCTCATCACTTTTGCTGAAGGGCCTCCAGCTTGCCAAGGGCCTCACCGAGAGCCAAACGCTCCACAGGCGCCTTGAAAAACTAATTCGTTGGAACCCCCGCGTCACAGCCAAGCAGCAAGGTGGGGTGAAGCAGCACATCTCCGGGAGAACAACAATGGCTAGACCCACCCGCTTAAGCAACCCAAGTGATCCTGGCACGTAGAAAGCTGATAGCCAAGATTGCCAGTTGCAAGGGGGGCAATGGAATAATTTTGAAGCACTGTCGTCCGTCCATCTCGCCATCCGTAAGAAAAGTCACTGCACAACAGGCGCACAACGTGACACAATGCCCATAAATCAATTTGATACAACGTCCCTTAGCTTAGTGTCCGTGGGCAGGGCGATTCGGTCTCTTTCAGGGCTCCAACCGACTAATCCCAACTCACAAAGAAACGCAAAGAATCTCCCACCGAATGTCTGACCTCCGACGCAACCCGGCATTGATGTCAGAGTCCAAAATCCGCGGACGCTCCGGAGGAAGGAAAGCCAAAGGAATGGAGCCTGAAGAGCCCGGTCTTAAAACCCAACAAACCAGCAAGGGCAAACTTGTTAGTTGGGCACAAATCAAACAAATGGGACAAAATAGACGTTACAAATTATCTCCAAAACCTTGTTAATCAAACCAAATTGGCACGTTGAACGCCCAACGCTGTGGGTCTTTCCAAGCCCTTCACCAAAAGCCGCGCCAGCGCCCGGCCCATCATGTCCATGGACGCCAACGCAGTTCTGTCCTTGCAACTGCTAAGTTGGAGTTTGCTACCAGCAGCCAAGATTGCACAAGAAACCCCAGAGCAAAAATCCGAAGACAACCGTTCCCAAAAGCCACAAGTAATTCCAAGTAATTCCAACTAATCGTAGTGCACACTATAGCGCCAAGCTGTTCCAGTCGTCAGGGCCATTCGGATCTCACTGTACTGCGAAGCTGTTCGGTCGCTAGAAATGTTGGATAGAGACCTCTTTGAAAAACCCTTCTTCGGAAACATGCCACACTCTCCTTGGAATGTAAGGAAAAAGCTCCTTTGCATTCCCGGCCCGAGCAAAAGCAGCTGATATGGGATCATTCGCTACTGTACCCACTTCTATGATGTCCCCTGCTTCGATTGGCAAAAGGTTGGAACAGCGAGGGGTCTGAAACTGCCAGCGCAAGAGTCTGCAAGTGACTACGGCGGGGTGCCATGTTGGTTTCTGTGAAAAATGTTCATTTTTCATTTTCTTTTACAAAAACTGTTCTACTGTTTCTTGTTATTTAACTCATGTTTTTATGTGTGCGTTTTGGCGATTACGCATTCCAATGCAATTGCGTGGGTTTCTGTGGTTATTGAATCAAACCGGCCCTCAAAATGAGCAGCCTAGATTGCCAAGTTTATCTCACCATGTCAAAATTTGGACATGTTTGATTCATGTAGCTCTCGAGAACTGAAAAACTGTGTTTAGCTGGTTCGTTTTAGCGATGAATGAAAACTTGCCAAGTGAGTCAGGCAAGTATCATTCTTCAGCAAATGGGCGCGAACAAGGACTACTTCACTGAAGGCACGGGGCGCGGTTACTTGAAGCCACTTGGAGTCACTGCTTGCTTTTTGGCCCGTTGTTGTTCGTGATGTAGTTCCTCACCCTTCGTTGTGCGGCTGTGGAGCTGGTACCGAACAAATTCCAACTATTATTCGGGGTCGCCTGTGGTCTTTTGAAATGCTGCAGGCTGCAGTGGTTGATTTTTCTTAAGATCGAAACTGAAGTTTCGAAGAAGTGGACACTGCAACTTAAGCTGCGCATCCACAGAAATCGGAAAATAAATTGTCAATCACCTCAAACGGTGCTAAAACTGCACACCTTACAGAACTGTTAGGCACATGAAAAATATTCAACAACGCTCTTTTACAGACCTGTTAGGCACATGAAACATATTCAACAACGCTCTTGAAAGAACCGTGTTTTGTCCTGCACCTGCTTCTACCACTCCACCCTGGTTCCTTTTGCACATCCGAAATGGCTTTGTTGACGAACTATTGCCCACTACAACACTGGCGCCAGGGTAGAAACTTATTATACAAACAATTCAACAGCACCTGGAATTTGTTCCAAAATGGCAAGTTGCACAACTTGATACTCTTAGACTCTTGCTTGCGACATGGGTCTCCTCCACAATTACCTTAACACCCAAATCACGATTGACTAAACCAGTTAGCCCAGGCACGGATGTCCGGCGATATTCGCTGGATGGCCACTCGGAACATGCTTCGGACCTGAGCTCTTCAACACTCGGGTCCAGCTTGTCACAGGACAGCAAGTCTAGAGCTCTACTTCAAATTTTCAGCATCACAAGTCTACAGCATTGTACAGTTCTGTCTCTGTAACTGTCTTG
>VSDK01025378.1:75085-103681 GCA_009767595.1 Symbiodinium kawagutii | reverse complement strand
CCGAACAAATTCCAACTATTATTCGGGGTCGCCTGTGGTCTTTTGAAATGCTGCAGGCTGCAGTGATTGATTTTTCTTAAGATCGAAACTGAAGTTTCGAAGAGGTGGACACTGCAACTTAAGCTGCGCATCCGCAGAAATCGGAAAATAAATTGTCAATCACCTCACACGACGCTAAAACTGCACCACGACGCTAAAACTGCACACCTTACAGACCTGTTAGGCACATGAAACATATTCAACAACGCTCTTGAAAGAACCGCGTTTTGTCCTGCACCTGCTTCTACCACTCCACCCTGGTTCCTTTTGCACATCCGAAATGGCTTTGTTGACGAACTATTGCCCACTACAGCACTGGTGCCAGGGTAGAAGCTTAGTACAAACAGTTCAACAGCACCTGGAATTTGTTCCAAAATGGCAAGTTGCGCAACTTGATACTCTTAGACTCTTGACTCTTGCTTGCGACATGGGTCTCATCCACAATTACCTTGACACCCAAATCACGATTGGCGAAACCAGTTGGCCCAGGCACGGATGTCTGGCGATATTCGCTGGATGGCCACTCGGAACATGCTTCGGACCTGAGCTCTTCAACACTCGGGTCCAGCTTGTCACAGGACGGCGAGTCAAGAGCTCTACTTCAAATTTTCAGCATCACAAGTCTACAGCATTGTACAGTTCTGTCTCTGTAACTGTCTTGTGCGCGAACCCTTTTGCCTCGAGCTGCAAAACCAAACCAATGGACAGTTTTGATTTGATCTTCCATCTTGGCACGTCACTTTCTGGCGACGATTGGTCCTCAGGCCCACTGCCAAGGAGAGCACTGCATGAAGCGCTGCTGAGAAGAAGGGCGAGAGAATGCGCATGGCAAGGTTTTGCAGGTAGAAGACGAAAAACACATCTCCACCAAATCCAATGTATTCCAATGCGCATCCAGGATGCCAAAAGCAAACCCGTATCCAAGAAATATATACCTTGTCGAGATCGTTGTCTAGTGGCGATGTCAACCGGCGGGTCAGCTTGGGCGTAGGCCGAAAAATCCATTTCTTCTTTTTCGTGGCCCAAGCACTCGAAGTGTGACAAGATGGCATGGCAATGGGCATGCATTGCGGGAGGCTGATGAAAAATCCCAACGAAGGGATCAACTGGGCTAGACAATGAAGTATATCATACAGCATGGCGCAAAGCAATGAACCATTTCAACATCTGACTGTACCAATCGAAGCTGTAAAGAACGGACACTACTCTACGTAGTTTGACGCGACGTGCAGCAGATCTCAAGAAATGACATGAAGAGTCTCACGGCGGTGGTCCTCGTACTCGCTGCAGCACGCGCCCATGATGCTTCTGAACAATGTGCAAAAGTCAAAGGTCTACATCGCATCCAACATGACACGATTGCAAACATCATCCAAGCCGAGGCGTACTACGTGAATTGCTCCTATCTGGCAAACCTGATCTTGATCTCGGCATGACCCATTCTGTTTGCAGGTGTTTGATGCTGACCGCGTTTCAGAACTGCTCGGGTGCGCTTCTTTGAAACTCAAAAAGCAACAGATGCAAAGGATTCCTGAGACAGGTGTCTTCATGAGTGCAACACCATCAGGGATCATCCACCGTCTGCACCAAAATGATCTCTGCTTGATACGGGCTTTTCTGGCATGTGGCGCCGCTCTTCAAGCGGAGCGCATGACTTCCGTAAATTTGGTGGCTAGCTCAGCTGACACTTGTAACGCTACTGGAAAGACTTTTGGAAAGGTAATGGGTCAGACTGTCTCCACATTCTAGCTCCTCAACTCCAAAGCTATTCTATCTTTTTTACTGCATGTGTGTGTGTGTGGGAGCAACCCCTGCACCTAATGGTTTACTGGTTTGCTGCGCGAATCTGGGCAACTCTGCCAGACCGGCGCCGCTGTCTAAGCGACTCAGGACTGAACTGATGGATGATCTTCACGTGCCCACCCTGCCGATGCTGAAACAGCGTGCCCGCAGGAGTCAGTGTTGCTTTGCACTTCCAGCTGAAGTACTTTGGGAAAACAAAGTTCATCAAATCAAAATTTTGCCATCAGAGCTATCTTCTGCTTTATGTGGAATCCAATCCGTAGCCCTTACCACAGCAGAAGATTGCAAAAAGCGACGGCGATGGATACATGGCAACCAACCACGGGGTGCGAGAACTCGGCTTTGGTTAGCAACACTGTCTAAATTGCTCCCCGAACACGCTCAGCAGCGCATGATTTGATTGAACTCTCTGGTTCTTGGATGGATCAGCTAAGGAGAAAAGTGCTTTGATGCCTGGGGCAGCACTGAATCAAAAAGCACGTGTCAAGGTTCAAAAAAGTGACATGGACCCAGCACTCTATCTTTGCGAAAATTGTACATGTATCAAGTGTGTATGTGTCAATGTCATGTAGAAAAACAATCTGTGTTCTTAGTGAAACTTTGAATCAAAGGCTGATCTCGAACGGTTTGACTACGTTTCACTTGTTTACCACAGGAGAAGCAAGCCTTCAGGCAAAGCCTGGATTGGCGAGGCATGTGTTAGCACGGCACAAGCACAAAAACCCGGCCAAAAAGCAACAGACGCAACACAAAACCTTTGCAATAGTCACATTTGAACATGCGGAGCTCTCTGAAGCTATTCATCATGATCATATCATGTCAAGCAGCCTTAAGCATAATGAATGTGTTGTGTTCTTCATAGGCATAATATGCAATTAAGTGTCGTAGCATAGACTTAGTTGAACTCAAACAAGTGCGCAACATGTCAACGGAGAAAAAAACATAAGAACATCAGGAGAGGCATTCAACAATCATCAACAATCATCAACAATCATCAACAATCATCAACAATCATCAACAATCATCATCAACCATCATTGTTTGTTAGCCGTGCACCACCATCAACCGCCATCAACCATTAAAAATCGCCATAATTGGCCATCAATTACCCATTAAATAACACATCAATAATCATCAACTAACCATCAATTCACCCAGAGTAACCATCAACTGACCATCAACTGTTACTACATATCTCTCATTTCAGCCATTGCTAACCACATCTAACCATCATTCATGGTTACTACGCACCATCAACCATCCCTAACATTCACTAAGCATGATCAACCATGAACCAGCACAAAGTCTGGCGGAGATTCTCCTGCTGCGTCACCGGCCTTGCCGTCTCACGTCGTCACTGCCGAGCCTCCGGGGGCCATCCACCACCACCACCACCAACAACAACAACAACAACAGCAACAACGACATCTTCCCCCTCCCCCATTGGTTCGGCCCCTGGCTTGGCTTTCGGGAGTAGGCCCTTATATAAGTTCGAGTAACTTTAGATCATTCAACACATAGCACCTGCAAGTGCTCCTTGTCTGCAGAAACCAGCGAAGAAATCGTGGATCTCGACTCAACGCTTCGGGGGAACCATCACTGAGCGCAATTCTGATCGGAACCTTGCGCTCTCTTGAGTCACCAACTTCAGTTTGAAGATTTCACCGCAAACACTTCTTGCCTGGCATGTAACTTGATGAATCACATGGGACCTGTTGACATTTTCCAATCTGTTGCATCCTGTTTCTACATGACGATTTCACATTGCAAGCTGTCGATGTGGGTTCCTTGTCCATGAGTAGAGCAGGACTGTCCTGCTACCAATCCTGGAAACTTAGAAAACCTTAGCACCATGCTGTGCGCATGTGCCGGAGGATGCAACTTTTTGGGATGAAACCTTGCAGCCAGGTGGTCTGGTAGCAACGCTCATTGGCGGCATCTGCGACTCAAACGGTGTAGATGAATTCCTGCTTTCCTGCACATTGACAATGCCAAAGCTGGACATAGATCTGCAAGGGAGTTTTTTATCGAGAGCTATTTGGAGCACATGGATAACTGTGGAAGCTTCCAAAAGAGGGAGAACCTCAGATGGACCGGTCCATGGTCTATGGCGGCCGGGGTATCGCAGTAAAACAAACGCATCTGGAAGTCCACAACATGTCCTGGCCTCCGTTTTCTGCGACGTCCCAGTAGCCATCCTATCAGTATGCAAGTGTGGTGTGGAGCAGCATAACTTGACCAGGAAGGTGAAGCAATTAAAGGTAACGCCGGAGGAGTGCCTACTATTGACTCTGCCACTAATTTGGCGAAGAATTTCACAAGGCTACCCCAAATGGGTTGGTTCTCTCCACAAAAGATTCACCTGTTGACAAAGCATCACTTCTGGGGCGTTTTGATGCGTTTTGATACCCATGTCGATGATGCTTTGCGACGAAATACGGGACGTTTGTGGCTCGATTAATGCAAAGGCGTTTGGAACCCACGTTTCTTACTTTTAAATTGCAATTCTGAATAGCGGCGATTGTACCAACTTTGGTTTCGTTCCCCCTAAGAGTAAAACTGGATCAGCAGTGTGGCAAGATTTCATTCGTTTGTCCAAGGGAACATGACAGGAAATAATGTTGCACAAACCTTCATTCTCCACAAAGCACGTGGTGTTTGCTTGGTCATGACCGGGCGATGCCTTATCCAGCACAGTTTCGCCAAACTTAAAGAACATGACCAGAGTAAACATTCCGCACACCCCAATTTAGAAGGTTGGGGTTTTGTTATGTCGTCAAGCTCTCCCGCATTCCCACCCCTGATACTAAAAGCATATGTGGAAAATGATCCCACTTAGCAAGTGGCGAATGCATGAAAAATGGACCATTTATCAGGGCAATCGGCCCCACCAGCAGGGGTCCATGCTCACGAGTGACCACAATGGGCTCGCCCCACAAGGCTCCTTTCCTTCGCCAGCGATCGTTCGCCGTGCCTTGTCGTCTGTCATGTTTCCCATGCGCGAGGCGATTCGCTGCTTCTTCACCTGGCTATCGGATCAAGTATCAATCAATAAACTCCAAATTATTCCAGAGTATTAACGCACTCAAATCCTTATGATTGATACTCTATAAGTAGCTGGTATACTCAATAGCGCCTGCAAAGGTTATAGTACTTGTTTGTAGTATTCACATGTACTAACTGTAGAACTATCCCAAGAGTCGCTAAGTTACAGGACCTACCAATTTGTGGCCCAGGGTGGTTGCAAACACTGCTCCAGTTGCGAGTTCTTTGGGGATCGAGGCGCGTCCTACGTATCCCAACAGATCGTTGCCATGGCAGCTGTTGCTCCGAACCTGCGTATGGCCTGACCTTGGATCGCAAATAAGGGGTGAAGGTGATTTCACGAGATGGTACAGGATGTATAGTTCAAGAGTGATTCTGATGTTTTTTCTGCGCACAAAAACCATCAGATAGATCCGGTGGGTTAAGATTCGCCATTGAACAAGCGATCTTTACATCATTTTACATCTACCACAACCGGCAGCTACCATAGTTACACACTTCTAAGCCTCCCAGAATGATGAAAGCTTTGCCAATGATCGAATTCCGAGGATGGCAACAGGTGTGCTTACGCTACTGAGATTGGAACGAGTTGTACCGCAGGGACACATCAGCATTGAGGATTGAAGACAGCTTAGGCCTGGGCTCAGAATTGCTGCTACACCAGCTGCCACTGAGATTTCATCAGCAAAATCCTACAGATTGAATCGCACTTAACTTAAAAACACCATTGGCTTTGGAAGCTTGGAAACTTGGGGGATCTCTTTGTGGATTTCCTGTGAGATCCCATGAGATCTCATGGAATCCTTCCATCTTCGAGATGTCCTCTGGTTGAGATCCCGGGCGCAGTTGCTCCATGGGCAGTGGGCTCAGCTTTGCCTCGCAAATCCGACTTGGGGGTTTCTCCAGTGGGTACAGTCAGGCCAATCATCCAGTTCAACTTGACCATTCATAGTAACAAACCAACCGTTTAACTTTGGGGGTCCCCTATGGCTTGAGAAACACCCACTTGACATCTGACAGATTTTACGAACCATCTCATCCGTTGCCAGTGTCTAAATGCAACCTCCAACAAGATCTGAGCTCTTCACTCTCTTGGAGGCCTGGCTAGCCCCAAATTCAGCCGGAGAGTCCGTCCAAAGATTCACAACCGGCTACTTCCCATTGTGTTGGCTTCTTGCAGCGTCATCATACCGTCATTTCACCCCAAACCTGTTGATACCTACGCTCACAAGGAATGTTTTTTACCAATCATACCTGAAGACTACGCTTCCAACAAGCTCAGGAAACCAGAGTGACACATGTAATGAGCAGTCAAAGCGGTTGATCCCAAACACCATCTTTTTCAAATGAATGACTTCATTGCTGATGCTTCTTCAACAGCAGGACCCCATGCAGTTGAATTGCCAGAATCCTACAATCTAGGATCGGCAACAAAAACAACCTGAAAAAAACAGTCTAACTTGTAAACAAACAAAAATCCATATCAACCAACCATATCAACCAACCATATCCCATATCAACCAACCATATCATCCCAATGGTCCTTAAGATACAGTAAATCTCATACTAGTGGTGTGCACCAACGGTGTCAAGCACTGATCATTCGCCAGCTGCTGGAACTGGTTCCTGCCTGGTACCCACGGGATGACCGAGGGCATGTGCGACCTCAGCCCGCCCGCGCGTCGCTGCATGGCCCATGGCTGTTGGAGATGCAGAAGACTCAGAACCCCCGCAGTTTTTGCGCTGCCACCTGCGTCTCATCGCCCCCGCACTAAGTGAGTTGGTGAATGGTCGGTGAATGAGTTGGTGTGCCAACTCATTCATGTTCGTTCAACACGAACAAACGATTTGGTACAAGTAGAGTGGACAAAGAAATCTGCATGACATGCAAATGTGTGTCAATACTATGTCAGTGTACTACCAGGGTTGCATGGTGGTATGAGTAGCACAGTCGCCTGTCTCCGAGGGGTTAAAGTGACAGCACCTGGCCGGCGAGCGTTGCAGTGACAAGACATGCTTCACTGCAGGGCTGGTCCAAGCGCTGGTGATTGATCTGCGAAAAAAAAAAAAAAAAAAAAACATCTCTGGTTTTCTTGTCATGAAGATTCTGACATGTTTTGACGAGAGCTGTTTCTGGTGAATCATTTCCTGTCTTCGTGGGTCATGAACCCACGGGATATCAAGGGGATAGCCAGGGGATACCAAGGGATACCAAGGGATGGCTTCATCACATGCCTCCAGGGAGGCTTTGCGCATGTCGCATTGCCGACTGCTGCGAGCTGCTCCGGGCAGCAGCTTTGGGGGTAGCTGGGCATTCCCTGCAGCTGAGGTGGAAAAGCGGTGGAACTTGCAGAAATGAAACATCTTCAAAGCGGCGATGTAAAGATAGGAAGATGTAGGCGTGTAAATATAGATAGGTAATGATAGGTACATATGCACTACATGTATTATACATATGTATAATTCATATCTATATGAGTTTTACATATAGAGAGAGAGAGAGATGAATGGGTGGAACTTGTTGGAAGCGAGGTCGCAGTCCTGTTCTACCAAGTCTGCAGAAGGATGATAAGGGTCGGGGATGAATTTTCGGAAGAGTTGTGGATTCACAGCAGTTGTGGATTCGCAGCAGTTGCGCATTCACAACAGTTGGGGATTCGTTTGTCACCTGTTTTTGTTCATCTTCACAGTTTTGATTTGGTTGAGATATGTGTGCATGTCTCATACTGCCTCTGTACCAGGCGGTGTTTTGGTGGTGCTTTCTTCTTGTTCTAGTGGTGTTTTGGCTACGAAATGTGTTGCTGAAAGTTTGGTGATATCTTCGGTGTTTTGATGCTCTTGCCGCGGGGGTGTTCTCTGGCTCTGGTGTTCTGGTGGTGGAGTATTTCATGGAGCTGATACTCTGATGCTGTTGGGGTGGTGGTGGTCGTGGTGTTCGTTGTCGTTGCCGTCGTTTGTTGTTGTTGTTGTTGTTGTTGTTGTTGTTGTTGTTGTTGTTGTTGTTGTTGATTTGTTGGTTTTCTAGCGCTGGTGTTCCGGTGGCCTGACCAACTCTATAGGCACAACGAAGTGTCACAGCTGGCCCTGCCTCACCATTGGAACCGGAACTGACGCGCAGCCACTGCCTTGGAATCATTGAGATCAGCTGATGCTTCAGCAAGGCGAAGTCCGAAAACTGAAGCAAGTCAAATAGACCATTTAAATGGTCAAATAGATCTCAATGTCCATGATTTGACCATTTAAATGGCAATGTATGAAAAATGGATGAACATATGATGGCTTTGTCCATAAATGGTGCTTGGGGGTACCACCATTTCTGGACAACTCTGGGCCTCTCACCCAACGCACCTACTGAGGCTGCCTCGCGTTGGAAGCAATACCTAAAGCAGAAGAAGTCGCGTGGATGGCTTGTTTGAGGACTGCGAAACCATGAACTCTCAAATGTAGCCGGTAAAAAGACATTGACCAGGACATGTCTAAAAGAAGCTCACCAATCGGTAAGAAACCAGTGAGAAGCTAAGATATTTGACATTTCAAAAAAAAAACATGACCAGCAAAAAAGGCACACATCCAAAGATTGACCATTTTCGGATGTTTTTCTTGCTCCAAAAGATCAGCGCACCGATACAAACAGCTGCATCATAACCGGCCCAGTGAAGCTACGGCGCCTGGGTGACACTTTGGGAGGCTCCACCTTGGTCACACGCTCGCGGAGGTGAAACCAGAATCCTCCACGGTCTCACTTTGATCATCACCTTGGAGGATCCTGGAAAGAAATCTGTTCATTCATGTTATTTCTTGCAGATTCTGCTTGAAAAATAAGTTCCAGATTTCTCTCGGACACAAGAATATCCCAAGAAATGCAAGAAAAATGATCCGCAACAACATCCAACAACTATTCACATATGACTAACCACATCAAAAATGCTCCAAAACCAATGCCCATCCGTGGATGTGGATGTTGCTTCGTTGTGATTCTCGCACCTTTCAGCTGCCCCTCTGAACTCCGCACCGGTGCAGCAATCGGTCGCCAACTCAAAGGCCTTTGCTGCACGTTCGATTTCTGGGAACTTCGAAGATGACGGAACGGTGAAAGCCCTAGGCATCATCCCATTTCATAATCCCTATGAAATTCATAGTGAAATTCATGGATTATTACTGTACTTACCATAATTCGCCAATATGAGGATGATTTGGGGGTATCCCTATTTTGAGAAACCACCAAATGGGCGTTTTCAAAGTTTGGGTAACCCCATCCATTTTGGGGGACACAAACTTCTAATG
Source organism: Symbiodinium kawagutii (assembly GCA_009767595.1). Taxonomy (NCBI): domain Eukaryota; class Dinophyceae; order Suessiales; family Symbiodiniaceae; genus Symbiodinium; species Symbiodinium kawagutii. The sequence continues at coordinate 94,510 of VSDK01025378.1, read as the reverse complement.
AACTAAATAGATCCAACCAGCCCTTCAAACAACAGCCCCTATGCCTAGATTTCACTGCGCCTGCTGCACTTGCCGAGCATGCAACAAGAGGGATCAGCAACACTGCAGGCCGCCAACTTCCCAGAATCAAGCCGTGGTACTGTTGGGGCACACCCACCAACGCCTGCGCGGACTTCAAGACACATGTACGACGTGCCATGAGCTTCTAACTTTCCATATGTTTGCAAGCTTCGCAAGGTATCATGCAAACTATGAACAGCTTGATACACACATGTACCATGGGAACAATGCATATTTGTGCAAGCTAACATGTTTTTTGGGATGATTTCCACATAAAGCGTTGCTTTCGATTTTCAGCATTCGATTGGTTGATCAAACAACTTTCTGCCCACGGACTTTCAACAAAGTATGTTTTGAATCAATAGGGGCCGTGTCACCCGGCTACCCAATCTTTGGCGCCAAGTAAACATCGCTGCCAGGTTACAGAGTTGCAATTGAAGCCTGAAAATCACGTGCTTTGGAGCAACGTTTTAGTGACGTGGCGTCCTTCCTCACCGTAACATTTCTTCCCCAAATGGAAACCACCTTGGGCTACAACATTCTCTTTGGGAAGAACACAAAATAAGATAAACTCCAAAATTTGTACTCCAAGATATGAACAACATTCTCTAACACCAAGATTTACTCCAAAGTACCGCTGACGATTTCTCTTCGCTGCAATCACTGAACCCAGCACCTTCGCCCCGTCGGCTTCCTGGTAGCTCCAGAAGCTCAAGAACTGTAGGTGTCAGTGGTTGGTGGTACAATTACAGAAGCTGGTTTTAGTGGTTGGTGTCAGTGGCTTTACGTAGTCTGGAGCTATTCTTGGTGGTCAGCTTGTTGGTCATTAATGGTACCAACAATAGTCAGCTATGACCAAAAAGAATCAGCAAGCAACAAGAATCAAACATTAAAGGACTCGAAGCACAGCATTTTCCAAGGCCCTGCAAGTGGCACTGCTTCCCATCTCAGCACCGGTTCCCAGCCTGTCTGCTTGGAGCAATGGGTGTGGTACAAGTTGGTGTCGCACTGCCAGCTCCAACCTGATCTAATGGGATCCACTGGGATCCGCTGAAGCCACTGAGATCAACTGAGCACCTGGCACTGGGGACTGAACGGCCAAAGAAAGGGCTCGCCTTGGCAAGTCGATACAAACACCTTTCCGGAAGCGACAACAGCCGCAGAACAGGTGGCACATGTTGTACAGGTTGACATGCCAATAGGATGCCTTCCTATCCAGTGATGCCTCCCTAACTTGGTAGCTTTAGGGCTTCACAATGACGTGCGGATGTCGCAAGTTGGTGCTCTACCCACGCATCCTGGAAGTGGGACCACGGTGACAGGTCACTGCAGTGCAGCTTAGTCGCAAGACTCGCCTCGAGAGCCTCAAAGCAGTGCAATGTCTCTGAACCACAGAACGACAGCATACGACACCTCCAGCTGAAGACCTTGAACTACAGAATGAACTCTTTTGACCTCTTGCTAATTCAAGTTCATGATAAATCAAATCTTGTTGAGGAAAAAACATCTCCATTGCCGGGGACACTGTGGAAGAAAGAGTGTGGCAAAGATGGAAAACTATGGAAGAGCAATAACATGACACATCATGGCTGGCTCACGAAAGAGACTGCTATCACCATCCCAAGACATGGTGTACCATGGTGTACCATGGCGTACCCACACACACACACACACACACACACAACTGCACCATGGCGACAGCCCCCTGGCCTGTGAAACAGGCTCACCAGGTGAAGCACCATTTTGGTAACCCATGCGTGGCGATTTCCTGCGGGGCCACAGGTTTCACGAACCTATGGGAAAACTGCTTTGAAGTTGGTGGATCCTGTTATGTAGTGATTATAGATGGTTATAGACATCTCCATCAGCTGCTAGTTTGATGGCATGACAGTCAATCAGGTAGTCATCACACTTGACCTTGTCCCGATTTTTCAACTGTTGATTACCTAAGACTGGGCTTCCGATAAGCAGAAATGATCAAGCCACCTGAGAAGGGATGAAAGCCAGCTTCCTGCAGGAGTGGGTTCGATACGAGGTTGGAGTATACTCTCACATCAACAAATTATGCATCAGCCATAGGCACCACATGCATCACATGCATCATATGAACACATGAACATCGCGAGTGTTTCTCAAACTAGGGGATCTCCAAATCATCCTGTCATTAACCAATTATATCCAATTATAGTATTGAACTCCATCCAGAACTTGTGCTTCAGCACCACATCACCACTGTGATGGCCTGGGAGCTGATCGGGCTGTTTCAGGAGTCGAAGCACCTGACGCGTTTGCCGGAGGTTAAAGCCCACAAGTGGTCATGGTGAACTCATGGAGCAAACATCCAACGAATCTTCATGGTGATTGTTGGCTAGTAACAATTTGATAGTAAATGGTTCGATGATAATGATTGGTCAATTGATAGTAGATGTATATATAGTTAGCAATGATTGATGGTCAATTCCATGATTCATCAGTGTTTCTCAGTACTTTGAGCAGTTCAATGCTTGAGCAGCAGCACCTGGGTGCACTGTCCCCATGGAGCGTTCCCTCGCACTCACCGTTGGCGTCGGCACCGATGCACAGCCACGGCCTGGGAGTCCACAGCATTCGCTGGTGATGACTCAGCGACTGCCTGAGCCTCTGACCCACTGGACATGCTGTGCCAAGCACATCACGGGAGGTCAAACTGCCATACCTGGGAGGGCAGCTGCCGTGGCTGAAAGAGTGGCATGAGCACGTAGCTATTGATGCTATTGGATTATTGAAGTTCAATTGCAACCCCAGTTGTCACATGGAAAGGTTCATGTTACATGGCCGTATTCGAAAATTCCAGCAAATACAAGTAGCTCGTGATTTACCATCAACATCCATCAACTATGGGGAGTGTGGTCGTAACATGGATCTATCATCAGCAGGTTCGATATCTAAACCCACCCTTCGGTGCTACCACATAGCACGCTTATCTCAATGCCCTGCCTGGGTGATGCCGTTGGCGGCGGCTCGACCTCAAGCTGTTGACGATTGGTTCCACTATCAGACAAATGGTATTGCCATAGCGAGCCCCCAAGAAACTGTAGAAACATTGATAGAAACCAAGCCATCATCAAGACGCCTTGACGTATCAGATCGAACCCCCCAACAAAACAAGCAGTTGGAAAGGCCAAGGCGACTCTTGAGCAGATGAGATGTGCAACACATCGATCACTCTGATCACTTGGACCATGGCCCGAATCGGCAACAGCCTCAGGAAAGAGCGTTTGACTATGTCGAAAATGGGGCTGGAAATGGGTGGGGGTTACATGCTGACAAGCTAAACACGCAGGAGACTGATATGAACATCATCATCCGTATAGTCGGTATATCTCCCTTATTTTTGTGCGCGGCTTGCGGACCTCTGCCGTAGTCAGTCGTGGCCCAGCTGGTGCAGACCATGGCTAAAAGTGACACAAGTGGATGTAGTAGAGAAACAAACAAAGATAAATCCAATAATGACGCCTATTATCCCTTATGATCAACAGTTAATGCTGACATGGGACTCTTCCTGGGAAATTGACTACCCTCCACGCTTGGAAGGAGTTGCAGTCTCGCATCTAGATATCACGATCAGCGGACAAGGGACCTCGTTGATGAGCAGTGGGAATTGGGAAATTGGTGACTGTTAATAAGTTGATAGGCCAATAGCTGTTGATAATGGCTAGTCATGGCCAGCAATGGCCGATTCATCGGTGAATACTGGCCAAGTACCGCTGAAGAATTGGTTAAAATGATTAATGTCCCAATGACCTGCTATATTCGGTGTCACCATTACTGGTCAAGAATAGTTGCTGAAGCCTGAGTGCTACTAGTGGTTAATATTGGTATTATGGTCAATTGATGGTTGATGCTTGAAACTACTTTAATGGTAAGTGATTCACTCGTGTAAATAATGAATGGTTGTGGTAAACAATGATTCACCTCCAAGCCACCAAACCGCCTTGATGCTTAACAATGGTTACCAATGGTTCATCATGGCCATTCCCTATGGTCTTACATGGTTAACCGTTTATATTTACGTTCATCATGAATTTACATGGCCATTCCCCATATGGTGGTTACTATAACTGGTGAATAAAGGATGACAACTGGGGGCCCCCTATGACTTGAGAATTCACCCACATGCTCAAGCATGGCTTTTCTATGGCTATGTCCCTATAACCATGGCCATTCTATGGCTATGTCCCCTATAACTCCCTGTGGATCCCTATGGTTTTGTAGGGGGTTGTAGGGGTCATAGCCATCGATCTCTGCCATGGCACGGCCGCGAAGGTGTGGAAGTCCCAGACAGCAACACCTTGGCACGTGGCGTTTCGTGTGGATCCAAGGAGACCTCCCCAGCTATGGGTAGTGATGGTTAGTGATGGTGAACGCTGCTTAATGATGGTCATATAGTGCTGGTTAGTGATGGTTAGTGCTGGTTAGTGATGTTTAGTGCTGGTTAATGGTGACTAATGATGGTTAATGATGCTTAGTGATGGTTAGTTATTCTATACTGACACCGCGCAATGCCAAGTCTCTTGGATTCAAGCTGGAAATTGGAAAAAAGTGATGCTTAGCGATGGTTGATGATGGTCAGTGAGGGTTAGTGATAACTAATGATGACTCATGATGGTTCAACCATTGAACCATGAGTAATTGCAGAATCCCTAAAGTGTTTAACCTCGTAGAGACTGGGATTTGTGTCTCAAAGCCTGGAGGGCAAGACGAGAAGACAACTTTGGTGTGTCCATCAAATGGTGTGCTCCAAACTTTGATTTTTCCCCACCAAAATCAATGTTCTTGAGTGATTCAAGGGCAACACAATCTATGGATATCAACCGATATAATCCACCCTGTTTGCTATCTGATGTTGATTGGCGCAAAAGGCTTGTCACACCATCCATTATGACGGCGAACCTCTTATTTTTGGTGAACACTTTGCAGCCGTGCATCTTCTTTCTGTGAGCAGCTGCGCTCGCTTCTGTCTCTGAAAGTCTTGAGAAAAGAAATGGTGGTTTCTTAAAATAGTGGTACCCCCAAAGTGGTTGGTGTACTACTATAAATAGCTAATATTGGATGATTTGGAGGTGCCCCCATGACTTTAGAAACACCCAAATGGTGCCCGGGAGAGCTTTGCGCTTTGCATGCAGATAATCTGCCACTGGGGCCGCGGCCATCGAAGCCTTGGTTCATCGCAGTCGCAGCACTTGTTCCAAGGTGAAGTAAACTTCGAAGGATGATCAATGGAACAAGTCAGCTTATCACCAATGGAAGATGGAGATGTAACCAGGGTCATCACGTGTATATCAATGAGGGAAGAAAACGTGGTCATGACCGCCGTGAAAAAAAGGTACCCCGTCAGCCACTCTTTTGAGAGATTTTGCACCAGGTTCCACGGACAAGGCTTATGAATCTTCGGGACGTTGGGGATTTCCAAATTCTGCACGCTTCCAAGCACGCAGCCATGGTTCGTTTTCAGGATAAAGCTGGCAGTGCTAGTTAGTGGATGTCTTAAATCAAATCCGATCAAGTACAGATCGGATCACAACTAGAAAGAGTCATTGGAATATGTTGGACTACAATCAGCCAAAATGGTGCAGAACCGTTGATGTTCATGGTAATCTTTGGGATTGATCACCAAGCATCAGCCACCAATCAACCATCTGTCAATACGATTAAGACAAGAAACAATCTGCCTGAGTCAATCCAGCAATTGTTGGTTGAGATACTGATGGTGCAAAACAACCATCTGTTGATATAGAGATGTTTCATACAAATGTTCACACAGCCAACCATCTGGGCATGTGCAAAAATAATGGTACCCCCATTCAATCAATGGTTTCCTCGTAAAGTGATCATTTTTTGGTGGGGCCGATTGCTTACCCTGTGGCTTTGGCACATACCCATGGGTTGATACAGAGTCAATACCATCAACCGAGAATCTGCACCAACATCTCCCACCCATCCCAGCACCGCAAGCACCGGTCTCCGAGGAACAGTGGGCACTTTCACCATCTCGCTGGATGCTGGCAAGGCCTGGGAAACACTAGAATTATGGGCCACAAAAATGCCAACTACTTATATATTTGAGTAGCATTGGTTCTTAGTGAGCTTGTATTGTCGGTAAGCTTGTATGGTTGGTAAGCAGGTATAGTTGGTAAGCTGGTATAGTAGTTCGTATTGGTACAATGAAACTTCAAAGTTACGATGTTGGTGGGCTGGAATAGTTAGTATTGGTACAGGTAGTGTTTGTTTTCCAAAGCCTACAACGCAAACACACAAATGACCAGTGGTTGTCAAACTTTGAGTGGCAAGTTTTCTCAAAATATTCTTGATGATGGTGAGCCAAGGGCCAAGTTGTGCTTGAGCCACGTCGTGGTGTTCGAAGTTGGTTCTTACGAATGATGCTGCAATGATGCGTGTCCAGCAACAAAACTTCCGCGAAACCCTCCAAAACTAACGTTCGAGGAGGAAAAAACCTCCCAACCAAACCAGGGATTAACCCTCGGCGAAAAACCACCGGACAAAAAAACCACCGAGCGGAAACAGCACAGACTTTGACAACTGAACTCCAAATCGAAAACAATACATACATGATATCATATATACCGTTTCTGAACTCCGGGTGCACCTGTGACAACCTGAGCTCCGAGCCCTGGAGGCTTCCAGGCGTGGCGTCAAGGACGTGGCGCTGCCACCGGACTCCGGAGCACAGCGGTGCGCAGGTGGGGCTCGAATTGTTTGGGTTCATAGCGATTTATAATGGTTAGTAGTGGTGATTGATGGGGATAAATAGTGGTGGTTTGTAGTGATTTGTGGTGATCTATAGTTTTTGCTCATGGTCTTATAGTGGTTAATGGTGGATAACCAGCTTGTTAATAGGTGAAGGAACGGGTTAAACAATGATGGTGGTTGACCAATAATCGGTGATATTGACTAAACGATCGGCAGTTTAAGAATGAGTAAGTAGGGCAAACAATAGGTTCGAAACACTAATGGTTGTACCGATGTTTGACTATGAACTTATGTTTTGATCATGTGTTCATGTGATATTATGGATTCAGCTCTTCAATTCTTCACTTCAACAAGTGGTTTCTTGATTTCTACTACTGTTATATAACCACTATAAACCATTACATATATCAATCATCCTGAATCACTATTAGTCACTAATTATAGACCACTATGCACCGACCAATTTGAGCAATGGAAACTCATTGGATCCAACGGATCTCTCTCAGCCATGCGGCTTGTTCCGCTTGCAGGTTCCCGTTCGGCAGAGTCATTGAGTCGACCTTGGAACGGTCAGGGACTGTTTCTCGGTGAAACTTTCCATTGGTTTTCATCTCTTTTCTTGGAAGAAAATAGGTTGTTTTCAATGGAAAACTAGTTTTTCCATTAGTTTTTTGGCAGAAGTAGAAACCAACTGCAGAACTGTTTGCTCTCTTTGATAAAAACCAACTGCGGCTGGTTGATGATTTTTGGTGGGCAGAAACCAATGCAACGGCTAAAAAGACATCAACCAGCTGCCAGTGACGACCTGGTCACAAACCTGAGGTTTTTGCGCCGATCATGATCCGCGGCGGCCAGGTCTGTCGGGAAGGCATCGTCCACACCGAACCTGCACGGCACGCTCACAGCAGCGCCCTCCTTATGACGTGAAGCTGCGGCCTGAGCGATTGCCCAGAAACGGAGAGACCTCGGCGAACCATGGGCAGGTTGGTGGGGTTAATGGATGGTTTATGGTAGTTAATCTGGTTGATAATGGTGATCTATAGGGGTTGATCTTCTTGAGCTTCAACTGTTGGTTCAAAAATCGGCAAATCACCAAGTGAACGGATGAAACTAACACAAATCACAAATCCACCCCAATCCCCAACAAACCACCATCAATGATCAATGATCCATGGAGAAATCAAGCTAACTGATAAAGTTTTCAATGATTCATCAACCAGGGTTTGTTCCAACTACTAAAATTCTTCGCGCATGAGAAGTCTCCCAGTTTGGACAGTGTCAAGGTCAGTACCGGTACTCGTGGAGACCAGGTTTGCCGCGTGACGGTCCAAGATGGACTGCCTCAGGCGGGACATGAAGAATTGGGCTTTGCAGTAAGGGATCGTCTGAAGAAATGCTGGAATTTTGGGAGCAATATGTGGTTCTGGTCAAAAATGATTGAGAATGGTTTGGGAGTAATGAATATGTTTTGTTGACAATGGTTGACATTGGTTAAAAATGGTTGAGAAAACATATTATGGTTCGCACTGGTTGACAATGGTTGTATAACAATGGTTGAGATTGTTGGCAACGGTTGATAGTGGTCAATCATGGTTGACCATGATTGATAGTGTTTAGTTAGTAATGTCTAATGATGAGCGTGTGCGTACCAGCAATATACCAGCAAGAAGTAATACAGAATGACGGCCATACTGGCTAGTGACCGTTTATCACAACCAAAAATGGTTGATAATGCTCAGTCATGGGTTGATCATGGTGATTTTCCTGAGTGATCATTGACGCTTGGGTCAATGAGTCGAGCATTGGAGGGACTGCCAAGCAGCCAGAACTGTGGAACATTTGTGCCACTGAGTTGTTGCCCAAGACTTTGGTGCTGCTACGACCTGGGATGCCTGGAATTCTGCAGTCCTGTAGAGTACTGCCCAAACACTGGAATGCCTGGGACAGTCGCATGATCATCATTCATGGATCCCTGAAACCATGGGTTTCTCCTACAGGAATTGGAGTTTCTGGGCAGAAAATGTATAGTTGTTCTGCTCAAAATGATCAATTGGGCTAGATCTTCAGGTACCCTCTGAATGTTGGCAAGGCTATCAGGAGCATCATTGCTGTTGCTATTGACTCCAGCTGATGCTTCCCTTCCTTAGGTTCTCACCATGGCGATTCTCACACTTCTCTCGAAATCACCAGTTTCAACGGGACAACTCTCTGGATCAGGTAGTTGGACAAGATTCTCACCACTTGAAACTCATCCAACTACCCACCACTCCTGCCCCTCCCACGTTCTCACCATCCCCAGAGCCTCCGGGTGCCAGCAGAGTGGAAGCCGTGGCCAACTCCTCCGACTCCTTGCTGCTGGTGCGTTGCCTCGGTGCCAGGAGCTGCCGTGCCCTATAGCAACCCTAGGGGTTAGCACCTGTGAGTTTCAGGGCTCTTATCCCTTTAGTTTCATATCCCTAGGTTTTAGAGATCTTCTAAAACCACAGCACAGATTACATACCGAAGGAATGACACAAATCTCAGCAGCCACGTGCGTCTGCAGCCGCTGAGATTTGCTGTCGCCAACTCATCAAATTGACACCAAGCGGCGCTAGTGAAGGCGCAGATTCCTGTCCTGGATCACTGGAAAGAACTGGGAATGAAGGGCGGTTTCCATCAGTTTCCCGTTCAAAAACCACTGACATCTTAAACTGGGACACAATCACTTCGCACCCTGTGCTCAAATGCAATTCATTGGTTACTCTCAACGCATCAAGGCTCTCAACATACCAAAGTGTCTCTAAAACCTTAAGAGAGTCGTTTGATATGCATTCAGACTGAGTTGCCACATCCTGTACCAGCTCACCATTTGCCACAAATCTCCGGTTCCGGTGGTCTCCAATTCTGATGGGTGCATCTGACCGCCACGTCATGATTCCACCTGGTGGTGGAGTCAGCGGTGGAGTCAGCGGCGGCGTCAGTGGTGGAGTCCTGCAACGGTGATAGAATTCGGCAAGTGATTTTAGCAAACGTATCATTTACCAAACATATACCTGCAAGGTATTGTTTTAGCAAACATAGCATTTACCAAAAGCACAGGTTTTCTCGATTGTTCGATTTATCTACGATCCCAAAATCCGCACATGTAAGTATGTATGGCCTTTTGATTCAGACAATTACACTAGTTATCTGATAAATTCGTTGCGGAGGAATCGCTAAATGATAAGGCGCTGATTTCCTGCCAGGATGCCAAAGAGTGGCAGCAGGGCACAGAATGTGAAACTGTGCACCTATCCACAATGCAAACGTTGATATGTCTGACCAAATCGACAGTGCAAGGCGTTTCTGGCTCAACAGTACGGATGTCAATCAAGAGAAAAAAGGGATACGGTACATTCAACGTGAAGGTTGCAGCCAACGCGCTGTTCCGGTACACATGTTGTCGAATGCACGTATCAAACCTAACCTTTTTGGTAGCCATTTACCTACAAAAGTGCGCCATTGTCCTTCCATTGCACCCCACCGCATCACACCCCCATACATAACATCGAATCACCTTGCCGTATCTTGCTCTCCTTTGCCTTGCCTCACCGTATCATGTGATATCAGGCTGGTAAGCTATTTCCTATCCTTTTTGCTGCCGGGAGGCCCATCCCCTGGTGGCCCACCGCGCAGTTTGATTGCATAGTCTTTGTTTTCTTCCTGGTTTTTTATTTCGTTGCTCCTTCCTTTCTCATGGCCAAGCTGTATGAGATATAAGGACCCTGGGTTTGTTTTTTCGGTACAGCTGATTCAGCCCATGAGTGGTTGAAGTAGTTCAGTGGTTTCAGTTCGGACTTGCTTGTGATATCACATGATCATTTCATCAAAGGAAAGTGGGAAGCGATCTTGTCAGCCAGGGACAAGGTTCACGATGAATGAACCGAGCTCTGAGATGTGAAAGGAAGGAACTGTACAGCAAGTGAAATGACTTCTGAATTAACTGCAATCTGAGCTGAGCTTCATATTACCTGAGTTCTGAATGTCTTGAGTTGCGACAGACTTGAACTGTGAATCGCCTGACATCTGGGTGACCTGAGATCATGATCTGAATGAACCGGCATCTGCATGAGCCGAACTCTACATGAGCATTGAATGAATTATATAATGTCAATGAAGTGAGCAATAAAGTGAGCATTGAGTGTTCCCTTGCCCTGCTTGGGACTTGTGAAGTGCTAAGTGTGAAGGATATCTATCTCGCACGAAACGGTGACTTTCAAAATATACAACTCCGTTGTTAGAGGGTTTGAACGAAGTGCCCGTTTGCAGATTCCCGGTGCGTAAGCCAGGTTTCCTCCCGGAACCTGCAATGAAGAGAGGTTGCATTTCTGGAGAGAACAATTGTTCTACCTTGTAGGGGTCGTTGCGTGTGCTTGTCCAATTTCTGGTCGGTCTCGAAGCACAAACTTGTTTCCAACTTGTGCATCAAAGCACTGTCAAGGGAAATGGGTGTTTCACTGGGTCAAGTTTGGAGATGCAAACATCCCTCACAAGGTTGCTACTTGTTGGAAGTAGACATGGGCATTGAGTTGGAAGTATCAACCTTCACACTGGTTAACTCCAGGGCGCAGGCACAGCCCTTAACGCGGGCCCCTTGATCAACTTCTGTGCACCGACTCTGCCGGCTTTACACCGCACTAGCGACCTAGTGAGCCTTGAAGCCTCCCCTGAGATGGACATTTGCAGCGAGAAATCTGCTGCAGGTCCTTGGAATTGACGTAGTTCCAGAGCCTTGAGCCTGACATGCTTGGCAAAGCTTGGGAAGCTAAAACAATTCGGTGTTAAGTGAAAACAAACCACATTTTGTTGACTGCTGTTGCTTCCCTTCCATTTTGACCAACCCATCCCGAAAGTCACGGTTTATATATCATTGTTCTTGGTAATTGTTTCTTCTCCTGAACCATTTGGTGACCGATGACAACGGTCAACCATCAAATGGCAGGTACTCTTCGCCATCAACGGTCAAACAGCCACAGTATGAAGCAAGAAACATCACCAATCATTGATATATCACCATCTTGACATTATTATCGCTACTGCGGTTGGCTATTGAGAGCTTGCTATCATCATTGTCCAGGCACAAAGCATCATGATTGACTTCTGGTCGACGCACAATTGGAGAATCAGTTTTATCTTGGGATCCATTTCTTTTTTGGTGGTTTTTCCATCATACTCTCTGATCAAAAAATCCCCCGTGCGTGGAAAATCCACCATTTACAGCTGGTTTTCCTACCAAAAAAATCATGCAATGTTCACAATTTAGAGATGATTTGCCTATAAAAACTTGTGACGAATTTAAGAAGTTCCAGGGGAGCTGAGCATCAGTAAGTCACCAGCAGCACACCTCGCACAGATCCAAGGTGGCCAGCGGCACTGCGGTCTGGGACTGCCCTGTCAACGAATCAGCAAAGTGATCGCAATGGCAACACAAATCTTTAAATAGATGGAATCAACAAAGCCATGGTGGACAGGTATCAACCATGATATCATCAATAATTTGATCTCAAACCAAATCTGAGATCATTGATATCATTGATATCATTGATGATAACATCATCTATGAAGGCTTTATTCATGACGATAAGTTGATCTGTAAAGGCTTTGGCAATGACAAACCATGACAACAACCTCCATCTGCAACGTTCTGCAACACGTCACCAAATAGATAGCAGCATTTGCGCGGCATTTCCACATGACTTTTGAAGCCAGCAGGACCAACCTGTGTCGAGCAGTGGGTCAGCACACGCAATGCTTGAGCTGGCCTTAGCACACCACTCATGAGTTAACAGCCATGCAGGGATACCTGAAAACAGGATGGTTCATTGATGGTTCTTAATTCATTGTGACTGCTGGTTACATCAACTATCATCAACTCTTCATGATAACGAAGATATATAAACCAACATTAAACGAACCATCAAGTAATGGTTCATGTGTACTGGACGTTAATAGTTACTAATGTGTACTAATTGTTACTAAGGGTTACTTGGGGTTGCTAATGATGCCTCTTGATTATAGTTGCTGGTCATTTGATGGTGTTCAATGGCTAGGCGATGATCCATCCTGAGCAACGACGCACCAAGGCTTGCCCACGCTTGGCATACCGACGGAGGCTGGCGCCTCGCTGGGTTTCTTTCCTCCGCCGCTCCAGAACACGCTGGCCTCAGAGCTGCGATGTCAGGTCAGCAGTTGCGGCGGCCTTCGCGAATGAAACGTGAAAACGACTTTGGGTCGGGCCAAGTATAAACGTGACGACCCTGGGTTTTGATTCTAACCCAGTGGATGATGATGGTTGATGATGGTTTTCGTGATGCATCCCTTCTTTGAATCCCGAATTGTTGGATGCAGCGGTTGTAAGAGGCTCATGAATCGGCTTGCCGGAGGAACCGGAAGGAATCGGAAGTTCGTTCCCGCTATCATCAGACCCTATCGCTTCGACATCGAGGTCTTCAGCAAACGACACCATAGATGGTGGTAAACCCAAGTTTTCATCATTGGTGGCCAGCAGGGTACAAGGGTGCCACATTCGCATGCATCCGAGTTGCAGGGATGACGCTCTCATGAGGGGCCTGCCACCGGAGGAAGTGAGTTCTGATTGGTGAACGTTACAAGCCACCTGTAAGGACCACATGGAGTCATCACATGTTCCAAGCCATCGGTTTTGCGAGTTGAGTTATTAGAAACAACACAGTATAACTTAACAATAATTGTTCTTAGAATGAATTTGCTAAGCATCATGATTAACTATTCAACAATAGCTATGGCTATTTGTAACTAAGAAACATAACAATCATATGGGTGTTGATCAAAATTCCTTGATCTCGGAATGGCCATTCTTCGCCAATCAAATCAGTTTTGCGAACTCCATGTTGGACTTTCGCAGGGTTACATCTTGTTTTGTTACGCATGCTAGAAGTAAGTATGTCAGCAATGGGAAAAAATGTGTTGGCTTGGCAGTCAAACTACAACTTGGCAATGCTTCTGCCTTTGCTCGCCTTTTCTTCACACATTTCATCTGTCCATCTCAGGATCTCCCTGAACAGTTTTCGCTTAATACGAGGGTGCGCTTTGCTATCCGCCATCCTTTCTTTCACCACGCCCCTCACGAAACTTTCGCCAAACTTTCGAGAAAAGCTTCTAAACGTGGGGAATCCATCAGGGCTCGCATTACCTTGGATTTATCTTCCCAAAGAAACCTGTACGAGTCAAAAGTTTAGACTGGCACTAAAATATGTTTTCTTTGAATACGTTACAGAATGAACTTGCGCCAAAACTTTCGCCCAAAAAGTTTTCTTCCGCGAATTCGAAAAAACTATCGTGAACCATGGATTCATGACATGAAGAGTCATCGAAATTCATCGAATATTAAACTCCATATAAGGACCTTTTGCGCGACTCCCATGTATCATCAGGACAACACAACATCTCAAAAATGCTTGGTTGCTCAATGTTGCTCATGTGTCATGCTTCTCAACATAATTTCCCGGACTGCAGCTGCTGTGAGTCGCGCAACAACAGCAGCATGATGTCTTGACATGTTTTTCAAACATAGGTGAACATTAAGTGAACATACACGAAAATAATTCAGTAACATAGTCAGAGTTGTCCGGATCATGTTTTAGCCTGTCAACTGCTTGACTGTGCGTGCCTTGGCGCGCACCGAGTGGCTAGGCGAACCTGGCAGAGGAACCCTAGGCGCCTGGTGTCACAGGCTCCAGTCCCAGTCCACTGGGACCCCCAAAGTGTCAGGGATTGTGCCAAGGTCAGCTATGATGTTACGGCAGTTGAAACATCTTTAAACAACGAGTTCCCGCGGGTAACTGGCCATCCTTGGAGATTCCTATTTGGCTCAGCCGAAGTCCTGGGCACCATGCCCTGGTCGTCCCGAGTGCACCTTTTCCGACTCGAGGAGATTGCCTCGCAAGGCACAGGTCGTTGCCCCGCACATCCCGTGACCGCGACCAGCGTGACCGGGTCCGCCTCGGAGACCGCTTTGCCTTTCTGGGAGAAGCACCTGCCACGGCCACGGCCCATCTCCACAGATCTCCACAGATCTCCACAGACCTTCACGATTGTACCTCTTTCGCATTCGAAACTAAAAGATGTTTTCATTTAGAAGAGATAGGTTGTTTTTTGAGTTTAAAGTTCCACCTATAGAATATTGTTGGTTTTTCAATTGTTTCAGTATCAAATCTTAATGCTCTGCCAATCTGGCTGATGTCACCAGCTCGGTAATGACCCGCCTGCCATTGATGGCGTCTTCCCAAGCCATTCTGCTGCCGGCTCTTTGGCCGTTGGCGCAACTTGGAAACAGTGTGGTGAATCTTGGAAAAGCTATGCGTTGGATGAAACAAAGGCAACGCATGATCATACTTCTGTTAAAAATGTAGACCTTGAACACTTAAGCCTTGCGAGCATCCCATCCTTTACGAGTTCAAGCGGTTTAAAGTCAAAAGGATTCAGATGCTTAACCATTAATTCATTATCAATTGTGACTCTTAATTCTTAATGAACTAAGCTTTCAAAGTTTTGATCATGCAAGGTCGACATTTTCAAATATTGATGCTTTGAAGCATCCAAACTTGAGGACTGTCTGGTTCCTCATCTGTGATGAAAACGCTTAGATTCTGAGTAGTAGACAGCTGACAAGCATCAAACCATACAAAATACCTTCGCAAATTTGGAACCAGGACTCTGCCATCAAACTGTTCAATACTTCGAAAGTGTTCCAAAAGTATTCGGTCAACAATGCTAAACCCAGTTAAATAATCCTTAAGAAAGTCGGAAAGTATTGAAGATTGTTGAAACTACTGACTAAATTTGAAAAACTATGAGACATTTTGATTTCCCAGGGCTCTGGAAGAGCTGGATGATGGAATCATGTTGAATGCTTTGATCCTTCAGAGCATAAGGATTTTGAAAGAATAGAAGCTTGGACATGTCCATAAAACAGATTTCTTGACGTACCAAAAGTTTGAACACAGATTAAACTGCCCAGAGATCTGATGCAGCCTAAGTCCTGAAGGAAAAACAGTTTGAACTTTTACGACCCTCGGGCTAAGCACCAAAGTTTCCAGCTTTTGTTTCTCCAAATGCTAGAGGATGAAACGAAGAAAACAGCCCTTTCAATTTCAAAAGTGTCAAAACGTCCCGGGATCGTAAGGAGGTTTCAAGAGCTTGCATGCTCTGGAGAGTCGAAAATATCAAAATTCCGAACATGTTAAAGCTTTGTTTTCTCTAAATTGGAAAAAATTAACCCCTCCCTGCAGATCCCTCGGGGATTTAAACAGTGGGATCTGTTGAAAAACTGTATCTTTTGTAATGTTTGATGCTGAGGGTCTTGACTGCCAAAAGAATCTGTCAAAGCTGTTGGGCAGTTTTCAAAGTCTGAGTCCTTCTTAGAAGCCCCAACATTTCTGAAACTTTGCAAACCAGTGAATTCTTGGTTTAAAGTGTTTGCAGTTTTGGTCTGAATACTTGGAGTATTTACAGTAGACTGGTCTTTGTTCCACAACAAGTTCAATCGACCAGAGCCCAAAACACTTAAACACCTTCATCCCCAGAACACCAAGACTTTGATTTGTTCACAGGATTTATGTAGGAGATGAAACTCGAAAGGTGTGAACAATTGAAAACCACTGGTCTGTGCAGATGTGAAGCTAATCGGATTTTGCTTATGATTTGACTGGTGACTGCAGTGCGGTTCAACAGGTTTCTGTAAGAGTCACCAAGATCAGAACAATTTGTGAATGTTGATGACCAATTGGTGTTTAGTTGATGGTTAGTTAAATGATGGCTGACGGTAAAATGATTGTTCAATGATGGCTGAATGCTCGTCGAATGTTGGTAAAATGATGGAGACAAGTCAATGAACTCAGACCAGCCATCGTCCAAACATATCGTAACAGGCTGTCATGGCGAGCTTGATTTGCGCTTGCGCGGAGGCTGGATGTGTAGCGGCGCGGATTGCACTTGGCGGCCCAGCGACTCCCAAACGCCAGCAACCAAACTGCTTAGCACGCAGCACTGAAAGTGGTTTCACTAATAGTTATCCTGATGTTTGAATGGTGAACGATGGTCAGTGGTTTAGTAATCCTGATGGCTAATGATAATGGTTAGTTAGCCATTTTCAATGCTGAACGGTGAATGATGCTTAGTGGTTTAGTAGTGTTTTATAATGGCTGATGATGGCTCATGGTTACCGCAATTGCTGGTTCACTGCTTGATGCCACTCCTGGTAGATCCTGGCCTCGCTCTTCGAAGGGTCGGGAGACCCCGAAGATCTCGCGGCCTCGCTGCCAAGGAACAGCCAGCTTTACCACTCCACAAGTAGAATGATCCTCCAAAAATGAATGGTGGAGTCTGATCATTCTTGGAATGGTTCTAAAAATCGTTCTAAAGATGGTTCCAAAAAATGGTTCCAAACAAGTTTGAATGAACTCTTCAGACTCAAAGAAGACCAGCAAATTCAAGCAAATTCCTGGCCAGACTGCTGCTTATTTCAGAGCATGATCATGTGCCCACAGTGGAAACTCAGATGCCAACTGTGATGAACAATAACCACAAAAAAATGACTCAAATGAAATAGCAATCATAATTGGCATCTGAGTTCATCGAAGATGGAACTGGCTGACCCAATATGGTTGAAACTCTTAGTTCTCAACATTTTTCATGAACAAAGTGCCCAAAACCTAGATTGGCTGTCAACTATAGGACTTGAGAAACTGCGGTCGGGCATAAGTACAAACCACATCAAACGACCCAACAATCATCGGGCCAAATTCTTGGCATACGCTGGACGTGGCTGGCATGCTCCAAGTGTTTCATCAAAGAACAACGTAAAAATCACCTGGAGTTTTAGATGAATCCTGGAGTTTTGATGAATCTACAAACTCAATCTGGCTAAGGAGATGTGGATCCCAACCCATATCTACCTAATCCATCCTGATCCATGCTGGATCTGCCTAGCCCCGCTGCATCTCGTCCACCGCGCGTCGTCCAAGCTGATGAGCCACCTGCCACCACTGTGCCCCACAAATTTTGAACCTCGAACTTCAGCTGTTTGGGTCAAAGAAATTGGGGTTTAGTTGGGTATCACATTTTCGTATCAAAGAAATTGGGGTCAAATAATTGTTTGATATGCAACAAAAAACAATTGAGGTCAAATCAATTGCATGTCAAACAGAACAAGTTGATACAAATTGTGATGTTTGGTTTGCAAATGATTTGTCTTGCCCACCACTTGACCATTCTGATCCATATCAACATGCCAGGATTGATGCGAAACAAACATGTTGCTTGATCAGAACTCGAGAGGGCCTTGACCAGTATGATCAGCAATGGTAGATCCAGCTGATAGTAGACCACCACTAGCTGTTAGCCGTCAATGAAATCGCTGGGAGTTCGATGGCTTATCAATTTGGATTTCCCCCGCCTTATCATCCGTGATTCCTGGTTCTGTTGATCGTCCATGATGCAACGCAAGCTACCTGAAGACCTCCTCACATTGATTTCAAGATGCTGCGAAGATTCTTGTTCAACAAACCTACGCTAAGCCTAAACCTGAATACTTGTTCAAAACTTCTTGTTGGGATGTTTAGATTCCATATGTGCAACCATTTCAAGGTTGTCCTTTTTACATTTCCCTCTGTTTAGGTTCATGATGGTTCATGGCTTCTTGCAGCAGCACTCTGAATCATCTGAATCATGAAGCCAGGGCAAATGCGCCGAACTCGCGCCGGACCTGTTTCCTGACAGCCTCAAGGTTCTCGCCTGCCATCGCCTTTCGCTCCAAAGCAGCTTCTGGCTGGCAGCAAGTCTACTCCAAGGTCAACCAACCTCTGGGAGGATCCGAAAAATGCAACAAGATGTCTTCATAGAGCATAAATGTTGTACACATTGTCATTCAGAAATGTGAATGTTGACAGTCTGCAGATGTGTGTGGCGCAAACACGTTGGCATGTTATGTTTCGCTGACCTTCCGGAGCTGTCATTTGGGTTCCGCCCTCTGCACTGAACATCAAATCATGGCATTATATGCATGTATGGCATGCTGTGTAATCACATGTCTATGTATATGATTCAGACGCAATAATCTATAGTTAATCCCTTCCAGCTATTTTCAACACACCCAAAAAAAACAAAACTGTCTGAGACTTGCAAGGTTTGGGTTTTTGGTTGTGGTAAATGGCTTCTGTTGATTGATGTGTTGAACAAGAAATTCTGAATTTGTTGTCAAACGTCTGGTACGCTGAAACATCCTATAAACCAATGTTAAATTTGGATGTTAATTGGTTTACATTTATTTAAGAATGTTGAGCATCGCAAAGGTCAAATGGATCCCTCAATAAGTTGTTGTACCACTGAAGATCTACTTCCATGGCCTGCTCTGCTAAGATGTTCAGCATCTGTGAACCATGGCCTGCGGGGGATTGTGGGTTGGGTTCGCCTCGTACAGCAAGTGAAACAAGATGAAGCCCACGAACCCGAATGCTCACACTCTTAATCGGATTCTCTTGGTGAGAAACTCTTGGTGAGACACTCTTTGCAAGACACTCTTGGTGAGACACTCTTGGTGGGACACTCTTGGGAAGACAC
>VSDK01025378.1:0-67630 GCA_009767595.1 Symbiodinium kawagutii | reverse complement strand
TGATGATGATGATGATGATGATGATGATGATGATGATGATGATGATGATGATGATGATTCTGATGATGATGATGATGATGATGATGATGATGATGATGATGATGATGATGATGATGATGGTGATGATGATGATGATGATGATGATGATGATGATGATGATGATGATGATGATGATGATGATGATGGCGATGATGGCGATGATGGCGATGATGGCGATGATGGCGATGACTAGATGACGACGGCGACCGATCATGATCACAACGGCAATGATATTGAAGATGACCATGGCAATTTTGACGACGATTCTGACAATTGAGTCTCGCCTGGCTACAGCTGCAAAGCTTCCAGCCCGGATACACAGCACTCCAAACAACACCCGTGCCAAGGCATCTTCAGGGCTGTCGGCTGCGTTTGGATGTCTCAACGACCCTGTTTGAGTCACACAAAACTTACACAGTCCAAAGTCCATGTGATTCGAAAATGTCAATGTTTGATGTATTGCAAAGGTGTGCATCCCGTTTTCTTCAAGATTTTTTCCCAGCATCAACTGATCCAAAATCATCCAAGATCCATCACCGGAAAGGCGCCGTTGCGCATCGTGTTTCCCGGTGCCCAGCCCTGGCGCCTGAACAAATGCGCCAGCTCGGGTTGCTGGGCAGGATCCACCTGAGCCCAGGGATGACTGGCAGGTGCAGCCCCGGGTTCCGTGGTCCCCACGTGTTACCTGAGCCCCCTTCAGCAGGTCCAACTCAGTGCTGGATAGTGCTGGAGTTGGAGTCATTTCTAGTAGCTTTCAGCCTAGCTTTGGACCACTGTGGATGGCTTTGAGCCAATTTTCTGGTGAGCTTTGAGCCCATTTCCCCATGTCAACTGAAGGTCATGAATCTTAGCGTCACCTAAGGAATCGCACCAAGCAAAGTCTACCGTATGCTATCATCACCTGACCAACCACTGCTATCAACCACCAAGCAATATGTTAGTTGGTACTGTATGACTCCAGCCACGCCAGGTTCACTTTTAAAGCCAAATCGGCAACAGCTGTGCAAAAATAGCGGTTAAATACGCCAAAAATAGCTGTGGCTATTGTATTTAACAGCTGTTGATATAAATACGATAGCAACAGCTTTGCAGATCGCGCAGCTACCCATATAACCATCAACTTCCTGGCTGCCGTGCCTCAGACTCAGTTGTCATGGCCAGGGTTTTCTGCATGCGAGGCTTTGCTCCTTGCGGATGGCATGGGGCCATCCGGGTGCTCATCATCCATGACTTAAGACATCTTAAGACCAGCTATGCATCTGGGCAGTGGTGCAGTGATCGAAGCTGAATCGTGACATGGTTCCCGGTTCACATCAGTACTTGGCATTGTTTGGTGTCAAGATTAATCCTATCTTCCCAGAGATAGTTTCTCCCATGTTATCCCAATCTTCCCGTGTTATCTTAGGTCTCTTCGGGATGTCTGCCAAAGGCTTATCCCATCTTACAAAAAAGTTCTCAAGACAATTTCCACCCTCCCCTTACTGCTGAAAAACATCGACTCACACAGCATCCCAAAGATTGGCCCATGCCCATCGGGACCTCCCAAGGGTTCTCCCACTCGAAGACAAACGTCACAGTGAGTCATGAAGGCGTACATGTAGAGCCTCGCCACGAGAGCATCAGTGATGTCGGGCTCAAGATGTCCCAACCGATTTGGACAAAAATGCGATTTTCGGTCTCCATGCTGAGTTTGGGTACTCAACACATGAGCTCATCGATTCTGAGGATGCCACCGGTAGTGCCGAAAGAAGGAATTGGTGGCATACCTGCGTCAAGGGCCACAGGGTCATTCCTGGATTTTCCCGAAAAAGGTCACCAACCACTAGATCCACACCCTAAAAGCTTCCATTGACCCGAATGGAATCCCCATTGGAGTAGCTGGGTTTTCTTCCGGGTAAAAATTGGATATTCTCCAGGCCATAGCTGATCTGAGAAGCTTCTGAGTACGGCTGCCAGGACATCTCAGTGTCAACGATTCCAACAGAAAGCTCTGTGAGGCACTCCACAATGGACTTGACATCGTCGAAGGAAAAGATGCCCACACTGCGAGGCCTCATTGCAGATGGACAGCTACTGAGCCATCCGTTGAGGGAATATCATCGAGGGAACAGTTTTTGTTGCTTGGCTCATGGTTAATAATAGAGGATATACCCACTGTTTATGGCTATGGATCAATGATCACGATTAAGCATCAATATTCAATCATATGCGGTCATAATCAACACTCTAGGAGGCTACTGTGCTTGGTTTGTATTGGGCAGCAATGGTACCGTATCTTCTTCATCAGAATTAATGTGGGCGAAACAGGATCAGCACCCGTAGGGATCACAACCGTGATTCCGATCCTCATCGCTTTCGAGACCATCCTTTTGAGTGGAAACGAAGCATTCTCTTCTCTGAAGAATCTGAATATGGACAACAATGAACCATCGAAATCAAACAGAACAAAGCCAACACATCCTGACATTTCGTTTGTTGAACAACTGGTTGGACAACTCCTGGTTGAACAATTCGTGGGTTGATCACCGATGACTTGGATCGATCCCATGACTTCGTTGAAGAACTCCTCGGTGGAACGCGATGAAAACGGCTGCAACTGAGGCCGCTTCGGCCGCTCCACGGAGTGTTTCAGTAGCCAGTCCTGGGCACAGCTTGGGCTTGGCTTGGGTCCCCAGGGCTGCTGATCAGTGGAGCTTGCACGTTTCGGAGTGAGTTCAGCTGCATCCCGCAGTATCCCACAGAAAGCTCCCACCAAAATGCCTTGAGCTAAGCTGCATCTCCAAAAAATCCTACAAGAATGCCTTGGAATCTCCAAAACCCAGTGTGTTCCACCAGAGCGTTCTACTACAGAGTGCCTTGCAAGAAAGTTCCTGAAGAATCTGCCTGTGGGTCAAACCCCTGTACCCCTGGTTCCCCCATCATCAACCATTGTTTTCCATATGATTGCTGGTGAATATCCCCTATGATTGGTTGTTAATATTGACCCATACCCATCTCATCAACCATTGTTTCCCTATCGTTGTTGGTGATCATCCCCCATGAAGCCGTTGCTTGTTCAACTGCTTGACCCAACTCACCATGTCTCCTGAAAGAGTTGAAAGGCATCTTCAGGTTCCAGGCGAAGGCGAACTGAATCCTGGCGCGTCCAGTGCTGTGGAAGAGGCGTTGCTCCCCAGCTCTTTCGTGGTACAACAGCACCTTGTTGTGGCAAAATGGGCGGTGGTGGTGGATGGTGGATGGTGGTGGATGGTGGTGGATGGTGGTGGATGGTGGATGGTGGATGGTGGATGGTGGATGGTGATGATTCATTACTATGGATCTACCATTATCAAAGAATTCAAACCTGTCGTTTGCTTCCAAGTAGAGACACGTCAAAGCTCAAGATCTGAGAAAACGCCAGGAAATGCACACACCACGAAACCGAGCACGCCACTCAGCCAGACAGCTGGGCCATGCAACAAACAGCAGCTATCATCCAAAATGAATACCTGCAGGATTGTTTTGACCATCATTCACCATCAGTGTCTATGTAGTGTGTTATCTGAATATATTCACCGCCATCAATGACATTAACCACGACTCACTACTCAGCGTCAGTGGATCTCACTGCAACTTCGCCATTGATCCACTTGGGCGACCTATCACCGGCTCCTCCAGCAAGATCTTCATGATCGACAGCAACGTCGACGTTTTTTCCGGGGGAAACGCATTGGACCTGCGAGGTGCAACACAGTGAGCCCAACGCACTTTGAAGTCCAAATGGATACTGAGTCCAACTTATGTCTCAGTCATGGATGCTTTACCATGTTTACCTCGAACATGATCACTTTGTGGATGATTATTTCCATATTACTCTCTTACACTTTCAGGAACACTGAACGAGTCACACCTTCGGAGTCCAAACACTGGAAATCTGCAGGCGCTGAGTCGATGTTTGGACGGGAGGCGACCCAAATCAGGGAGTGTTGCCTTTAAATCGGCAGCTGACCACTTTGGTGACTGCCCTGAAAACGTTTCACGAACCGCTTCCCTCAAAGGGGACTGTGCCGCCTAAGGGGAATTGCAAGTTCGCTTCGGGTGAGACGACGGATTCTGTTCGAGACATGCCCCGGTTCGCCGGTCCGTGTGCGTCAAAATGACAGGTTTCAAACAGTGCTCCAGTTGATCATGCAGTCTGAGAGTGCAGCAAAGCACGTCTTGTTTTCATGATTTCCATCCAGTCGTTGTCCATCAAATTATTGATTCAGCACCCAGAAATCATATGAAATCATGTCAACTACTAGGGAACCATTAATTTCAGGGCTTGGGGGAGCTGTATGCCATGCAGGGACAACCCACTTCTTCAAGCATTTCAAGCTGTGTCGGTCATGTCTCTCATCAACTGATGACCTTGGCACGCCAATCTCACAGAAGTTACCCATCACTGAGTCAGTCGCAATTTGAAAACAGGAGCAACCGGTACCTACATAGAGAAAACTGGTACCTGATAAATCCTACTGAGACAACTGGTACCTACATAGGCTGATTGTTGGATCTAAGCAGTCAACTACCATCATTGAGTAAACTTGAAGACTCGCTTTGGGATATTCCAACTTGAGAGCACTGGCGACTTGCAACTTGCGATCCATCAATCCGAGTCAAATTGACAAATTAAAGCAAATTAATAGTTATAATATATATATATATATATATATCATCCATCTGAATCCACATGCAATGGCAATCAGGGCGATGGACAGTCCACAAACCCCAACGAGCTGGAGGACG
The DNA here is from genome assembly GCA_009767595.1 of Symbiodinium kawagutii. Taxonomy (NCBI): domain Eukaryota; class Dinophyceae; order Suessiales; family Symbiodiniaceae; genus Symbiodinium; species Symbiodinium kawagutii. The sequence continues at coordinate 62,824 of VSDK01025378.1, read as the reverse complement.
CCTAGCCACAGAAATTTCAGCATTTTGAGCTATGAAAACTGGCACCCGCGATGAGGTCAGAACCAGGTTGGGCCTTTTAGCACCAACATCTTTTTGAGACGTGCCTGGCAGCGAACTCCGTGACTCCCATGGCATGTCTGTGGATTCCAAACTGATCTCCTGACTTCAGAGACAAACTGATCTCCTCAGCTCATCTCTCTCCGGCCTGATATCAGATGCGGCATTCACTGCATTCCTCCACGACCTGAGTTCCACAACGTGGTGAACAGGGCGGTGACTCAGCATCTCCCAGGTCCCGACGTGGTAGACCTTCGCTACGTGAGATACCTCCGCTTCCTGGTGAGGCTTACGGCAGAGAAACGGCGGATTTTTTTCGCCAAAGACGGGTCCCCAAGGCTTGCGCTGAAAGTTTTTCAGTGGTCCCCAAGGGTCAGCAGTAAAACATCAATGATGAGCCAAAGAGTTGCTCTGAACTGCTGACACTTCACGAGGTTTTTCAAAGCAATTGGGGTCAATTGGGGGGCCTTTCCGGATCCTAGGGGACATCTCGATTATCATCCAAGTACCATTTCTAGTAACTGCCTGACATCTCGGCATCCAATGACCATTTCGAGTTAGAAACTGCTGAGACATCACAACTGGGGCTCCCCAAAAGTCAGCACCAGAGCCTCTTCGAGGGCCTTCGTCACCTTGGAAAGTGGGCAGCACGCTCGTTGGTAGAACCCATGCTCGTTGGTTTCCTCCTTGACATTGGTGATGTGGTGATGTTCAATCGGTTTCCTCCTTCAAATTGGTGATGTTCAATCTTTAAGGAAAACTTGTGTGTAGTGACGTGTGACTTGTTTGTTTAAGACTTGTGACCTTTTGAGATCCATAAACCTATTGATTTGTCAAGCCAAGGCGTGGTCATTTCAGAGTCCTTTAACGTATACTGGTTGGTTTACTGGTCGCTTTATAAACATGTGTAAACCATCAAGGGGAACCCATGTTGCACCCACCATATACTGGGGCGACCGTGGAAGTTGTGAAGCAGAACCTCTTGGGCAGATTCCATTAGATTCAAACTGCTTGGCAACACAACTTAGCACAACCCTACGACTGAGTTCACCTGGACACCATCTGCTTCACCAGTCACTCCGAGTGAAGCGGAGCAGCTGTTTCTATCAGCTTCCAAAGCAGAAAATTGTCGCATGAATTCTCACTGCGTTACAGCATGACTGATCAGGATTTCCATGTAATGGATGAGGTACTGGACATGTAACCCTCTCTCGCAGTTCATAAACAAATGCTGGCTGGACATTCCCAATAATGTTCGTCAATTTTCCTTAGTGCACACACATACACACACATGAGGGAATCATTGCTGGAAATTGCAACGTCCAATAACTATATATTGTCTTATTGTTATTTCGAATCATATAAGACAGTTCTTGTTCACTTCCAATTATCATTTCTATTGACTACTGTTTCCAACCACCATTCAGCATTAACCAGCTACAGTAGTATATTTGTCAACCATTCAACATGTATAGTCGGCATAGTTGTATAGTCGACCATTTGTTCAACAGTTCAACCATTGGTTCAACAGTTCAACCATTGGTTCAACAGTTTTATACCACTGGCTTGGCCAGCTAAACCCCGGGGATCTAAAAGTTCAAACTTTTTAACATGCCATATCTCCACAATAAACCCACAAGAAACGAGTGGTTGTAAGTTGTATGTTGCTTATGGTTGGCATGTCAACCATTGGTCGGTTGGCTTGACCCATACCTCCATCTCACCAGTTCATCGCCGCAGGTGCCGCCGAGGCGCTTGATAATCGGTCACCTGAGGGGCAAGGCGCTGCAACAAGTCACTACAACCAGCCCTGCCCAACGCCGCCGAAGCAGCAATCACCACCACTATGACTAACAAGAAAAACACACTACCCAGCGAACCAACATTACGAGCTTAGGTCAGCCACCAATGGATTAACCACATTTCAGAAACATGATCACTTCACCATCAAGATTGGTGAAATTAATGGTTGATTCATGGGTGATAGATGGTTGATTTATGATTCATAAGCATGATTCATTTTCGAAAACACTCACCAACCATACATCAGCCATCTATTAACCATTGATCAACCATGAATCATCCAATTCATTACCGACTTTTTAAACATTCATTCACCATACATCATCCATTCACTGACCATATCTTCAGCTCGAATCACCATACTATTGACCATTCAACATCACTAACCCCTTTGTCACCCACATATCAACTCTTCATTCATCACCATCCTCAACCGTTCCTTGCGCACCAAATCCCACCGTTGATCACCGTTGCCGTCCCAGTGACGTTTTCCCGGGGAACCTTTCCCCGGAGAACTCCTTCCACGCGATCCCCGGGATCCGCGAGAATCGCGGGACCCACGGGAGCTGGTACTTAATCTCCTGAACGGAGACCACAGGTGCCGCAGGCATGGTGGGGATTCACGGCAGTTGATCACCAACCATTTGCCATGGATTTTCATGATTCAATGATTTCAATGGGTTGGTGATGGGTTACCAACCACTTATTTCAATGACCGGTTGATCACATTTGCCATCACTGAGCATCACCAACCATAATTTTCATGATTCAACAGGTTACTTCAAGGTCAATGGTTGGTGATGGTTAGTGATGGGGCTAGCGATAATGGTTGGTGATGGTTAATTTGTGGTGAATGGTTGGTGAGGGCTAATGGCTAATGATGGGGTTAGTGACAGTGGCTCAGAATGGTTGGTGATGGTTACTCAATGATGGCTAGTGAATTGAATTGAAGCTGAATTGATGGGGATAATGATGGGCTTAATGATGTTTAAGCATTTTCTGCGTGTGTGTGTGTGTGTGTGCATGCTTTGTACTGATTGACAATGATTACTAGTCATGGTGAAATGAAGCTTCAATTTGCTTGGCGGATGGTCACTCATCAGTTCACGGATGGTTAAATTCTGGCCAAGTGATTGTTGGTGATTGTTCGAGAACGGCTTTAACACCTGGAAAAATGATGGTTCACGACGCTTACAGGTTCATCAACGAGGGTGAATGATGCAACATGATGATTACTTCTCCCCAGCGGCAATGGTCAATGATAGAAATCAGGCCAATTTCAGCAGTTTGAATTTCGCAACAGTATCAAGCATTAGAAACCATAGTCGCTATCATGACTAACCTTTATTTACTGCTTATTAACCATCATTTGTTGGTTACCAACGAGACCCTCAAAATCTATTTTTGGATCTTCACCGGGCAAGGGCAAATATTATGAGGTCTCACTACCAATAGGATTTGCTTCGGTGTGATTATTTCCACCATTCTACCATAGAAATCATTTTCTACCATTGTAAACTGCTAATTCACCATGGATTCACCATCATGAACCATTACAAACCACATGTAGATCACTATACCACCACTAATTCACCATTCTAAACCGCTAATTCACCATTGATGAAAACCCGCCATTATACCCCCACCACGGGGGATTCACCATGGAACCTCCGGCCCCTCCTGGTGAACTCCAACTCGGTTGAATCGGCCCCGCCATCTTCGATGGCTCGCCGCCGAGCCTGACCCAGAAAGTGATCACCCAGCATGGTAAGTGGTGCTTCTGAGTGAGGCTTCAGTGGGCTTAATAATAAAATGCTGGCGAAGTGATGGTTCATGATGGCGAACTGATGGTGGCTTATTATGGTAGTTAGTGATGGTTGCTTGGCCATGGCTGATGATGCTTACTGATGATTAAAGAGTCTCTAATGAAGGTTGTTAGTAATCCATTCACAGTGAATTTGTGGTGGTGAGTGATGGCTAGTGATGGCTAGTGGTGGCTAGTGGTGGCTAGTGGTGGTTGGTGATGGTTAGTGAGGCTTGACTTGGCGTAGTGATGGCTACTGGTTCAAAGACGGGTTAGCAACTACCATCATAACAGTCATTCCATCAATACTACTGCTTGTATCGAAAAAGGATGACCGTGGACAGCAAATCTCTGTGGAACCATAAGGAAAGGTGTTGGGAGGGAGCCCAACATGTCTTGGGGATCGTCAGGTGGATGAGATACTCGCTGCAGCAAACACCGAGACATCACTACCGGCTGAATATCCAATTCTCACCTGCCGGTTGGTTGTGAATGGTTGTGACTCGGGGATGCTACGACACGAAGTGGGAAACCTGACCAGATGGGATGGTTCCTGCACATGGAGGCTGGGGCCCGACCCACCAGAAACTGTCCGAAACTAGTTCCCTGTGTTATCATGTTGAAACAAGCGTCATCCAAGAACACCTGGGTGGCTTTGTGACTCATCAAACATGAGTGATACCAGTTGGCCATTTAGGAAACCAGTACCTAACTAATTGTGTCTGATCATATGGTGATAACCTCCATTTTGCTTGGGCTAACCCTTGGCAACCGTCATTCAACCATGGAAATCGTCCAACTCGCCATGTGCAGCTGGTCTAAGGCGAACTCATCCCGAGCCCCCCATGGCGACTCAGCCATCACCAGACATGGCACATCTGCTCCAGCCTCGGCTCGCTGTTTCTTGACGGAGCGCAGAACTTGAGGTCGAACCACCAGCAGATCTTCCATGTCCTCGCCTCACCGTTGGGAGCTGAATTAACAGCCGGGTGGTTTGTGGCTGGTGGCTGGTGAATGATTGGTGAATGGTTGGTGAATCGTTGGTGAATGATGGGTCAATGATTGGTCAATGATTGGTGAATGGCAGGTGAAAATGATGGGTCAATGATTGGTGAATGGTGAATGATGGCTTAATGATTGGAAACTCGTTGGTTAATGGTTGATGGTAGCTTCTGGTGCCAAGAAGTTCTGTACATCACAGCATTGTTGAGAGATCTGTTTTTTTGGTGATGATCACTGGCCTTTTTGGTAGTGACCCTACAGAGTTCGCTGGCTACGTCCCGGCTCTTTTGGGTTGCCTTCGTTTTCCCTCCCGCACTTTGCGAGGTATCACGTAGTCTTAATCCTTCCAGTCTATTTCTAATGATTAATCACAAATCATCATTCACTAATGATTATAACTTTGATGAAAATAAGTTCATCACTAATCATCCTTAATCATCACACATCAACGCTGGCACGGATCAATACTCAATCACCCAACCCTGACACCAATCAACCCTGAAGCACCACTAATCAACCCTACTTGGATGTAGTAAGTGGCTAGTAACCATGGTTAGTAACTAGCCTAAGTGGCTTATACCATTGATAAGTAGGTTATAACGGTGATTATTAACCACTCAATTGGGATGATCATCCAAGTAAATCACCCTCACAAACCATCACTAATCACCACAAATTAACTTTGAATTTACCACTATTAACCTTTATGAGTGGTTTATTAACCATCATTAACCATCATTAACTATCACTAACCATCACTAACCCTCACTAACCATCATTAAGCGTCATTAACCATCCTTACCCATCACTCACCACCATGGATCACTGCACACGGCCAGCGGCAGCACTGGCACCTTTCGCAGATGGCTTGCCCTTGGTGATCAACAGTACTGCGCCATCGTTGCCGTGTCCCTGGAGAGACGGTTGAGACTGGTCCAACCATGGTGAATGCTGATTCATGGTTGACTAAGTATGGTCAATAATGGATAATCATGGTTGATGATGGTTGATCATGGCCAATGATGGTTAATGATGGTTAATGATGGTTGATGGTCAATGATGCTTAGTGATGGTTAGTTATGGTTGATGATGGTTAATTCACGGTTAATTATCATGGTCAATAATGGCTACGCGTGGTCCCACACAGTTCTAAGGTTGAACATCTGGCTTTGGATGGTGAATTTCAGCATACGCTCGTAGTCCCAAACAGCGTGGCACTGGTGGTTAACTTGGATAAGGACCAAATGTCATGGGACTTGTAATGATAGTTATTCAGGGGTGCTTAACCTCAATAAGGATTCATGGCAATGCTGATCTCATAAAACGACACTGTGCAGATGTTTCTGGAAAAACGATTTACTTGGAAAAAAGACACGGTCACGATGGGTAGTAGTTTGCCTTGACACTATCTAGGTTCACAATCCCATTACCACAGTAATACTGGTAATCAGTGGCTCAAGAGACCTGAGATATTTAGGTCAACTACCACTGGTTTCCGTCCTTGTCATCAGCCCTGGGATTTGGTGGTTGAACCACCACTCTGAAAAACATGAATCAATCATTCCACGCCTGTCGGACCCCCATGTCCACGGCACACACGCCCGCAGCGCATGCACCGGTCCTTTCAAACCAACCATTTGTTCATACTGAGGAAAACAAAAAATGTTCAAAAACAATAGCCAGCAGCTGTTTAACCATTCTTGTTGCTTCTGGTTCCCTACAATTAACCAACATCAACTGGTCATAGTCATGGCATCAACTCACCAGCTAGAAACCATGACTATTGGCCCTGTACAAACCAATATTAGTTGGTTACTATCCCCTAGTACTACCACTATTACCATCTACTAGCCGTCGGTCACCTGGAAACCACATGATGGGGGGCCCCTGTTGAAGCCCTGGTCTCACCATCCCACCACGGATCACCATCCCCGAACCTCGTAGTCACGTGCGGAGAAGACACGGATCAGCCTCGAGCTGCCAGGTCCGCCAACAACGGCAGTACCGGACCATCCCTGGTGGTTGGTAGTGGTGAACCATGGTGAAGGGTGGTTAAAAATCATTATTAATGGTTGATGGCGGATAATAATGGTTGACAATGGTTGACAATGATTGGTAGCGGTTGATGATGCTTGATACAGTCGGGAGGTCTAGTCACATTAACTTTTCTGAAATTCACAGTAGTTCCACTGCGGACTTATCGATGCGACCTGGTCACAGCAGGGTCACATCACCCCCTTGTTTCGCCCGCGTTTAGCATGTATTAGCATGTACTACGACATGAATGTCTAATAACCAAATAGCATGGCACAGCGTTCTGAACCGAATGTAGGAGAGTTTGTTAGGAGGTTTTATTCAGTGACAAGCTCATGCTCAAATCTCATCCCACCATTCAAACATCTTTGTCATTCGAAACATTTTCTTTCTTCCGCAGCACTCTGTCTGTGCTCAAGCCTTGTCCTTTCTAGGAACTTTGGCAAAACGGAGCTTCCTATTCGATTCTGTAGCCGCGATCCACGTGTCACGGCCGGCCTTTGACTGCAACAACCTGCCGTTCACGACAGTCTTGGTAAACTCACAATACAATGGGTTGGCGCAGGATTGTGCTCTGCAAGTAGAACTCTGCCAGGGGCCGCAACTTTGAGCGGCGACTCGCAACAAACATGCAGAGCATCCAATTCGCACAGCCTGGCACAGTATTCAGAACATGCTCGTCATCAGAACAAGCCCCATCTGGAACAACAGCTGCCACAGCAGGCTCTTCAGCTGCAGCAGCGGCAGGCGGCCACGGGCACCCGGGCAAGAACTGGCGGCTGGCCCGTCTTTTGGCGGAACAGCAGCCTGACCATCAACTTCCATAGGCGGAAGCTCTGGCTGTTTCTTTCTCAGCCAAATCTTTTCAAAAAATCGCCGGTCTTCAAGAACAAGTCCTGTTCTTCTGCAGTTGTTGGTTGTTTTGGTTGCCAACCAATCGGCGTTGGCAGTCCAATTTGACTGCCTCCTTGATTTGTGAATCGCAGAAAGGGCTTCATCGAAAGCAGCATTTTCTTCTCCGCAATGGCGGCACCATTTGCCCACGACATCGATTTTGCCAGTGCACTTGGGGCATTTGGTTTTCGGAGGCCCAATGGCTGCCACAGCCTCGAATGTTCTTTTGCTTGCAGAACTGAGTTTCGGTACCTCTGCTGCGTTGGATTTCAATGAAGTGGAAAGCTCATGTTTACGTTCCACCAGCAGTTTGTTGATGTTCAAACTTGCGCCGCAATCTATTCCTACAGTATGGTACGCGCTAGTAGCGTGTTCTTGGCACAACGCCTCCGCGGCAATCTTTCGAGCAGCAGCCAGAGCCTGAGCACAAGTCAGACCACCATGCGTAGCCGCCCAGCGTTGCTTGAAGCGACTCCATTCGGCTGCAAAAGTGGCGATGGCAATCTTCATCAAGACTGCACACGGCAGCCGTGGCATTAGCCGGCAACACGAACACCCTGCATTTGTACCTGTGACAGCATAACACCAGTTCCGGTGTTATGTGTAAAAATTGGCCTCCTCCACTATCCATAATGAGGCACAACTCCTGGGCAAGTCACTGGCTCTAAAAAAATAATGTCAAACCAAAACAGCGACAGCAGCTTAGCAAAACACAACATAAAGCTAGTTTGCAAATTCGGCTCCTTCTCCAGCTCTATGCGCCGCATGGGCTGCAAATAGCAAAGCTCCACCAGTTCAGCGAACAAAACAGCTGTAATCGAGCCTGAGCTGTTGGCCCGAATGCGTGCTTCTGCCCACGCAGTTCTCGTGGCATCTTGGTCTTGGTGAATGGCACAATGACGCCGACAGGCAAATGCTCACTACCAAGGCCGTCAGGTAGACGCAGTGGGAGAAACGACAGGATGGTCAGGTGGGCGAAAGACAAAGCGGGCGCAGTGGAAGCCCCGCGCTTTTTGAGCTCTACCGGGACGATCCCCTTTGAGACTTCGTCACTGCGTTGGCTCAGCCCCTTTTCGTCACATGTGGCGAGTCTGTGCGCTTCCGATGCTTGCACGACTACCTGATCTCCTTCTTGTTTGGCAATGCCTGTCTCCAGCAACACGGTCATCAATGGGCTTCTGCTTCTTCACGGGTGTCAATGCAGCCGCCATTGGAAAAAGAAACACGAGTGCAGGCTTGGCACAAAGGAAATGGCTACAGAAAGCACCCGAACATTCAAAACAAACTGCATCCTGATGATGCTAAACTGCACCAGGTGAGCTGAAACTAGCAAAATTGATGCGACCCGGTCTGAATGCTTTCCCCCAAGGCACAGATGGTTTTACAAGAAATCGATGCGACTAGCCTACTTGACTGTAATGATTGATAAGGATTGATAATGGTTGATAATGATTGATAATTTGTAAGGATGATTTATGATGGTTAAGGATGATTTATGATGGGGAATGATAATTAGTGATGGCTAATAACGGTCCTTTGGTGGCTCATAACGATCAAAGGATGGCTGCTGATGAGTCAATTGCCTAATATTGAACAAAAGAAACTTAGTCTGGGAATGTATGCATTTTCTGGTGGTTCCCGGGCATGGTTGGTGTCAGGAGTAATGGATGAATGGTTGGTTGGTGAACAGTCTGCTGGACAAAAGGTTATGATCATCAAATTGTCCTTTTTAACCAATTGGTCTATCGACGCTATGGCAAAGGTTGATGAATGGAGATAGTTCCCAAGTACGGCGTTTCGTTCAACACGATAGCCCGCCATTACATGCTCTGAATCCCCCAAGAAAACAAAACCAGGCAAACCTCTATAGAGGTAGTCATATTATCACAACAAGTCATTTGTGATGCTGTTATCGCATAGCACACCCCCTCCTTAGTTTGTTGGTCCACTAAACCTGTACTAGTCAAGCAATACAAACCAGGATCAACTAACATTTCCCATCATTAACCCATGATTGAAGACCATTAATAACCATGTAACAAGTATTGGCTCTCAAAAACTATTCTAGACCATCAATAACCATTCAAAACCATGCATAGCCGTCATTCACCATTCTTAACCAGTGCTGGACCTGTTTTACAATGACTATTGATCAAGATCCAACAGCGAACTGGTCGGCAGTGGTTGGTCATCTGAGGGTCTGACATGTTACTGTGCATCACATCAAAGCCACCTGGGTCCCAGCGAGAGAACCAATCGAGCTGAAAAAGTGCAGGTGGGATGTAGTGCCAGGACAATCTGGGCATGATGGAACTGAATGGATTTGAAATCCCAATGGTGATGCCAATACCAATCAATAACTAATAGTGCTCCTAATAAGTAATGGATACTATCATTACTAATGGAAAGTAGTAGTGATCAATGCTGACCCAGAAGCAATGACGGTTTGATGGCAACTATATAATGGTAAGTGTAACCAATACTGGCCCATAAGCAATGATGGCTTTAATGGGAACTACTGATAGCCAATCATGAACAGCAAAAAAACACGGAGAATGCAAGCGAAAATTGGCAACAAGTGGATTCAGTCCAGAAATTATATGCAGCTTCACGAGCCTGCCACGATTTGACGATCGTTCTCGGATGGCAACTTGGGTATCACAATCATTTCTGGGTGCCAAAATGGACGTAAGTTGAAGTCATGATTGTCTAAGCATGCTGGAGCTGTTTGCACCGATGTGGCTCGAGGGTTGCATTGCCAGACCGCACTTGCTGGAAATATTTCCACTGCGGCATGAAAAAAACTGCAGCATCAGGCTCGCACATGCGTTCTGAAAGGCACTTGGCGTCGCACACTCCTTTCGCCATCACCCAAATAACATTTGGTGGTTGCTCAACATAGGTGTACCTCCAAATCATCCAGCTTATTAACCATTTATAGTAACAAACCATCCATAACTTGGGGGTCCCCTCTGCCTTGAGACACCATTTCGCAATTGCCATGGCATCACCATGGCGTTCTGCCAAGGCGCGACTTCCTTTCTTGGATTGGTGGCTCCGTACGATGAGTCCAAGGCCTAGGCAAGGGCGCAGCAATCGCTGAAGCAACGGCCCCCACAACGAGCTTCTGCAACGGCTCCCGCAACTGCTACCGAAAAACTCTGGGGCCCCTGGTTGTGCGGAAACTTTTGGTACCCGCAGAAGTTGGGGAAAATGTGTCCGGATACAAACTTGGAGGGGTTAAAAGCAGCAAGTTATTGGTCAATTGTCGTTTTAAACTAGCAAGTAACCTACAAGCCAGAAAAGTGGTGCCCAATCTTCTAGTAGATCAACATAGCTCAACCATCAGGGGTGCAAACACTGTCTCCACTGCTCTCATGCTTGGTGTTGCTTTGGTCTATCGTCAATCTTTGGGGGTTCAAAAGGATCAAAGCTACTGAGACTTCGCCTGGCCCCAATTGGGGAGTTTTTTCAGACAACATGGGCTCACTTGCTAACGTGAAATGCATGGTGCTTCCCATGTATTGACACACCCAGATATAGCGAATGATAGTGGCTTTGCAATCAACCATCACCAGCAGAATGAATAGATGCGCATCACAAAACCATACCTTTTACTATTGTAAATGCAATATACATATTATCTACCATTTGGAACTCCTGGTAGCTCCTTATCTCACCATTTAGAGGGGCATAAGGATACCCCCTGCTCCATCCCAACTAACAGCCACATCCACATGTCGTCAATCTCCACGACGCCACGCTTGAGCAACTTGCTATCATCTCTGGCGACCAAGGCACCATTTCGGGCACAAAACGTCTTGGTGATGTTCCAGGCCTCTGCGGTTCGCCACAGTCACGCTTGATGAATGTCTCTGCTACTTTGGTGATTAGAACCATCACTGTTATTGCAAGCGGTGCCTACCACAAGTGAGAGGAAACATAGTTCTCAACATTAGAGTTCATATTCATACTTACTAGGTGTAGTTACCTAAATAACGAATTGTTTTGCGAGGATAAGCAAAATTATAATATGCTTGATTTCCGTACAGCTATTGGTCCTCACAATCAAACATGACTTGATAATCTCTGAAACCAATCTTTAAACTCACATCATCATCTCTAAACAAATCTTTAAAAAGACCTCGAACATAATCCCTAAAAATTCAGCCTTATAACCTCTACACAAATCCCCAAGAAACCTTGATTATCTGTGAAAATCCCTTAAAATCTCCAAAAAAAAAGAGCTGATCCTTCACAGCAACATGACACCAAACCCCTAGGATCTGTGACCACAGCTGAGGACTCTGCGAATTGTGCCGTGACGCCTCCTCGTGGAGATGGATGAACGCCTCGGGAGTATCTTCACCAGCACGGACGGCTCTTGGGAGCTGTAAAGCTATGTGCATCTGTCTATGTCTATGTATATGCTTTCCTGTATGTGTATATATATATAAATAAATAAATAAATAAATAAATAAATAAATAGATAAATAAATAAATAAACATATATGTATATCTATATGTATATCTATATGTATATGTCGTATGCGCATGTATATACATTGTATGATTATGCCGATATGTATATTGACGCCAGGAGGAGGGCAACCATTGAGAGTATCTCGTGCACCTCACTGGTCAGGAGTTGTTCTAATTTGGAGAAATGGCTTTGATTTTTTCCTGAAAGTCTTGGCGACGGGTCTTTGTTAGCATACTCTTCTTGCAAGTCTCCAGGGTGTCTTTGTCAACTTCCCTTCTGTTCCAGGTCTGCAGCGCTCTCCTCATTGGACAGCAGATTTGTGTTTCAGGTTTGTGTTGCTTTGTGTTGGACCTGTGCCTTCGAGCATCCTTTCCTGCACGCCGCCATGTAAAGTAATTTGATGAACTATTTTTGGGATCTTTTGTAGATCTTTGCACTTTTTTGTCACAAGTTTTTCCTCAACTTCCTTGTCAAGAAAACTATGACACTTGTCAACAAACTTGGCAACTTACTTGTCCAAAGCTACTTGTCAACTTACATCTTGCTGATCAAACCCATCTTCATCTCGAACCTCAAACTGCACCACCACACACTGACAGGGTCATTGAGCACAGTGACCAAAAACGTTGGGGTCTGCATGTGCTCCATCCTCAATGGGATCTGACCAAAGAATGTTGAAAAGCCTGGCAGCGAGGGTGAAGCAGCATGATGATCACAACCATGGTGGGCCAACCAACCTCAGTTCTACCGACAAAAAAAGCACGGAACACTATTCATTTCTGACATAGCAGTTGCTCCGAATGCACTATTTCTTTAGTGATACCATCAGGCGCCCTGGTAAGCTGAGACTGGCAACTCTGACCTGTGGGAGTGTCTCCAGATATTTCAGTTTACATAGGTGTTAATGCAACACCGCCGGTCTTTGGAGCATCGGCATTCACGATTCTGGGGAAGACCACTTGCATTTATCTGCGAACTGATGTCCGCTTAATGTGTGGATTCTGCATTGATGGATACTCATCTCAACATCTTTGTATTGATGCTGTTTGATGCTAGTAGCTGGGTCCTGTAAGGAGCCATCTACAGAGTACCTGCATATACCTGGATTATAGGCCCCTTAGGTGGAACTAGACCCTGGTCTGTGTCCGCTGCTTCACCCCCATGGCCAACGCTGTATCAATCAGTGCCGGCTGGACCAGCTATTCTCCTGCCAGGTGGGGTTGAGCATGGAGGGACCTACTTGGAACTTCTTGGCATTTTTGGGATTGATGATAGTGATAGTTAAGTGATGGTCAATTGATGGTTAAGTGATGCTCAAACGACGGTGAATGATTTGTATGACAAACAAATTCATTCAAGAAGTACTCTCACCAACATCAAGTTGAATATCACCTGATTCAACATGTATCACTTGTCCTTGTTCAGTACACTGAGACCTGGATCATGTCACTACAACATGCGCTTGCGCAGCGAGCCTTCGAGAGTATCTTCTCCGATGGCAATGGCCTCCCAGCGAGTTGAGAGAACGCCAAGCGGTGCCCCAAGCGGCGCCTTCACCATCTCAGCACCGTTCCCCGCGGTTCCCAGCGGTACACCGTGGCACACAAAGTGGCGCCTCGCAACGTTCCAAATGTCGCTCAGGCCCCACATCCCGTCACCTGACGGCGAGTGCTGTGGCGAGTGCACGGAAACGAAGCAGCTGCAACGGCTGGGCCTATTCCGCCGTGCAGCACCAATGCGCGATTGGCGATCAAACACGCCAAAGGCCTCAACGACGGCAGGGTCAACTGCAAATGTCTTGCCTTAAACCTGGGACCTTTGGGCGGTTCGGATCTGATCCGTTGAGCACATGAGAACCTGTCGAAACACCTCTGTTTAGTTTGCATTGAGGGAATTCATGCTGCGAAGTTGGCAAGCCCTCAACCCAACGTTGATTCTTCGGGGTTGAAATATCTTTGTAGCAGGATTGCTGGTAGCATGTCGGGTCATGAAGTGCTTTCAACTGCTTCGTTTGAATCTGCCAAATTCATAGGTCATCGCAGTTGCTGCCTTGCTATCCACACCACTGAGTTTAGTGCAAGCGATCGAAGGCACTTTGCATCAGGTCGAACCTAGAAGCGTCCACCCATCAGTCAACCCCACAGCTGCACCATCATTGCCACACAGCTGCCCCTCAGTTTTCCCTAAAAATGATGAGTTTTCTCCTGGGTTGGGCTCTCCTTCCCCCACCAAGCGTAGCATTTCGCAGACTTCGCCACTGCGCTGCAACTCTCAGCGCAACACATCTTCTTCCCGAAGTCTGTGCCCAGCTTCAGCATGCATTCATCTTAGTGGGTGACAGTTACATCAGCTTGGTCGGTACTCCAGGTTCCCCGTTGTGTCAGCAGTACTTCCGAGTCATCAGTTGCATCAGCAATGATGACTACTTGACTCGCAAAAACAGCCGCTCAGGACCCCTCAAAACAACATCTGCTCGAAACCACCAGATTGACGAGGGACGACCCCAGCTTTGTTTGCAAAGAGATCCCTGCTCGGCACATGTCTTTTCACGTCAGCATGCAGTTACTGACGAACCTCAGGGCCAAGTGAAACAGAGTGAAACCAAATCGCTGAGGTTGCAACGTTTGAATCCATATTTTTCGTTCATGAGTCGGTCTTCATGGTTTCCCCTGGTCAAGGAATAACAGCAGCAACGGCAAAGGTGGCAAAGCACAGCGGCTTGTCAGCGCAGCCTTATGAGGTACACCTTCTCTGGGTACAAGACCTCAGGCGACTACAAAGCGAACACCAGAAGAGAATGGCAAAGTTCACTCATCACGGAATCGATCATTCATCTCCATGGGGCACAGAAAATGTTTGTTTAATTAACATTAATTAAGTTCATCCCTCTTCCATGGGGTATAGAAAAGCATTTCTTCAAGCATTTACCAACACTTCCAGAAAATGTCTCCGAAGTCACCAACACCTCATTTTCTTCAGCTGAGTTCAGTGGTTCTCCATGGCAGCCCCGTCTCCCGTTGGTTTCCCCATGACCAGAACGATGCCACCATCACCATCTGCCCAGCTCCAAGGTCTACGCCTTCAAAGCCAGCAGCAAGCCGACAGTTTCCAGCTGATGCTGACCACGGTCCTCAGCACCACTATGCATACACTTGCATACACATCTGCAGAAATAGATCTTATAATCTGCATATCTATGTTCATATGTAATTTATATCAAATTACTATGGTGTACCATATTCTGCTTATATTGTAGTTCATAATGTATGTCTACACATTTGCGACATAAACATACATCGATATAGATCGAGACATATGCTCCTGGTGTGCGGTAGACCCGTATCAAACCCCCCGTATGTGGTGGAAAGAACACCAGTCACTGTGTGTTTACATGAATCCAGCACAATGGGAATATGTTTTAACAATAACTAAGCACATGAAATATGCATAATATGCATGTATGGATATATAGAATTGTACAGATACATGCATGAAATATGATTTGAAAACAAGAAAAACATGCAAACTGGAAACTCTCCGATATTTGCCCACATGGCTGGTTGGAAAAAGACCATTTCCGAGAGCGAAATCGTCATCGTAGCTACGTCTTTGCCATGATGGACTACCGCAGGGTCTGACTGCAATAAATCTGAATGCTTTTGAATTTAGATAACCGATTCAATAAACTGCAATTGAATAAGCGTAGATATTGGTAATAGCTGATTGATTCAATGAATATAGATGATTGATAGAGCTAGATTCACTTTGAATATAGATGTATCTGCTCATGCAAAACAACCTAAAGTGAACAAACGATAGCCGTTTGATGCTGTGTCAGTCCAAGAATTTCCGTGGGGTCCAGCTGTTGTGACCGTCCATGTTGGGTCATAGGTGGTCTTGAATGAGACAGTTCTGGATTTGTTGAATAGGATTGCCCAACCATACTGACCACTGTTCGTATCTCAAACATAGCTCATACAGATATACACTCACATATTCCGAATCCTTAGGACGCGATGATCTACTCAAGAATATTGCAACCATTTCGAAGTACCTAGGTACCTCCGTTTGAAGTACTTAGGTAGCCCCATTTTGGGAAACACCCAAGCACTTCAAGGCTGGCAATCAGTGCGACCCAGTGCGACTGCAGAAGGAATCATGGCAGGGCAGCTGAAAGTTGCGACTGGAAGAACTTCCGGTGGAATATGGATAAACTAATGTTCAACATAGGTTAAAAGAGGTTAACAGCGGTTAATAGAGGTTGACAGTGGTGAATAATGGTTGATAGAGGTGAAGAGCTGTTTATAGAGGTGAATAGAAGTTAATGGTCATTACCTAATAATGGTCAATAGACCAACTAGCCGTCAATAAGAACCAACATAATCATCCACTAACCATGAATAGTAGTGGTTAATAAACTAACCATTAATAGTAGTGGTTAACAATCGACAATCCCCAAGAAGACCAACATAGCCATTCAACAATCTCGGGCGTTCCAACTGCGACGCTTCACCAGCTTTTGATGGTAGAATCACGCCTTATTTGCTTCAACTGGAGGGTGGTTCAACTGCTGGATCTATCTGGCAACGGAACATGGCTGGGTCAGTTCACCCAACGTACCCCTGGTTCCCCCATCAGCAGTTCACCTGCAAGTTTTCCTCGCAATTTTGCTGGTTATTCTCCATAATTGATGGTGGACTGCTTGACCCCTAGCCACATCTGATTCATAGAGACCATCGGATTTCATGGCGGCTGACCGCTTGAACCTGAGCTTTGGACTACGAAGTCCCCGTTAAATACAAAGGTGGTCTCATCGCGACCTCAGAGTGGGAAAACTGTGAAGACTGGTGAACTCCAATGGTTTACCACCAAGGTTTGTAGCTAATATGAAATTTAATCAGGATTTCATAAAAATAGAGATTGGTCAAAGGTTCATACTGGTCAAAGGTTGATAATGATCGAAGCTTAATAATGGTCAAAGGTTGAGAACCTCGATTTAAAATGCTTCCCGACTATCAAGGCGAACGCTGGTCATTTCGCGGTGAACTGCGCGGCAAGTTTACCACATCAACTTACAGCTGGAGTCTCCAAATATTCAGAACCTGCTTGGTCACCAATAAAATCTTTGATAGGGAGTATATAGGTTATCAAAGATTTTTTTGGTGACCCACCAGGTTCTGAATCATATATAAGTTAGGGGATAATCATAGAGCTTAGGGGATTATATCAGTTATGATTGATCATAGTGGATGAAGAGGGGATAATCACCAACACCAATGGTTAGACAACTAAGTAGTCAGGATGGTTTCTCAAGCCATAGCGGTACCCTCTAATCATCGAGTTTATTAATCATTTTTAGGAAGAAACAAAACCCACCATTTTTTGAGGGTCTATTTTGAGAAATAAATCTATCAAGCCTACGAATCCAAGCGGGTGATGGCGGGGGCAGATGATCATGGGCGATGATGGACGATGACCATGACCCTGCCCATGACCCCGACCATGACAATGATGACCATGAGTACGGTGATGGTAACAAAAATTCCCTGGGATGTCACCGCCATCAAAACAACGGTCGATCCTTTCCGGCACATTTAACCCCTTAGCTGCACAACCATTGTTACAGAAAAACCATGAAAAAATGGTTGATGGAATTCTGGCGCATTTTTTTCCATTATCATTCCCAATGATTTGGAAAGATATGGAAAGAGATTGCCATCTGCAACTGCACATCTTCTGAGCGTTCTCGTGATGACTCTGCTTCCCGGCCAGGCATGCCAAAGGCGTGAAAGTACAGGAGCCTCGAGTGGCGCTGCAGCCACCATGGTGCCCCAAAGCTTGGGAAGTGATGATGGACTGCGGTGGTTACCCCAATGGTGTGGCACAGGCTGTGCCGCACGCCCTTGTTGCAGGGGGATCATCTGCGGCGGCATACTGTTTCAACGAAGAACCAACATCACAAAGACCTGTTCCCAGGGCCAATCTCAGGGGGTTCTCCCAAATCAGCAAGCTTCAGCTGCTCGCAAGTTTGAATTGATTCCGTGAAATGGTCATAGCTGGGGAATGCGGCAGATCTCGAAGTTGACCATGCAAATCACCAAAGACGCGACCTCAGCGACGCAGCAGTGCATGAAGCATCAGTTCCACAGGTTAAGGTACAGGAACTACCACGCCTTGCTGGCAGGTGCAACGATCGCAACGATAGCCAATGGAATCATCAACAAATCTGTGGAATTCTCTTATGATTGACTATCGTTAGCGATCATTGGCTATCACCAGAATCGAATCGCAACAGATCTTATGCTTGACTCTCATTCGTCAACCACCGTCAGGGCTACCGCCATCCACCAAGCGCGCTGTGCTGGCTCGCTGTGTTCAAACCGCTGCACGCTGGTCCGCCACTGGTTCCTGAAAGAAATGCAGTACAACCATCCTTTTCGTCGAAAAAGGCTTGAGATTGTAGCAGAAACCTGGTGAAAACCAAGGATTGTAACCTTTCAACTGGAAAATTCCAGGTGAAACATACTTGTTCGTCTGTGTTGAGATGTTCACCTGGTTTGATCGAGCGAATTGGCTGAACACTTCACATTGCGAGACTTGCTCCTGAGGATGGTAGTACCGTGGCAGGACGCCGATGTGAAACCATGCATCAACATTGGACATTGCCCTTGTGGCACGAGAGTGTCATGCAGTTTCTGCAAACAAAGGCTTGACTTCAGATATGTTAAGATATTTTTAGAGTTAAGATGAGTAAGATCTTCAAAACACACTCTGAGTTGATCTTGAACCGCTAAGATGACCAAGATCTTCAACTCACTGGTCCCGCACGACTTCTCAAAAAATCAACTTGTGGAGAGGTGAAACGCCATATGCACCAGGTCAATGCCACGTCGTTTCCCGCTGAAGAATCCGTTTTCTCACGTGGCTCGTCACACAAAACTCAAGGTGCTGACTTTTCAAAGGAAACCCCACATCCATCTCCAGCGGGCACAGGGCAAGTGAACAGGCACCATATTTTTGTTTCTCCTGAGGACAGGCCGTGGGAGTTGCCAGGCTACGCAATGTTTTCCATTGGATGAAAATACCGCTAAGGCTTGGTCGGTGTATTGGTGAGTCCATTCCCGTCCCTTTTTTCGTCGATATTCACCAAGCCCCGCCATCGACAGGTTTGTGGATTTCTGCGGTTCATGGCTAGTTGTGGCAACAACAAGAATAGAGCAAAGCACAGGCATATACACCAAAAACATCCAAAAACCAACGAATTGCTGAAAACAGAGGGCTTCATGAATGATGGTTTCTTGTTTCATTGCGAGAACATACCTGCCTCCGCTGTATCCGTCAAAGGTTGTTTGATGTCCGAATGGGAACCAATCCCCAAGGTCATCCAAACTAGATATCTATCCAATTTCTATCTATTCTTACCCACACAGTAAATGTATAAGGGAACTATAGATTACTATACGAATTAAGCAATACTGTATCACTCTAGTAGATGTATACAATCATTCACTATATTACTATACTACTGAACTTGTTCGTTAAGTAATCATAGTTAGCCCGTCATGGAAGGCCAAACGTACGAAACCGCCAGATTGGATCCCAGGTATGTTTGTGACCACCGTAGCGCATAAGATCTATGGGTTTAGCCAAGGATTCCAAGGATTCCAAAGGTTTGCCCCTTAAGTTTGACGGTTGCAGTTCTAATTTTAACTTGGAAGTCTATGGGGTGGACCAGGGTGAAGAATCATTCCGGATGGCAAACCGCGTAAATTTATGAACCCAAACGACCCACCACTCGGATTTGAATTCTGCACAAATGAACATTGTCAAAACATGGTCTGATGACACGCAGTAGGCAGTGCAAAGAATGGCGGCTACATGTTTAATTGTTTATGTGGTTATCCATGCATATACTTGTGTTTGTATGTGTGCGTACGTATATGCGGCTGACTTGTGCCGGTATCTCTTCATTTCTATGCCGTATCGCACCCGATGCGTATAAAAATGATATGTGAGCCTCACAATGTACTGCACTGTACTGTATGTAGTCCCCATCTATCTTGTTCCATCTGTACACTCATCTTCGCACAAACAATTCAAGTTTGTGCTCAGTTAGTACCATCTGCTTGTAGTACTTTGTATAACTACTTGTAACCAGTGTGGCCACAACACCTACAACAACAAAGCGCCAGCCTCGGCTGCTCGTCCATGAGTTGTCATGACGTGCAGCTACTCACGGCCTGAGCTCTGACAGTTGACTATTCCATGCCACCGTAGAATCCAAAGCTACCAGTGGATTCTAACGAACTGAGATCGAATAGGATGCAACTTAGTTCACTTAGCTTACCTTAGTTCACTTTCCTTAGTTCACTTGGCTTGGCTTAGTCACTTCACTTACCTTAGTTCACTTCACTTGGCTTCGTGGTGTCACTTGGGGATGCACCTCAGCTTGGGAACTCAACAAACTTCCGACGGTGCAACGTGTCTGGTGCCAACACTGAGCTCTGGACGGTCGTCAATGGGAGCCCTGAAAGGCCGGCGGAATGTGTTGCTGATGAGTTGATTGGTAAAGCAATGAATTGTTGATGGTAAATGAATGAGTGAAATGGTAAATCCACTAGCATTCATGCTTATCAATCCACTAGCATTGGTTCAAAATATGGCTTGCTCGAATTCTCAGTTCATGCTAGTGGATGGCAGTATCTTCACTCATGCGTTTGCCGAGCGTGAATCCAACGCTCCGATGTTGCGCTCCGACCCCTTCGCATCAGCGATCTTCAGCTCCCTGTGCTGAGTGCGGTGCTGGCTCCCTTGCTTGCGACATCTGTCACAAGCTCCTGGTCGTACGGGTCCACCTTAGATGGCACTGTCAGCGTTTCACCGACTGAAGCCATTCGAATCCAACAAAAAAACCTCAGCATCGTCCGTAAACACATCCAGAGTCTTTCGTGAAGCTTGAAATTGGCTTCACATGTCCCTTTTTGGCTTCCAATTGTTTGAGGTCCGACCGGCCAAGGGACATGTCATCAAATATGCACCCAGCGGGCAAAGCGCGAAGAGAATCGAAGCCATCCTGGCAGAAGTCAATGCGGCATCAATGCGGCAGTCAACATGTGAATCTGCACGAACGTCATCGAGTGTTGCACTCACATCGGTTCAGTCTTGAAAACAGGATAGTTGTTCAATTCACATGGTAGAAGGCATGCATTTTGAGGGTAAAACCGCCGACTCGCACATTCGCTCAGAACTAGATAACAAGCCCGACGGGATCATATGTTTCAGTCAAGATACGTCACTGTGAAGCACATTGCTCCAAGTTTGGCAAAGATGGTCAGGGTGCAGAAGACCAAGAACAGCGAAGATCCTGAGGACAGCTGTCCCATCATTGACCCCCACAAGCGCCATTCTGAGACATGTGTGAAGGAGCAGACAAAGTTGCTAAATCTTAATTTGTATGAGACATGAGTCGAATCATAGAAATAGTTAAAGACAAATGATTAACAAATCGTCAACAAACCATACAGGTTTTATGTGAGCAATCTAAATCTGCTGTCATTTCTGATAAACCACCACCAGTTCCTCAGATTTGTTTCACCTGATCTTCAACCAATCAAGGCCTAAGCCAAAGACTTGATCAGCTGGTCAACCATGTGCATCCAGGACTTCTCTAAGCAGCGAGTCTTCTTCGTTGCCGCAACCAGCTGAGGCATACCGTGACCCATAGAGGTGCAGTTTCGGATGTGCAAAGAGCATTGGCAGCTGCAAATCACTTGGTGGATTTTGCTGGATTCCAACAACAGAATGGCGTACGTTGTGAAATTCGTTGCATGAAATTCCCATCTTCATCAACAGTGTGGTTCTACTGTTCTATTTGGTTCTGTGGTTCTCACAATGGATTTTCATCAACATTGATCATCCCAGACCAACAGTTGCGAAACCACCGCCTTTTTGGTAACGCAGCATGGCTCAGCAACGAAGCCGCGGTCCCAGCGGATCTGTCCTGCTGTTGTGATGGCACTGCCCACTGTAGCGCCTCCCATGGTCTTCAACGCGAAGGTCATGCGTTGAAGTCGCTGAGATGCCTGTTCTCTACCGAGTCCTGACACCCGAGCAACAAAGACCACTTGATCATGTGGAAAAGGACGGTGGGTTATGGTTGATGATGGTGGATCATGGTGGTGGTTGATGATGGTGGTTGATGATGGTGGATCATGGTGGTTAATGAAAAGTAATATTCGTTGATGGTGGATAATGATGGTGAAACAGTGATGTTTGATGATGAAGATGATGGCTGATGATGACGGTTTAATAGTGATGGTTGATTCTGATGTTTGGTGCTGATTGATGATGATTGATGATGCCGATGGTTGATACTGTAACAAGGGTGACAATGGCTGGTAGGGTAGGGGATCACAACAGCAACTGCTAGCTGGACAAAGCTATGACCTGCTCAGAACAAGCATCGATTGGAAACCGTGGAGCTGCGGGAAATACGACAACCGCTGGCTCTTTCGTCTCGCCAAATGATTCGCAATCCAACAATAACCATTTGGTATCCCAATTCTATTGCAAATGATTTGTATCCCAAAGATTCATGCAAACAAAAACCAAATGGCTGCCCAATGAACAACATCATTCCATTGGTGTTGGCAGTTGTGACATGCAGCGACATGGTCCCAGTCCTAAATCAACCTGCTCATCCTCCGTCAGTGCATCCTGGTGGCCATACTTGTACACCTTGGTGGATCAACGCTGGGGCGGTCATGATACCATGAGATGGGGCATAGGCATTGGTGGGATCTCAGCACTGCCAAGCTGACAGGTCTCAAAGCTCAGGGCGAGACCGTTTAACTGGGGTACCAGTACCAGCCAAAGCTACGTCATCAATTAATCAACAAAAACTGTAGGTCAATCGCCATCAATCATCCATGAAAAACACCAAAAACTGTTCGGGGACACCAGCTTTGGACGGCCCAAGATGGACTTTGAGATGCAGCAAACCATCTCCACATGATCAGCATCTGCTGCTTTGAAAGGCCATCATTGGTGAATCCGTTAGACCATGATCCAATGCTTCCGGGCCGCCATGTGCAAAGAGTAGTCGACAGCATAGCCTGGCTGTTGCGATAGGAAGGGTAGCTAGCCACCAGGTCCCCCCAGTTCACCAGTTTTATCTCGCAATGGTTCATAAAAGGACGGGTACCCCCAAGTTCTGGATGGACTTGATTAACCTTGGAGATCTATGGTCGAAATGAGTTCATATTTTTATAAATGGTCAATATAAAGCATGACAACTAGCGGGGGTCCCCCAATGTCCCCTATGTTAGAACCCAGTTGAAGAACCCACGCTGGTGCGAAGCAGGACATCAACGCTACCAACAATCAACTCCCAGGCCTCCCCTGGCTGGCGTCCCCTGGGTTGGCTCCCCTGGCGAACGACACCATGGTCGCACCCTACGACTCCCCGTGGCATGAACCGTGGCCTATGAAGTAAATGAAAGCAATGACTTCGATGAGGCCAACCTCCCAGCCCATGACCTCGGAGCACAAGCCCAAGCTGCGGGTACTGTCAAACATGTGATCTTTGTGTGGATGAATTGTTGCATTCATATCTGCTGGATTTATGCATTCCAATGATTTATATCTATGCTAATGTATCTTAATGCATTCGTGGATTGACATCTTAATGGATTTGACTATTTTCGTTTATCTGTCTATTCAAACAGATGTGTTTGCGGGTTGTTGATTTAATACACTGATCTGTAGTTTACGAATGTCTTTCTTACGCTGATCAATCTCTTTATTAGTTAGCTTCCTTAGAACACATTTTTTCGAACTCCCAGTCATCTTCAATCGTTGAGTTGAAGATCAGTCTGGTCATCAAATAGCATGCTTGAAAGTCCAAGATGATAGCCACATTTTCTATGATCAAGCATTGCTCATAGGATCTGTATGACTCGGCAAAATCATGCTAGGGTAGCATCGAGTGAACTTCTGTAGTCTTTGCTTGGAAGCTCAAAAAGTAAGAATGCACGATGAATGCTGGCAGTTCACAACAAGCATAACAAGTTCAATTGACGGTATATATTGAAACACCTAAAGTGTTTCAATGTAGAAGTAGCAAATCAGCATTTTTAAATCTTATGTTACTATATACAACTCCAAAAAGAACCGCTCATTGGACCAACAAAGATATATTACCTGGAAAGAGTTGTGTTGTGGTCAAGTCATGAATGATGAAACACTCGCTGGAGGTTTTATCGATGCATCTGGTGGGTTTGGGTCATACTTTGCTGCAAGTGCAGTGACAATATGCAGATTCATGCAAAAAGCAATGGTGGTAAGACCATAGAAAAATGGTGAAAGATTGGAGGTATCCTAAAGACCACACTCATTTGTCAAAGTAAATGGGCACTGGCTGTAAATGTTTTTGGGTGCTATCCACAAGTAGAACCGTGCGAGCACTTCCAAAACCTCTGGAATTTGAAAGTCCAGAAGGGCTCGGCGGAAATGGAAACCAAACCTTTTAGGCATAAGATCGAGGGCCGCAGTCATAAACACGCGACTTCTGGACAAAACAACTGCAGAACAGCTGGATTTGGTTAGCGTGGGCTACAGAGCCGGGTGATCCGGTGACTTGCCAGAGAGTTCTAGGCTAGCAAAGTCTCCACATCTCCGTGTGACCATGTAAATATCTTCTGAAGAAATTAACAAATATCTAGATATATGATTCATGTATGGAACATCTCCTAGAAAAAACAAAATGAATCTGAGAATGGAACATCTACGCAGGATTCATGCATGGCTTTGTCCCGACATTGATGCACCAGTCAATGCCACCTGGCACCAACAGCACCACCATCCTCCTGAGGTTCCCCACCACGGTGATGAAGAACGACAAAACGATGATTACCATCACAGTGGAGATCACCACCACCACGGAGAGAATGACCGAGTGCGTGAAAATCAGCATACATGCCTAGGCATCCAAACAGCAACAGAAGAACCTGAAGTTTGTTAGAAGCTGACCCTGAGGTTTGTTGGAAGCTGACCCTGAGGTTTGTTAGAAAAACCTGAGGTTTGTTTAAGCCTTGGCTTGTCAGGTTGAGAACTTGCATCTGTTCAAGCAGATGTTCCATTTGTCAAACTGAGTCAGTCAGCATCAACGTGAAGCAACATGAGACGACCAGATCTTCCAACAGGCAAGAGCTGAGGAAAAGAACAGGTTTTCACTTGGCCCATGCATGTTTCATGGGGTTTGAAACATACAAATATCGAAGAATTCCAGGAAACCTTGGACCGATCTTTGCGAAGATCAGCTGAAAGGTCTGTTGCAACTGCGGACTGCCCCCATTTTCAATTCCTTGTGTTCTGAATCCTCACCACTCACAGGCGATAGGCCGACAGAAAGCATGGTACTTTGCCGGGAAAGCATTGATGAGGCCTTTTTCTCAGAATAGAACCATTTATAGCGATAAACGCCATCCATCCTCCCAAATCATCCAGTTGATTAGCCATTTATAGTGTGATATGAACTCATTTCAACCAAAAATATCCCAAGGTTCATCAACTCCATCCATGACGTTGGGGTACCCCGTAGCTTCGGGTCGTCACCAAGATGCAAGGGCTAAGACGCACAAAATCGCCAGGCTGGAAGCTGTACTGGCGATCAACCTGCGCAAGGGAAAAAGCCTGGGCTGCCCTTCTGTCAGCCATGCAACATGTGCAAGTGTGCAAAAATCTCGAAATCTACGTGTGTGTGTGTGTGGGTATATGATCAGAAATAAACAATAAATGAACAAATGAATTAATAATCAAATTGATATATGCATTTATACATCATATGTAAAACATACCTTAATCTCGTGAGAGGCCACTGGGCTCCAGGAAAAGTCTGGGGAAAAACACAAGGCGCTGCCCCGGGCGCCTGCTGGCCGACTCAACCGAAACCCATTGATCCGACACCTGAGAAAGACATGTTCTGCAAGTTGACCATGACAACTGACAATTACAAATCTTCACAATCCGACATCTGCCTGCTATTGATTCCGAACCTTAAGTTCAGACTCTGCTAACATGCCTAAACTAACTAAACTCTATGAAACCACTACTACTGAACCACTACTACTGAACCACTATTGAGTAACCATCACCAACCACTGAACCACTATTAACCACCACTTCAACGTTGCAAGGCGCTGCCAACTCACATGGCTGGTCCGCGCGCTGGTCCACTGAGCCCTGCACCAGGAACAGCGGGCCGGCGCTTCTCGGAGACCAGGCGTTGGCGTAGCGGTCCCACTTGGCTTTGAGGTCCAGCACCTGGCGGAAGGCGAAGGCCCTGAAAAAAACTGCTGACTACTGACCATGGTAGGAAAAACGGTTACATATTTTCTATATGGTAGGAAAAAACTGCTGACTATAACTTATATATCCGCTTATAATTCAAGCCATTACAGTCGGCCGGTCTAGGCACATCAACTTTTTCCAAATCAATACAGTTCCACTGCGGACAAATCGGTGCGACCAGGTCACATCATGGTCATATTCGTCATGTGTTTACTATGGGATTCACATTAAAAAAGATACATATAAAATCATGGTGAAAGGGGTCACTTTTCAGCACATCCGAGTCCCAGAGCCCAGAGCTGGTTTCACCTCCTGGTTGCCAGCACTTCTGGCTACACCGAGCTCAAAGGAGACGTACATTCCTGGCCCGGGGTTTTAACAACTGATGATGATGATGGAAGTATCAGTAACAATAAGGGTAACAAGTGATGATGATGATGATGATGATGATGATGATGATGATGATGATGATGATGATGACGTCGTGATGATGATGAGCTGCTCTCAGCTGCTCCTTTGATCACGTCTTCTTCCAACCAAATGTATTTGGTGCCCCGAGTCCCTCGGGTTGAAGTATCCACCTGGCGCAGTCAAAGATTACTGGCAGAGCGAGGTCAAAGATTGAGACGTTTTAAACTTCTGAAAATGATCGAGGAGTTGAGATCAAAAAATGGGTTTGCGTCAAAATTGAGTAACCAATAAACCACCTAAAAATTGTCATCTGACCATTTTTTTGGCATATACCCAAATGAGTTTTCAGCTAACTTGAAGCTGGAGATCAAGAAATTGCTTCCGCCAAGGCGCGTAAAGTCTGGAGACAACTGCCCAATCGACTGCTTTCACCGGAAAGCGTCCCTGATATTGACGAGAAAAGTCACCTTAGAAATTCCATCGAGAAGTTGCTCATCCCAAGAATCTTGTCATCAAAACAGCCCTCTGTTACAGTCAAGCAGCGGAAGTCCTCGAACCAACACCATTTCCTGGCACATCTTGGAACTTGGATGTCACAACACTTAGCAGGTCAAGTCCACCGACTCATAAAGTCGGAGTCACTGCGTTGGAAAGTTGCGGTGGCAGCCCCCACCTTACGACCATGAGCTCCAAGGGGACGTTCTTGCAAAATTGATACCTGACCCGGGCCAAAGTCGCTGAGAGGTACTTGTCCTCCACTTCAGATCCACGAACTGATTTTAGAAAACGGCAGACGCACTGATCTGAAAAAACGATTTGGGTCACTTAGTTCCACAGGTTCCAAACGTTACCAAAGTATGCGTATGTCGGGGGGGTAGCTGTCCGCATCCCCAGCCATTGGTCGACTAGTACTGCGACGACGGCCCAAAAACAACCCTCTGCGTGGCCGTCTAAGGACAGGTGGTTCATTTGCTGGGGTGCCCTTAGTGATGCTTTCCACAGTGGCAAGTTGGCCCAGCCCCATGTTGCACCAGTTGATTGATTGCACTGCATCGCTGCTCGGAGTTTGGTTCCTGTGGCATTGTTGGTTGGTTGGTCAGCAAACGGTAGCAGGGCTGGTGATCCTTGGAACTGGCCTCGTCTCTTGCAATATCAAACGTAATTTTGCATGAAACTGCCTTGCTACCGACGCTGGTTCCTTGAATATTGTTTATGGATGATTTTTAAGATGCATCCCTACGAAAATGTTAGTTGCTGGTTATAGCAGTTATCTCTGGAATCGAAGGTTGTTGTTGGCCGTTGGTCATATCAGTTCTATCTCAAAGGGTTGGTTGTTGGTTGTATCACTTCCACCTGAACCTGTTTTATCTCCTTTATCATATGGTTGGATATGGGCTGAGGTGTCACCATATCTGTTATACGGGTGTTTCTCAAACTAGGGGTACCCCCAAAAATCATCAAATATTGCCATTTATGTAATAAAGTATAATCAATAATCCCTTTTAGGAGTTCCCAATTTTGCGAAACACCCATCGGTCACACCATTGTTGGTCATTATCTCTTATCATGAACCATTCTAAATGGCCACATCTCTATCTATTAACCATTCTTAATGCTTATAACCCCTACATAACCCCTACATAACCCTTACATAACCCCCACATAACCCCTACATAACCCCTCTAGAACCCACCATATCAGCTATGGCCCTCCTTAGCTTCGCCACCATGGCTCCCCTTGAAGGGTCACCAACCGCCGAGGCACATGGCTCGCTGGGACCAGGGGTCCGAGAGGTCGAACTTGTCGTTGTAGGCCCACATCTCCTCCGGTGGCCTCACTTTAAAACAGCGGACCTTTCAAGGACAATCCGTGGATTTGTTTGATGATGTTACCATGATATCAATATGTGTGTTTAAATAGCTAAAACAAAATGAAATATATACATCAATAGATATGTATGTATATTTCTGTGTCTATTTATCTATGTGTTTACTCATTCATTCATACGTACATACACGTGTATTTCGCCTCTGGTGGGCCCCTGTTTTTCTCCATCCAGGGCATTTGTCCCTTTTTCAAAAGGCATTTCTGGTCGTGTTATTTCTTGCTGCTCCCATGAGGATTTTTCCGATTTTTCAACGAAAACTCAACCCTTTGCAAAACAAGATGCCAAACGAGCTGAATCATCATAGTGTATCCCAAAAAGTTCGGATTTGGAGTGCCCGCCCATATTGAGATGTCACATACCTGTGACATGTGCATCTCCCTGGGGTCCAACGTGATCTCAAGGTCCCCCAGCATCCAAGGGTCAAGCCATGCTATGCCCAGCCTTCCCCGCCCCTGGCAGTTCCAAGGCACCGTTCTCCCAGCAACATCACGGTGGTCGTGGGAACGATGCCGAACACCGCACGCACCTCACCGCTCAGCAAATGTGCAAAGCATGGTGCTTGAAATAGCAATGATTTGGTGCTTTCTCAAAATAGGGAGCTCAAAAAAAGGTTGGTTTATTACTATAAATGGTTTGAAACTCGATGATTTTGGGGTACCCCAATTTTGAGAAACCACCATTTAAGTGGAAGGTCGTAGGATTGTGGATACCCCAGATTAGATATCCAGATTTCGATAATTAGTATGGTTGGTATCCTGGTATCCAGTATGTTGATCTAGATTTGACGGATCCTTTGGATTAGGATACCATTGGTTTAAGATTGTGGTATCCAGATTTTAGGATTCTTCAACTAGTATGTTGGTCAATGCTATAATTTGAATCTTTGATGTCTGAAACTTTGATGACTCAATGCTGTACAAACCATTGTGGGAAGTGCTTTGTATGCATGTGTCAAACACAATCCTAAAGCATCAGCAGCCAATGTTGGGATGTTCACAATCCTAACCTTCTGGAGGGTGTAGTTGTGTTTTCAAGGGTTGAATGAGACATGTTTTTTCTCTACAGTAGTTTATGTTTCCGACCATGAGTGAAATTTCATCAATTAAAATATCAAAATCATCAACAAAAATAGTTGATTGATCTACGTATATACACATCTTTGGATAAATAATACGCATACATAGCATGTCACAGGAAAAAAAAACGTTGGCTCAGGATTCCCAGGATTCCCCGCATTCGGCGTCAATTCCTCGTTCCAACCGTTCGAACCCCCTGGCCTTGCTTCGCTGGGAAATCGGCACGTCCGAAGAGGGCAACATCCCAACCTCTTCAACCTGCGAGCAGGGGGGTCAGTTGTTGGTTAAGTCAATGGTTTAGTTATCAGTCAATTAAATCAACTTCTGCGAGGAATCTAAGTTGTGGGTTCAGTTATTGGTTGATTGATGGCCTGACAGTTTTGGAAAATCCCTGAGAAACACATATGCTTTTGGTCATTGGGCATACCTTCTGTGCACAACCTCATTTCTAGAGGCAGAATGCAATGGCCAACCCAACGACCACATCAACCCTTAGGAGATCGAGATCTCGGGAGAATGGACATCATCAGACCATCAAACCTTTCTCAGAGACAGCTCACAAACATCCAACATTACTATAGAAAGTGTGATAACAGGCCAGAAGTCTCCATAAGTTTCATGAAGTATCATGAAGTATCCATAAATTGATCTTCGAAAAAAAATATGTGCCGATGCTATCCATCCGTTTTCTTCCAAAATCTGACGGTGCCAGGGGAGGCGCCTGAAGTCTTCGAACCGGTGGAAGGTCGAAGTTCATAGTGCCTCCCCATGAGTCCAAGATGCATTGCAGTGATCCGCCGCCACCGCAGAAGCACAACTCGTCCCAACCGCAGCTGTCGCCATCGGATCGGGTGAAGGCGGCATTGATCTCCAGCACGCTGTTCAACGATGTCTCACCCGTATCCCACACCTGCTGCAAGAGTTGTGGCAACGACTTCTGCTCCTCAATGAGCTCACGACGAGCATCGATGCCTAAAGTGAGACTATCAGCATTTGGCCAAGCGAACAGATGGTCCACCAGGTGGAGGGACAATTGAAGGTCTGTCAAGCTATCAGGACCTACCAGGCGGATTCGAACTGGAGCTGATGTTCCAGAGCATCCGAGCGTCATGCGACGTTTGCATGTGCAGGTTCCATTGCCTTCCCATGCAGGAACGTCATTCACGAAGCGTGCTTCACACCACTGCATCACACAGTCATCAGTGCTTCTGGTGAAGTCACTTCCTAGACAAACCTGCACATCTCTCGGTGGATTTTGCCGAGATGTCGCAAATGCACTTGAGACGGGCTCAAACTGCGACAAAACTTCCACACCGGTGTTCTGATTGTGCTGAGCTGGGAAGACATCGGGCATGCCTGTGCCCACTGTGAGTGCTGGCAAAGCCAAGGCCACACAAACCACGATGAAGACCAAGGTTATGAACAAGATGCAGTATCGAATGCGATGCAACACCAGAGCCCAGGTTCCGAAGCACCGCGATTTCGAACCCGACAACTTTCGGGTGGACAGTCGAACTCTCCTGCACCAGACATGGTCAATCACGATGGTTGGGACATAAATAAAGGTCAAGGAAAGCCAGGTGATCAGAACACAAATGCCCATGAAGAAGCCGAACTGTCGGAGAGCCCGAATCACCGAAGCCATATTGCAAAGAAATGACAGCGCAGTCGTCGAAGTCGTCGCCAGAGATGCCTTCACTGCTCGCCGGTAGGTCCATGCCAAACGGTTGGAAACTTTCTCTGCATGGGCTTCAGACTGGGTCCAAGCATCGTAGTACACAAACATCACATCTGCACCAAAGCCAATGGCCAGGAAGACCGCTAAGAAATTGGCAAAGTTCACGGTGGAATTCCCCAAGAGAGCTCCACTAATGATGAATGTAACGGGCACCGACAGCATGGCCAACAAAGGCCCCACAAGTGAAAGAAGAAGACTTCGAGTGTGAGCCAACATGTACGCCAGGATGAAGATTGCTGAGCCTATTGCCAAAGGCACATCATTCACCACCGCCATGTGCACTTCGAAATCTCGGAAGCTGGTTCCATCGAACCAGACATGCATGTCATCCTTGAAACTTGTGACCATATCACTGGAACGCAGTGCTGGCACTAAAACATCTTTGAAGAAAGTTTCCCAATTGGAATCCACAATTTTGGATGCTTTGATCCGGTCTTGTACTGGATCTCGAGCTGTTCCTACCACAAATCTGAAGCGAAAAAGGCTTCGCAATGCTGGCGCTCCTTCAGAGATATCTGGATCATATCCTGTTGGCAAGAAGAGCTCATGGAGGTCGTGCTCCTTGGCCACCAAATATGCTGTCCGGATTGGTACCGGATCAAATCCCAGGCCATCCAAAGTCATGGAATGTGGAACGATGCTCCTCGGAACAGGGACGGATGGCTTGATGCCAAAAAAAAACACGCAACCAACTGTCTCTCGGGGGCGGATGGTTCGGTGGCTGTAAGGCATCAACAGCAGCCGTAAGGCATCGACATCAGCTACACCCAGCCACACGCTGCCAAGAATCCCTTGCGAGATGTTCAGGGTCGGCAAAGCGTAGCTGGAGAAGGAAAGCCCCGGATTGCAAAGACCTTGATACCTGGCCCAAGGAGACCAAGGTTTCAAGCCCCATCCACCCTTGTTCATCCCCGGCCCTTCTCCAGCCGTTCCCTTGGTGTCAAGATGGTTCAAGCCCTGCCCACCGTGACAAACAGCTTCAGCCAAGTGGCAGCTCGTCCGTCTGATTACAGAAGTCGGCAAAGCCGGCAGTCTCTCGAAGGGATTGTTCCAACCTGAACAAAACAACAGCAACCAGTTGGTGGTTGATAGTTCAAAGGATTAGTAGTAGTAGTTGGTAATGGTTCAAAATGGTTAACAACAACAACAACAACAACAACAACAACAACAACAACAACAACAACAGCTCTCCAATCCTGTGAAACCATGCTTGGTGAGGTATCCTTAACCGTTCTCATTTCATTGCCATGATCGCCACATCTATACAGTAGTTCTACACTAAAAGCCCAGCAAATACGTGTCCCTCTACAAAAGAGGACGCCTTGTTCTGATGTGTGAGACACTGCTGCTTACCAAAACCTGAGTAGACCAGTGGCTTTAACTTTGACTGTTTACTTAGTAACTGCAGGGTCAAATGCTTCAATTACAGACAAGGACCTTTGAAGCCCTACATGCATCGATGTCAGCCCTAGAAGCTGCTAGGAGAAACTCTAATGGGACGCCTGATCTGCTTCAAGGATGTCATTACAGTGCTGGGGGATCCATCTATTTCCAGTAAAGCTGTCGCTGGGTTGAAACGTGTGGCGTCAAATGCTGAGCATAAGCGCATTGAGAAATCCAATCACCACTTGCTGTGAAGCAAACTAAGGACTGGCATGCAGTTGCCAGGTTTCTGTACTGTTAGAGGCTCAAAAAGTCAATAAGCGAAAGAAGCTGCCCATAACTGCCCCAATTCAAAGATTTGGTGCTTGGGGTACATACATCTTCCGGGACGCAACAACTCTTGGTGCCCCTGATGTTGTCCAATTGGAAATAATTCTGGCATGTTGTAACATTGTAACCCAGACGCATCCTTGCACAAAAAGCATAGAGTGCCAAACAACAGGGACATGGTAGCAACACCTCTTTCTCTCGAGCAAACGGCTAAGAAGATTACGGAGTTTCAACGTGTCCAAACAATCTTCATACATCTTGATACTAGATCTTCATACATCTTCAAATGCTCATCTTCAGAGATCCCGGATGTTGAATCCATTTCGGGCACATCTAAGTGTTTTTTTAGCAAAAAAATCCATATCTTGAGCAACACATGTCTGAGACCAAATGAACCCTTCCCCAGCCAACGGCTCACAGAGAAATGGGTGACAATAGTTGTACACAACAAAGGTATACCTGTGTGGACCACTGATATTGATTGCTTGAAATTACTTGCACCACTTCATCATACTTCATCCATTTCAGAGCTGATCAAAACTTGCAGCAAAATTTGACCACCCCACGGCCCCACCTTGATATCATACTCAAGGACTTGGCAGTCAGAATTCCTTTAGCTCCTCAGGGCGTCAGCTGCTCCAAGCCCGGCCCCAGCGGTGGGTGTTTCTCAAAATCGGGGACATCCAGTTCTCATCCACTTTATGAAACATTTATAGTACGAAAGGAACCATACCTTCGGGGGCGTCACATTCTAAGAAACCATCATGTCCATCCATATCCCCCCCGTCCTGCTCGTCCAGCCAAGGAGTATCCAACAAAGAGATCTTTCGTCTTGTAAGCGTTGGCACTCGAAGCCTGTTGGAGTCGTCGAATCGAACCTGCGACGATCTGCAACACGAGTTCCAAGCAGTTTGATGGTGACTAAACACGAAAGGCAAACCAGTTTGGGTCTTCAAACTTGATCAAAAAAAGGTTCTCTACTGATGAACAAAACAGCATTAGAACATGTTTGGCTGATTTTAGTTTTTTTCAGCAAATGACAGGACAGTTTCCACCCTTGCCCTTGCCAAATCCCACACCTGTACTGCGTGATGCAGTTGCACTAGCGAAGGCTGCTCGATGCAAGGAGGACTCCACATCGCTTATCAGAAATGACTCGAAGTTGGTCTCAATCCTGGTCGTTTTGAAAAATACAGCAGAAACTGAAGGGATATCAGTTGGATAGCAGTTGGATATCAGTTTTCGAAGATGGACCCAACCTGAAACCACCGTTCTGAGTTCATCGAATGATAATCACGAACTGTTTCATCAATGGTTGCTGCGCATCCCCAACAGATGGGTTTGTTTACCACTGGGAAGCCTTCCTTCGATGTCTCCTCGCCGTCAGATTCACAACACATGTCCGGAATTTTGCTGCTCCCAGCGTCCTGAATGGGAGAGCCGCAAGACCAATGGACACGAATAAAATGATGACGATCCAGCCGACGCAAACAACGAATACAGGCCTGGCGCGGTCGTTCAAATCGTTGACTGCGGAGTTCTTCAGCAAGAAAGCTATGGATCTGATGGTAGATCAGAAGCGCTATGGTGCTACGAGTTCTATGGTGGCACTGTGGTGGTGCCATGGTGGTGCTATGGTGGTGCCATGGTGGTGCTACGGTGGCTGGTGGCTACTGGATCTCCAAGATCTCTGGCACCGGCTCCTCCTGGCAGAAAAAAGGCTACAGCAGCAACTTGGAATCGTCTTCTCATCCTTGGCTTGTGAAGTTGTAGGCTTTCTGCTATGTGGTGATTTCCAAGCACTTCTAGGGGGTCTGCGCTGGTGTTCAGGGTGAGCAGTTGGATGCAGCTGGCAATTTCTGAAGGATAAAATCATGCTATTCAGCTGCTATTCTCTTCAATGGAATCTACTCCTTGGTTACTTTCAGAGAAAGCCTCATCAGAACCGACACAGTGGCGGCGGAGCGCTGATGGTGGCTGCCCGAGATTCTAAGTCGTTCAGATTCTCGTGAGAGTCTTCACTGACGTTGATATCTTCTTGGACAAGCTCCATCCTGGCGGCTTCACCAATCATTGCGACTTCAAAATC
Source organism: Symbiodinium kawagutii (assembly GCA_009767595.1). Classification (NCBI taxonomy): domain Eukaryota; class Dinophyceae; order Suessiales; family Symbiodiniaceae; genus Symbiodinium; species Symbiodinium kawagutii. The sequence goes on along the minus strand of VSDK01025378.1, from coordinate 27,483 downwards.
ATAAACTCTACCTCAACACGATTAGACATCAACAACTTTGCGGCATACCAAATCTTTGACCCAAACGTAGCCTCACATAGGTGCATAGGTAGATAGTGGATAGACCTATAGACTGATAAAGTGATAGACCAATAGACCGATAGACAGACAGATAGACAGGTAGACAGATGGACAGATAGACAGAGAATAGACAGGTAGACAGATAGACAGAGAATAGACAGGTAGACAGATGGACAGATAGATACACAATGTGTATATATTTGCAAAAGTGCATTTTTCATTATTGTTTGCCTGCTAGAGGTTGGACATTACTTTCTGGCAATCACAGCATTGGTCCAAATACGCTCATACACGGTTCTGTCGCTTGGTTGCCAGCACATAGTTCCGATAGTGCCAAAATGCCAAAATGGTACCCAGGAACTACCGCATGTTTGAAACTAAATACAGGGGTTTCTTTCAACTTTATATATGGAAAGAACAGATTTCGACGTATTTCAACATCTGGCGGGTATTCAAGGGTTGATCATGTCAATGGTATTGGCAGGTTGTTTGGGAAATTCTCAGTTATTCTGAGCTATTCTCAGTTATTTTAGTTCAAATTGGTACATACGACATTGGGCAGGAAAAGGCGTTGGAGTCACGGTTGCCTTTTTGGTTCTTCATGTGTTTTGTACTGCTGTCGTAGTTGTTGTTGCTGCTGGTGGTGCTGCTGATGATGGTGCTGGGAATGCCATTAGTGTTATTAGTGTCCTTGTCCTTGCTGGGTGCTCTTGCTGAGGTTCTTCGGACGCGAATGGTAAAGGAAAGATGCTGGAGGTGCTGGTGATGGTGTTGATGGTGTTGATAGTAGTGGTAAGTCGGGGAGTACGGGTAGTTGATGCGAGATGCGTGGGTTATGGGGGTCGCGTCCACAGGTTGTGAGGCTAACCAAAACCCCAAGGAGGTCCGGGAAGGTCAACAAAACCACATGCTGAACTCGACCAATGGTGATTAAGCCATCGTCATTTTTGGTCCTCCATTTTTGAACAAACAATGCCAGTGAATCAGTGAAGCTTTTTGTTGTCAATGTAGACCTAGTATTTGGTTTTATTCAGAATTTAAGGATTCACCGGATATATTTGTATATCTATCGTCAAAACATATCTATCCTCAATCCTGTCAATCTATCTACACCGGACATCATCGTTGGACGTTTGGACCTTACCCCGCAGATTCAACATCTGTGTGGGCTGAGGTCCCAACGGAGCAACCTCAGAGACTTTCACTTCATGGACTTGGTAGCTGCTGCTGCTTCCGCCGAATTCCGCTGACCTGCTGGGAACGCACCAATGTTGTGGGTGCCCGCCAAGGAAATCATCAGGGTAACGCCACCATGAAAATTTGCAGGAAGGCCACTCATGGACCTCATGTTTAATATGATGTAGAGACTTCGGGGGATATCTGTTCTGTCCAAGTCTTATTAATCTACATTTTCGACCAGCTGAAGACAGGTGGAGTATAGCATATGTGCCTGTCCAAAAAAAATTGTACCCAAAAAAAACATTTCCTGAGTATGATTGGTGGTTTGGGATGTTCGAAAGTACTCACACTTGTGGATATACCGTATCAACAGTTCTGATGACCACTTGATATGTCAAATCCATCAATTTCCTGGCTGCAATCGAGCGACTCGCCATACGGCGACAGGTCAGCATCATGCCAGACCATGGCCTCGAAGGAGCTACGGTTTTTCAATGGGCTCCACCCCTGGATCCCTCAGGCTCCTTCTACAATCACAAATCTTCTAATTCATAGTTGTGATAGAAAATGGTGTGCTGCTCCTGCCACAGGTGCATAGTTGTAAAGTCAGAATTCATAGATACCAATCCTATAACTCATAATTAATTACCAAGTCAGAAATCAGAGTCCCTCACATCGGCTTTTCATTCAGAGCAACTATGATTCCTGACTGGTGCCTCAAAGCGATTAGTTCATACATGCTAATTTTGAGGGTGGTGAATTGGGGTGCCCCCCTGGCCATGAATGTGCCTAGATTGGTTTCAAACACAAAAGAACCTGTGCGGGGGGACAAGTGACAGCACTACCTCCCTCGGCAGAAAAATGTCCAATTGCCTCCATAGTCATCACCCCATGGTTACACGGTCACTTGCTTCCCTATATTTCCAACCATTCTTGATTTCTCCAGATCCCTAGAAACCACAACCAGCCAACCACCCAACTAGTCTAGATCCTTAGTTTGTCGGTTTATATCTCCAGTGTATTTCTACAACAATGATTCTTTGCAACAAACAAACGCTTCACACAATTGGAAGCCCCAAAATGGATGGTTTATTTCTATTACTACAAATCATCAATATTGGATGATTTGGATGGTCCATTGGTGTGAATGGTGAATACTGGATGATTGGGGGGTACCCACCAAATGATTAAATGAAGCCACCATTGAAAATTTTCAGAAACCACCCAATGATTTCTCAACCACCGCTGCATCAGCCACCATCAGCCACCATTCCGTCCAAGGCACGTTGAAACACCACACTCAGCTGCTCGAGCACGGGACTGCTTAACAGCCGTACATCGCTGAGCCGAAAAGCAACGGACGCCACCAGAGATGCACGGCTGGTCGTTTCTGGGCTTAGTCTGAAGTCAGGGATCATAGTGGTTCTTAATCAAATGTTGAATTGAAATGTTGTGGCCATGATGGCCAAGATTGATTGATTGATTGATTGATTGATTGATTGATTGATTGATCGATCGATTGATTGATTGATTGATTGATTGATTGAGTATGATGTCGTCAAGTCGTTTCCATGGCGATCCAAACTTTCAGCCCCCGAAAAGCCGTCGATCGACCAGTGATTCATGGCTTACCACCTACTGATCATCTGGTGGTTTCTCAAGCCATAGGTGGTACCCCCAAATCATCTGGTTCCTGGCTGATCACCTACTCATCTGCTGGGTGCTCTCAGTGTCAGATCTGACCCCAGTGAAACCCAGGTCAGCGGCACAGCATCCAAGGCACATGGTGCAGAAGCGGCCACCAAAGGAGGCTGGATGGCCTTAGCATCCACAAGAAGCTGCTGCTTGTTTATGGCATAATCCTGTCATGAAACAAACCTGATTGATCAGTTTATCATCGCATGATGTCTCTCATTCAACCATTCCTGTGTGATTCATCACGTACCACCCATGGTTGTCTAGTTGCCGTGACATCACCTTTGGTCAGTAAACTGCCCCTCCACTGAGAGTTGGACCAAGAGCTTGCAAGCAGCGTTGGCCAAAAGCATCAACGTATCAAAGTACTCTGTTGAAAACAGGTGGGTCCTGAGCGCAGGGTGAGACAGGCTATAGATCAGATCTGCGAACACGCATGAAAGACAAACAAATGGCACAAAATCTGCTCATGGCACTAGCACTCTTGAGTCCGACAACAGGTTCTCTAATTGGCACCAGTGTGTTTGCTCCCTAACACCAGTAGATCGAAGGATTTCTACCGATCCGTGCATTGATACGACGTGAACCTGGATCTGCCTGACATCTCGGTTCCGAGAAAGATCAAACAGTTCAGTTCACAAAGAAACTGGGGACACTCCAATGACATGTTGGCCATGGCAGCTGAGGTCAAGACAAGAGTTGTGGGTCGTCCCACTCGTGATCCATCACATCTTTTCCCCTGAGCCGCGCATCCCGAGCTCGCCCCGCTTGTGCATTTGAATCGCTGATGTAGTTCGGGTTGATCATTTTGGGTCACGGAGTGGGAGATCTATCGCTGGATGATGGATCTGACCCACCTGGTGACGAAAATTGTCATCCCCAAATCTTCCCCCGGGCATCTCACCTACCAAGCTCTCAAGTGACTCCACCAAGCTCCACACGTTGAACTGTGCTGATCCAACCAGCATATGGCGCCGTCTTGTCCATCAATGGTACCCCTGGATTGGTGCTGTTTGTGTTGTTCAATATGTATTCCGAGTTCAAAATTATTTGGTTGACTACTGACAGTAATTCACCATCAACAAAGGAATCGCCAATTCTTTTCGGTGGTTAACTAACATGAACAAACAATTACCGTGATTAAGCATTGACCACGACCATGTGTTTATTGTTAGTTCCTCAAACATTGATTGACTACAAATATTCATCATACAACACCAAGTCTTTGTGGTACTGAATCATTTATCTTAATCGCAAAATAATTACAGTAATGCCAACCCGCTACCATTATATAGTAGTACTAATCTATAGTAATCACCATTGACTAATCACTAATCTGCTAGATAACTGCTAATAGTAAATGGTTTGTAGTTACTAACCCTTACCAGCAACCAGATTACTAATTACTAACCTCTAATCACTAATCACCAGATTAGATAACAAATACAGCAATAATTAGTATCACTACAGTACTAATCTATAGGAATCACTAATTATGTGGTTCACTACTATCAGTAACTACTCATCATTTCCAACCATCAGCAACTACTAATGGTGTCAGTCATTTACCCATGATTGATGATCGCGAATCACTAATCTATGGTTACCCACGGCAAATAATCACCATTAGTGATTGGTAACCATGGCATTGCAAACCCCATCACTAACCAGCAAATCCTATGATTCCCCATGGTTAATCATCACTCACCAGCAGCAACCACCCCACAACGCACGCCGTACCAAGCGACGATCGCGCCAGTCTCTTGGACAGGTCCAAGGCTTGTGCAGCGATGGCTTTGCAGCGCCTGGCGGAAGTGCTGCGATCACGGGTGACCTGACCCCGAAAAAAGCCGGGAACCGGGAAGCGGTGCATGGCCGTGGTGGTTATGGTTAATGCTGGTTTATATGGGATAATAATAATAAGCATAACAATAGCATAAAAAGTCAGCCACTTAATAGCATGGGATAATATGATAAAACCATAATAAGCCAGTAGTGGTGGTTTTATCATCGCTAAGAGTGGTTGAGGAGGGATAATGAGCCAATGCAAGTAGTGGCATTTGCTGCTTTAGCGACCTCGAATGCTTGCGGAAAAGGGCATAATAACCGTGGCTAATGATCAATAAGCATGGTTATTATCCCCAATACCCCATATCAATCAGTGGTTAACACCATGATCGATCAAGAATTGAGACACATCATGTGTCGCACACACCGAAGGAGTTGACCATTGGGGGAGCTGCTTAGCAAATCCATAATGTCACTGGGCCCATTCCCTGCCACAAGTGGCCACGTGGGAAGGCAACTTAGCAAGGCCACAGCCACAGATCTCACGATACTGTATCTCTTGCGACGCCTCAACATGATTGCATAAGGTCTGCCAGTTCCCAATCGCATCTGAAGGCACGGAAACTCGTTTTTGTTGGTTCATCAAAGGCAAACACCCAACCAAAGCAGATCTCAGGTCAAGTGGACTTGCTAGGTCTTATTTTCTTCGACATCCCCAACATCACCCCAAAATGACGAAATTCCCAGCCGAAGCCCAGGTTTTCCGCAGGTTTTCACGAGATTTTCCAAGGTCTTTGGGGGTAGCCCAACCTATGGGGGGCACCATGGACAGGTCTCCAAGGCATCCATCGCATGCAACTTCCAAGGCCCCCGGCCCTTGCAAACGGCTCAGCCAAATCGCGACACCCGTGCCTAGGAAGCTCGCAAGGGTCAGGCGGTGCTGGTGGATGCATGTCTTGATATTGGTCTGGCTGGGTTCTTGATATTTTTGGGAAAGTTATGGTTGGTTTTTTTGCTATCCTTGACTACCCCCAGATCATCCAGATTAATCATGTGACTAACGAATCACAACTTGGGGGTACGCCTATTTTGAGAAACCACCATTTGCATAACGCGGTGGAAAGCGCTATGATGGAATGAACTGCGTAGCACGACTGGTGTGTCAAGAGCTCATGAAATTGCTGAACAATGGCCACGTTGAAGGATCTTGAGCCCCCCATCTTTGCAGTTCGAATATGTTCGACAAAGGTTGTTGATTCAATCATACCACATGACCCCAGCCAAGTATTATGATTCATCTGGGATCATTGAATCAATGACCATGCCCAATCAATGATTAAGCAAAATGATCATCCACAGCAAGAAGATGCTTCAGTGGCAAAATGGTCTCCCAGCATTCAGCACCAGGGGACCATCGCAAGTTGATCGAGTCAAAAGCCGCTGTGAATCGACAGCTAAGCGCAGTGAAAAATGCTGGTGCTTAACATTGGCGCAGTTGCTGTATATTAATGAACATCAAAGTATAGTAATAAATTGATGACAGTAACTTATGGCGATTGATACTAGTAGCAAATTCACAATAGCAACTAACAGCGATCAGTACTAGTATGTTAATATTTGCTATGACGATTAACCATCACCATTACTTGGAGTAGCGATTGGAGCAACAGAGGCATCACCTGCAGTCCGAGCGACGATTGGAGCTGTCAGACAAAGGGACAGATTCCTTAGCGGCACTCGAACCCTTCACCGGCTTCAACAACAGGGGAGGGTTGCTGCCATGGAAGTTACAGCCCCGTCACTGGAAGTTACTCACAAGCCCTGCCCTGCACTGGCAGTCGTGCCTAAATCATGCCTTTTCCTTTTCTGAAATTGGATTGAAAAACGATCAACAAAAACCCATGGCACCACGGTGATCAAAAGAGAGTCGGTTCGCAATGGTTTCTTGCTATGTCCAGATCTGAAAATCCTACTACAACTGCTTCTAAGATAGCAGATTGTTGTTCCTAATGGTTTCCTACCATCTCCCTTGTGATGGCAGAGACGCTCATGCTCTGCTTTTAAGCGAGGCGCTCCAGCATCTTCAAATCGACGCTTCCGGATGGCTTTGTCCTTGACTGCCTCGGAATGCGTTGGCGTCGCCATTGAAGATCGCATGTCACTACCTTCTCCTCAGGCACTTGAGGACCCAGCATTGAAGTCGAGAACTTTCCGGTGGAGCACCTACCAAGCTGGCCAAAGGTGGAATTCGCAGAAAAATTGAAATCACCAGGTCATGATATCAACTTTAAGCGAGGATTTGAAGCACAAAATTTGAAGCACCAAAGTTGAAGCGCTTCATTTCCGGCAAATCCGAGAAATCGAGATGGGTGTTTCTCAAAATAGGGGACCCATGGAAACCCCCAAATTATCTTTTAAAACCATTTGTAGTAAAAAACCAACCATGTTTGAGGGTACCCTATTTTGAGAAACCACCAGATGTCTGCATTGCCCTGAGGAAGTGCAGCCGGTGCCTTGCCAATGATGTGGCCCCAATTGGCCGTTGCCTCTGTGTCAACCACCTGACGCGGTGACATCTGTAGATGCTACAGGACAGGTGCGCCAGCAACTTCAACTAACATGGCAAAATCCACGGTAGAAAATTGCTACCAACTTAAACTCACTGTTATCAACCACTGTTATCAAACTTAAACTTGTAACTATCAGCCCACCATCAAACATCATTATCTTCTCAAGTGTCATCAACTCATAGTTCTCAAACATCATGAAAGTTGATAGTTGTTATCTACATCATAGTTATTCAACGGTTATCACCTCATAGTTCTCAAACATCACTTATCATAGAAATGGCTTCCACCAGTAACTTGTGATGTTCGCGGTGTCAGGCTATGACTCAGCGGCACAACCTGTACTGGGCCCTCCAGACGCTCTTGACTCGTCTCAGCTTGGCCATGGCCTGCCACGAGCCAACCATCCCCCATACCCTCTGGTAAACTAACATGCCAATGGAAAATCAACCTTTGATATAGCTGATTTCCATTGATTTCCTAGGTTTTTCCATGAAAAATGGTGATTTCCTAAGTTTGTCCATGAAACATGGTGATTTCCTAGCGTTTTACCATAAAAAATCATGCTTTTCCATTGCCAGGTGAGTTTACCAGAGGGGAGAATCAATGGGACTCTGGGAACATGCCAGTTAAAACATGTGTGACTAGTCTCAATCATCAATATCTACACCTAACATCCACATTGCTGGTAGGTCATTGCGGGCATAATCCCTTTGAACCAACCATCATGAATGCCAGGAAGGAAGCACTGAAGGCTTGATACGAAAGTGGGTGTACCATTCTCCAACCGTCATTTGTCACTATCCAACGGTACGAATATCACCCAGAACTACCCATCACAATCACTTTTTGATTACTGAACACTACCACAGTGACCCACTATTTTGTCAGTCTTAGAGTCGAGTAGCCATTCTTCAGCAGTGTTTCTTGGTTGGTGAACACTTCCAAGTGACACTAGCCACCTTCCAAAGCTTTCAAATTGACAGTGATGTTCGAAACATGAACATATTGATGAAACATGTTCCAAAAAGATTTGTTTTCGAACAGAGAAAAACCATTCCAACTTGTTTTCCCCATTATAGAAGTGAAACAGTTCAAGAAGGGAAAAAAGACATTCCTCCATCGGCAATTTCTGACGGTCACCGGTGTCCGCGGCACCTCCTTTCGCAACATGTCCTTCTCGGTGAGGCCCAGATCTGCCACGGCTCAACGGTGGTGAACTCATGGGAGTTGTAGGAGAACAGGCGCAATAATTGGGGAATTTGATGGTTGTTGATGGTTGTTGATGGTTGTTGATGGTTGTTGATGGTTGTTGATGGTTGTTGATGGTTGTTGATGGTTGTTGATGGTTGTTGATGGTTGTTGATGGTTGTTGATGGTTGTTGATGGTTGTTGATGGTTGTTGATGGTTGTTGATGGTTGTTGATGGTTGTTGATGGTTGTTGATGGTTGTTGATGGTTGTTGATGGTTGTTGATGGTTGTTGATGGTTGTTGATGGTTGTTGATGGTTGTTGATGGTTGTTGATGGTTGTTGATGGTTGTTGATGGTTGTTGATGGTTGTTGATGGTTGTTGATGGTTGTTGATGGTTGTTGATGGTTGTTGATGGTTGTTGATGGTTGTTGATGGTTGTTGATGGTTGTTGATGGTTGTTGATGGTTGTTGATGGTTGTTGATGGTTGTTGATGGTTGTTGATGGTTGTTGATGGTTGTTGATGGTTGTTGATGGTTGTTGATGGTTGTTGATGGTTGTTGATGGTTGTTGATGGTTGTTGATGGATGATGATGATGATGATGATGATGACGATGATGATGATGATGATGATGATGATGATGATGATGATGATGCTGATGCTGATGCTGATGATGATGATGATGATGATGATGATGATGATGATGATGATGGATGTTGTTGTTTGATGGATGTTGTTGTTTGATGTATTGTTGATGATGACGATCGATTCAAGTTTGATGGACATCAACCATGACAGCCAACAGGGGCGCGCACAGGTCATGATTGCCTTTTTGATGAATCAATTTGCAATCAACACTGATCATATCCAACGAACAACAGCATCGCATCAGAAGGAATTGCACGCTGTTCTGCTATCGTCACAGCCGTAAACAACCTGTGCCAGCCTAGTGTTTTGGAACGGGCTTTGCAGATGGCAACCCAAAATGGCTCAGAATGGCCAACCAATCAACCAGGAACGGCTACCTCAAGAAACACCTACCAGGACCTACCAGCTTAGATCAATGCTTTTCAATGCCAGCCTTCTAGACTTCGCTCCGAATTCTTGGAGTAGACGGACCTAAACGACTGAAAGTGAACTCGACGTGTCTGGATACTGTGAAACTTCATCGACGCTTCGGGGAGGCCATGAGGCAACAAGTTGGAGGCGAACCCTGAAGCAGTTGAATCAGTTTCAATGAGTATTGCGACTGATATGATTTCTTCGAAGCAAATCATGAGTATTCATGACACAAAACAAGGATTAGCCACGACGTGAAACCAAGATATCTGCCACAGATATCCAACAGAACCTGCAACCAGACCTCGCTGAAAACCCTCTGCTGCAAGCATCAACGTTGTCCCAACTGGGCCCACCACAGATTGTTGCTACCAACGGAGGCCTGCAGGGGAGCTGAGACACCCAAGTCGTGTTGAGCAATGAACCAATGGTTACAACCAAGGGATGGAGACCAGGTCACACTCCAGCAATTTAACATGGCTGGCTGGAAAATCACCACATTTATAGAGAAACCTTGGGAAATGATCCATTGAAAGGGTGGTGCTTGATTGTGTTACTAATGACTAATCATGGTTAATGATTAATCATGGTTGACAACTGTTACCGGTTGGTGGCTGGTTGATCCATCTTATATACCTGTCGGATAATCATCCCCGTGTATGGTTGAAAATACAGAGTGTTTGAAACCAGCAACCATTTCAACTTTATTTAATCTGAGCATTAAAGCAAACGGTTCTATGGGTTCGACAAGAACTGCAAAAGTTTCGCAATCCACAGGCGATACAGCCAAATAAAATGATCCGCTCAAACAATGATCAAACGCATTGGAGGGATCGCAAAGTCTGATCATCATTTGAATTGATCATCAATCATTTCCTCTCAAATAAAGATCTTATACAACACTATGAAACAGAGAAACTAGTCTGAATCAATTATAATTAGATCTTATTTCTTATTTGAGCTGATCAATCATACTTAGATTTTCCAGTGATAATCCAAAACAGACTTCGAAGAAAAAAATCGCACAGCCCTTCAGCAGACAATCACCGACCTCTGACCGAGTGTCATCGTCTTGCCTGCGCGCTGAGAAGGGGTGCAGTGCAATCCCTGGAGCTGTTTAGTACTATGGATCTGCCAATCACAACCTGACAAGCCACTGGACTCAGGATCAGGGATGGATCAGGGATGGCAACAACCGTGGAAGCATCGTTCTTGGCTGACTTGCTGGTGATTTCAGCTGTCATTGCTGCTGATAACTTCACTCAAACAAGTGCTGGCTCTTCACCTTCTTCCTTCTCGGTTCAATCAACAAATGAAGCTCCAGTTCGACTGGGAAACGCAAGTGTTTCACCATGATAGTGGCACCCCCAAAAACAATAGTTTCCTAGGAAAATGATCAAATTTTCGGTGGGGACCATTGCTTACCCTATTGGCACATACCCATTTATCAATTCAGTTGTGAAGCTACTGACGTTCACCTCCATTTCGCTGCTAAAGCCTGGGAAGCCTTGCACATCCACACAATACGTCACTGAAACCTTTAAGCTGGGCACCCGTGCTCTGCATTTCTGGCCTCGGTTGAATCTGACTGACCCCCTCAAGGTTGAGGACAAACACACAAAACGCTTGATCAATGCTTAATTTGAGGTTCATTAACAGATCAGGAATAAGTATATCATGGTCAATTGATGAATTGTGATGGTTACTTGGTAGTGGTAACTAACCGCTCAGTACTTTGTTGACGATAGTTAAGCAGTGGTCCCACAAATGTATTAATATATTTAGTTCATACTTAATACCATAGTTTATCTAATGATCGTATATGTCTCCTTAACCATTTCCATAGTTCATCCATAATACTAGATTCTAGACTGATGGGGCAATAAACTATGGTTAATCCACCAGTAATTGGCCATGGGTTAATTGATTGGCTATTTATTATTGAATGGTTTACAATACTAGATTGATGGGTCAATAAATTAGTACCACTAACAAGTAGTACCATTGTTAGTCAACCATGATTTATTAATGATCTAAATAAATAGTGGTCCAATTGATTTATTAATGATCTACAATTGTTAGTCAACCATGTCTAAATTATAGTCAACCGTATTAGTCAATTGATGATCCACCAATCATGCCCCCAGCACAGCAGAGGCACGCAAGCGCGCCAACCCAACGGGCCCCCGGACGTCATCCTGATCTGCCTCAACAATTTGGCGAAGTTGACGATGAACCATAGGTAAAATCAACCAATGGTTAATGACTTGTTAATGACCATTGGTTGATCATTAGTTAATTAACCACTAGTCAATAATCAATGATTAACCATGATTAACCAATGATAAACTAATGATGAATCATTAACCAATGGTTCATTGGTTAATCATTAGTGAATGAACCATTAGTTGGTTAACCATTGATCAACAAGCAACTAATTAGCAGTGGTTAACCAATGGTTAAATAATCAGTTCGTTAATTCATAAATCATCTAGTTGGTATAGATTGACCAATTAACCAACTAATCAAAGCCGTGGTTTACAGTAACGATAAATTCACCAATCGTCCAGTAGTTTCAATTTACCATAATTAAGGACAAGCAACCATCAATCATATACAAATCAACCAGTACTTAACTATTGATAAACCATCAATGAACATCAATGACCATTCATCACGCGTCAATTCAACCATCGCTTGAGCAGAAACCATTGATTAACCATGATCAACCAATCATTGTAAATCAGTCAGAATTCATCAAACGACAGGCTCAAAGAACTATGATAAAACCAGCGCAGCTTGTACGTTTAGAGTTGACCGAAACATCCACCGGCAAAACCTGGCGACGTCCTGAGACATGGCTGCTTTCCCTTGGGGATCTACGTTGGCCAGGCAGTTTCTGCATGTTTCTGCCAATGGCACTGTAACTCAACTTGCCGCTGGTTACGGGCTCATTACTATCACTGCCTCTCATCATCACCACTTCTTTCATCACCATGGTATCACTGCTAATCACTTTCAGTCATGTGCTTTCACTTTGGAGATATTAGGAGACCATATGAAGGACATTCGAAAGTCTCCTATGGGAAGAGCCACCTGCCTGTTCGTCAAGAGCCGCCCGCCTCCTTCAACCTCTGCAGAGTGGCGGCCAAACCTCGGTTCCCAATGGGTCTGTTGGTGGTTCCTGGTGGCTTGGAACGCTGGGTGAGGGACACATGTTGGTGTGGCGCTGCTGAGTGGTGCGGGTGTGCAACACGGTGTCGTCCATCTTCCTGGCACAAAAAAGAGCTCAAAAGAAGAGCTCAACATGAGAAGATGAAGATAGATGAAGATAGATGAAGGAGGTGAAGCAGAAGTTGTCAAAGAGAAGATCGAACTTTTGTTACAAAGATCTCAATCCAGAAAACAGAAAGGTGGATCCATGTCATCGCTATCCATCGCTCCTGACGCGTACTTTGTGCACCTCCGGGTCGTAGAAATCCTCGGTGCTCGCTGCGCTTCGCAGAGCTCAGATCTGTGAGCTGGGCTTCCGACGTAGATATTTTCCACGTGAACTCCCCGGTCGAGGTCCTGTGGACGAACCCTGGGAGATCCTACAGAAGCACCTGCAACTGAGATATGCCTGGGGATAGACGCACCTATAACTAGCATCAACCAAGGTATGGAGATGAAGAATCGGTTGGGTGTGGTGGTATTTTGTTAAGATCAACAGTTCTAACATGGAGATGTATGAAGAGTTGCTTGGGTATGCTGATATTTTCTGGTGCAACGGTTTATCAACTAACTTCTATGCGAATTGTGAACGTCGATGAATCTCCATGTGAAACAAAGACCACTGCGCTGGTAAAAAACTACAGAAATTCCAGCTGCGCCCAGGTTCCAAGAAAGGCTAAGTACCGAATTGCTGTTGCTATGGAGCCACGAGACCTATGAGTCATTGACAACTCCTAGACTCAGTTGCTGATCCCCTGATTAGTTGATTAGGATTGTCTTAATAAACGCCGTTGCTTCAATAGATTCAATACAAACAGAAATAAAATGCAGAAACATAGTAGTCATCAATTATTTGGTTCTTTCATCAAAAATCATCATTGCTGAAATGATGTTTTCTCAAAACAGGGGTACCCCCAGTTATCATCCTTTCTTGATCATTCAAACATAACTTTGGCGTACCCCAACCATTAAGAAACCCCCAAATGAGAAAACAAAAAAACATCACAGAGCTTTGCTGCTGCGCGGCCTGTGCAGTTGGCTGATCACTTTGTGCAACAGCCTGGGAATGGAATCGATGCCGACACGGCGCGAAGCACTTGGCAGGGCTGCACCGAAGTCATGGACAAGACCAACTTGAGTAATCGATGTCTCTTTCGAATTGCCTTTTTACATTCATAATCATGCACCAACTATATGCATATATGTATACATATATTCATATATGCATATGTAAACATGTATGTTGTGTGTATATATCTATGCATGCTCACCCATACAATAAGTCTATGGACTTTATGGATACATACATGGGTATGTAGTTTTGTGCGCATGTGTAACCATGCCAGCCAACAAAGCAGCGTCCCCAAACCCAATGCATCCCTAGCAACAGCGGCATGGGCCAGGTCGTCAACAAACAAAGCTCACAACCCCTCTGCAACCATCAAGAGGTCCTTCGATTAATCAATGGCTTCGGATTGCTGGGAATCATCCTGCTGATTTGGAGTCATCTCCAACCCCAGCCAACATTGACTGAATGTGTACCACAAAAACAAAGAAACTGAAGAAACAGACCAGATTTGATAGCAAGCAACCACACCCAAGATCATAACACACTGAGCAGCGACTGAAGTTCCCCACTTTTTGAAGACTGCGTGCTGCACGATGAACCACCTTTCAGCATGTTGATTTCAAAAATGATGTCTCTCGTTTCGCAAAATATGCTCGACTACATGTCTGCATAAAACGCTTCGTAATGCAAAGCAGACTACATTCCTTATAGACATATAAGCAACTGTCATGAAATGTTGATTGCTTCCCGTGTCTCTGCAGACGTACTGCTACAAATCCAAATCGTGTAGTCACCCCAACTGAACACTCTGAGTCGTCTGCGGCAAATTCATTGAGCGACAATCCCATACTCTTGTCCTGGCAGGAGACAAAGCAACAACAAAGAGTTGAATATCAAAATTATCCAACCGTTATGAAGTATATCATCCTTTGGAGGTTGTTCATGATGTTCATCTACAAAGAGCAAGGATTCAAACATTGTCGTCTGCTACTGTTCTCCAACAATGTCACCAACCTGAGAAGGGGGGGACGAAAGCCAGCCCCCAGACGGTTTTTTTCCCGGCGCGAAAAGAAGAGCAGGCAAAAACTGTGCCAGACAAAAACGCACCAGGCAAAGCGTGCCAATCACAACCGTACCAGACCACAAAACCGTACCAGAATCCCCAACAAGGCATCCCCAAACTGCGAACCGAAAGGAACATCCCAAATTGCAAACGCACGACAACATCTGACGGTGTATGCTGCTAGCTTAAAACAAGACAACCTCATAAAACCATCCCTGACCCTCCACAGACGTAGCACACACAAACGTACAAGACAAAAAACATATCAGACAAACATTGTACCAGACGAAAACGTACCAGGCAAAAACGTGCCAAACAAAACCGTACCAGCTCAATCCCAACAAACTTCAGCACCAAAAAGGACAGCTGCTACCAAAACAAACGCAAACAATACAACCTTGAATTTGGGTTCCTTTTTCCGGGCACAAAAACCGAACCCAAATGGATGAAACAATGCAGCGACAGCAACAACAAATGCGCTCACGTTCTTAAACCGGAGATGTAAAGAGCCTCGCAAATGCAAAAAAAACCTGGTATTTACCACGTTTTTGCACTGTTGCGTTCAAAAAACGCTGTAAATAGCGACAGTTTTTGCACAAAACGTGGTCAAAACCCTGATATTTACCACGTTTTTGCAAAAACCACGGTATTTACGTGGTTTTTTTCATTAACCCTTTCCAAAACATCGATATTTACACGTTTTTTTCACTTTTCCAAATTACTTTTCTCAGAGCACATGTACAAAAAACCCTGTAAATTACGAGGTTTTCTGATGCGCCGCAGGCCCGAAAAACGCCTAAAAACCATCCCTGACCCACAAAAAACCCCTCCTCGACCCGAGCTCCAAAAACCGGTCAAGCGGACCAAGCCCTTTTTCCCGTTCCCCCACCCTATTCACAGCTCACCCTTCCTGTCGGGACTCACTGGCGACCCCCTCCCCCCCCACACCCCCCAAGTTAGCTTCGCTTATACAGTCCCTCCAGCCTAGCCTACGGCTGGCTTTCGTAACAATGGGTGTTTTTATACATGTTACCAACAGGCTTTGTCATACCCGCATACTGCCCCTCACCCTGCCAAAATGCTTGTCTTTGGTCGGAAAACACTGCTCTTTCACACCCAAAGCTGTGCGCAATAAAACCTGCAAGGAAATCATCACAAGTTCAAGGAAGATACCACGTGGAATAAACAGATCCTACTACGAGTAGTGCACGCACAACCCAGCAGGGCAGAAGTTTCCAAGGGGAAAAATGCCGAGGAAAATTTGATCGAGCCTTGAGGGAAAGCAAACACGTGCACTGAGGCAGTCTCGACCAGCCAAGTGCCTGCCTTCCTCTTGGAAGTTGCTGAATAGAGGAATATATTCAGATCATATATATATATATATATCTATCTATATATATATATATAGATATATATATATATAGATATAGATATATAGATATATAGATATATAGATATATAGATATATAGATATATAGATATATAGATATACAGATATATAGATATATAGATAAATAGATGTCTAATAATTAACTATATATTGTTGTAACTAACTCACTACTTTGTAGGGAGTATGTGGTAACAAGAAATATATCCTGTAGCCATATCTTGTGACTAGTTATAAGATAGTTAGGAAATTGTCATATCCATAAGCGGGAGAAAATGTATCTGAATAAACATCTGCTTCCTTCTAAACAGTTGCTGACTGCACAGGGAGTTGATCTACTGAGCACTTCCTCACTGGATCCGTGGTAGTTGATTTGTTGCGCACGGAAAGTTCACGCTGGGCAGAAACTTTCCGTGTGCTTGCTTGCTCAGAGACCTCAAAATCGATTACCGAAAGGTGATATACTAAGGACTTTCTTTGCGGGACCTGATGGACTGTCTGCATTTGATCACCTAGCAAGTGCTCCACTTGGCTATTCTTTTCACCTGAAAACTGCAGGTTGACAAGTTGAAAAACCAGGATTTCATTGGCTTTCGTGCATCCAATCAATCCAATCCTCTTCGCATTTCATGACCTTCTCCTTTGCAAGTTCAGCTGAAAAGGAATTTGTGCGAGACTTCCTTCAATTTTCCAAGTGGATACCCTGAAAAACAAGATTTTGTGCCAAACGTCATCAGGTTTACATTCTGCAACCTGACAACGAAAATAGCATGGTGGAAGACCCTGCATCCAACCCTCACAGTGCTAACTTTTCACATCGAGACCTCCAAGACCTTCGACAACTCCTTGACTGTGGCTGACTCTTGGCTGCTTGACCAGTCGCGGCCCAACTGCCTGAGCCACTGCACTAGTCATTTCTACGATTCCCATTTGTCCGCAACTCGGAAGGTCTTTCCTGGACTTCCTTTGATGAACATAATTCATAATTATCTAATATCATGATGAAGAGGATACAAGCAATTGAAAATCACAATTCAGGACCACCATGTTTGGCCACATCAAAACATGGATGGATACATCACCTATGGCTCATCGCCCATCACTTTGCCGCTGCGCAGAATGGCCACTCGACTAACGCGACCAACCGTGACGACCGTCAGTCCGGATTCGACGCGATGGAGGTGTCCGTCCATCGTCGCTTGTCGCCCCGCGAAAACCTCATTGCCGCAAACTGCTCAAAGGACAAAAGCATTGAAATCAGTTTTGGCAA
Organism: Symbiodinium kawagutii; assembly: GCA_009767595.1. Lineage (NCBI taxonomy): Eukaryota > Dinophyceae > Suessiales > Symbiodiniaceae > Symbiodinium > Symbiodinium kawagutii. Next base: position 9,940 of record VSDK01025378.1, on the reverse strand, counting down.
GGTTTCATCAGCCCTTAACAAATGCTTAATCATGATTTAAGATGGTTAATGCTGGCAAATGCTGGCCAATGCTGGCTACTGCTGCTTAATCATGGTTAATAGTTGCAATAATCTTGGTTCCATATCAATAAACACCCCATTTTTGACCGTACCACCTATCCATGGAAAGTGCTGATGGATGTGCCCATGACAACGAGCACTGGGGGAAACCACGAGCTGTTACAACCACCGCCCACAAAACTGGGCTCGATCTTCAGGATTTAGCCTCCATAGAAATGTGCTCCGGACCTTGCGTTGTTATTGATGCTGTACTCAGAAACCATATGGCAACAAGCATCATCATTACCATGACCCAGCCTCTGATCATCAGAGGAGACTATGGTCCTTTTCTAGCAGCTATTACTATGCTCGTGCTGCGTCTAATCGAATATCCCCATTTTCTACCCCATCAACTTCTGCTTTTGATAAGGATCACCATTGCTATCACCCATTTGAGCATCCTTAGTGATTCAACATATTCAACTATCAACCATTTGGTAATAATGAACCGAGAATCAAAGATAGCACGAGAAAATAGCCATTCCCAATAGGTAAACCATCTAGACATAGTAAATTAGCCAGCAATGTTAGAGTGCCAAAGGGTATAATACCATGTCAAATGCCCAGGTATCCCATCTCTGACAATCTGTCGAGACACGGTGGGCTTTTCTCCTGTCGCACTGGCTGTGTGCTCTTGCTCGAGGAGCCTGCGAGGTCAAATTCAAGGGCACCCGAACAACTTTTTCATAAAGTTACTATAGTTTCCACAAGCAAAGTTTCCACAGTTGGGAGGAATGGGGATGTTGGTTCTCGGAACAGTTTTCCTTGTCCCAACTTGAATGGATGAAGTTTCCCGAAGGTTTAACCAAAGTTTCCAACGAACAATGGTAGATCGACGTTTAAACTACAATTTGTTCTTGCTTCGATCGGTTTGAAGGTTCCTAGATCCATATCCAATTTGGAAATGAAACCAGAGTGATTCATCATCAATCAACCATTTATCAACGATTAAAAGACGGTTTTTAACCATTCTTGATACACTAAATCAACCATTAGTAAAACATGAATAAACTATGACTCAGCCATTAATTAACCGTGGAAATTTCAAATAATGGTGATTCATCATGTTTTAATACTGGTTGGATAATGGTTGATCACCAGAAACCAAAGATAAGCATGAATAAATGATTAGCAACCTAGGTCTACCACCATGAGCCATTAAAACCATCATCAATCGTTATCATTAAACAATAGTCTTTCACAATCAATCAACCATCAATCAATCATCAATTAACCATTATTAACCATAGTGATTCGCCATCAATATCCATCAATCAACCATCATAGATCATTCAATTCACTTAACCCTGATTGATGGCGAATCACCATCAATAGATGATCACCATCAATCAATCATGAATTAACCATTATCAACCATAGTGATTCGCCAATCAACCATCAATCAACCATCAATCAACCATCAATCAACCATCAATCAACCATGGTAATGTCCCCCACCCCATCTCTTTGGATCTACCATTGGATTCGGGATCCCGAACCTCGCTGCAGTTCATCATCGCAGTGGGCAACTTGCACCGGCCTCACTAGTGGCCACGGGCAACCGATCGTCGCTGTTGGGATGAACCCATGGTGGCTGGGAAGATGTTTGGGATTTATAGCCTGGATTCTAACGAAATTGAGCTATGAATCAAATGAATTAGTTATGAATATCAATCAATAAGTTGTTTCGATGTTGGGAACATTGAGCTTGAATCATCAAAAATCAAGCTACCTATCCCAACTGAGATCAGAAATCAAAGAAACCACCAGCACTGGAATCAAAGCCAAAGATTCCAGCGCTGTAAACTCCAAGCAGGTTGAACTCCAAGCAGGAGGACGTCCCACCGTTGATTCCAGCGACGCGCCGTTCGGTGCTTCCTGTCGCTGCCACCGAGGTACACATCGTCCGGAACTGCTACCTGGAGCCAGAAACAGCTGATCCCCAGATTCTGAGGACAGAAATGGCTTAAGACTTGGCATATTCCGAATGAAACAATGGAAAATGCCATGGAAAATCTGACATTTCATGTCCCAAAGAAACACACTTCATGGAGTTATGAATGTCAGATGATATGCTTCAGGAAATGGGCGACTGTTTCAAATTCCAATAGTTGTGCTGTTGACACGTTATCAACAGCAGCTGTGCTGAGCAGATAGCTAATTGTGGGGCCATGGTTGGCACCCCAAGATTGCTTTTTCCCGTCGGTCATATTGGATGGCAGAAGCACGACAGCAACAACAGGCATATGACAGGAGCATGATAGGTCATCGAAAGCCCAGTCCACTAAACCCAGTTGCAGCAAAGCAGCCAACAAGTCAATCCACCAATCACTAGCTATGCTGCTAAATCGAGAAATTTGCCAACTGGCTTGTTGCTACTCCAAAGAAACAACCAACACCAGTTGCCAATCCATCAATTGCCACGAACTATGGATTAAGTGCAGTGATGACTGACCACTGATTGTCTAATTATGGATTACCACTGATCAAGTATGGACCACCCACAGACACCGACTACGGATCCCTATGGATTACCTACAGGATTCACTAGTGACTGTGATTTTCAGCCATGAACCATGGATTACCTACAGGATTCCCTATGGATAACCACGGGTTCCCTAAGGTGACGCTGATTTTCAGCAACCAGGGAACGAACATTGACCACCGAGGCACCGCGTCCACGTCGGCTTTGCAACAACGGCAAGACCTTGACCGGGCCGGGGCCAAGATCCACCGTTGGGCCAGGTGATGGTGAAAGGACTGAGGTTGAAACTACTTAGTACTTAGAGTAAATATAATATAATATAATATACATATATATATATATATATGTGCGTGTGAAATATAGTTAACTACTAGTAGTTATATATAGGTTACTTACTGCTATCAATATAGTATAAACCTGCTATTAAGTAATATATTAGTCACCACTGAAATTAAGCAAAAATATGCGTAAATTAGTGGTGACTGTTAGTGCAAACTATCAGTCGCGTTTAGTACTTATGTATGCTGAAACAAGAGCTCACTATTCGTGATGACTATTGGTGGTGACTATGAATTGCCGGCTATAATGGTGAAGTAAGTGGTGACTATATTCTTTATATTCTTTACTAATCCTCATAAGTGGTGACTATTATTTTCACTGCTCAACAAGTGATGGTTTTGCCACATGAGTCAATGCACATTGCCTTTAGTTGATATAATTCAACAATGTTTATAAAGTGGGTGTATATATACACGGCAAATCGAGTCAACTAGGTACATTTATAATATCTGTAAAGTCCTGAGAAGCGTAACAACACCACATACTTTATATATCTTGTAGTTTCTGAAAATAGGGGACCCGCCCGTCATCGTCCTTTACATGAACCATTTATAGCAATAAACCACCCGTTGTACTTGGTATTCCCGTATCGTTGCCTATGTTTTCCTTTTCAAAAACCAATCAATTTTGTTTACCCGATTAACCACTTCTTAACAATTATAACCCATTGTGAATAGCCCACTCTCGTGGGTATATCCTTTACTCTTGCCTATGTTTCCCTTGTTAATAACCCTTTTTTAACAAAAAGCCATTAATAATCCATTGTCAATAGCCCTTGTATGATTTAGTAAACCCTTGTTATAACGCTTGTTAATAGGCCATTCTTACCCCTAAAAACAAATTCATTACCTTTTACTAACCCTTAACAACCCCTGTTTATTAGTGTCAATTAGTGATAACCCAGATTGCTCAACAATGTGTATTTAGCCACTAGATTGTACAAGTTCTCACCCATTGTTATACCATTGTTATACCATTGGTTCATACCCTTAGTACTACCACAGGTTATCACCCATTGTTATCACAGGTTATCACCCACTGTTCGTTGATGCCCAGTTGGTCCAACCACTCCTGGAGGGCTCCTGAACCCCTGAGAGCCAGGCCCTGAGCCCAAGAGACGCTGCCACAGGCTGTCAGATCCTGCCACCCGTGGCGCGTCGAACCCAACGGGGGGTTGAGCTGTTTATGACTTGGTGAAGTGAGGAGTCTGGGTAGGATGATAAGTTGGATATGATGAGTTGATTAGATATCATGTGATTGGATATGATTGGATTTGATTGGATTTGATTGGATTTGATTGGTTGATTGGTTGATTGGTTGATTGGTTGATTACGTGTTTTGTGAGTTGATGTGTTGATGAGTTTCTATCTTGAAGATGTAAATATGTTATGTAATGATCTATATATATATGTGTGTGTGTGTATCTAAAACCTATGTTGTACATGAATATGTATGAAATATTTTACGCGAAGTGTATGCTACATATAGTTGTCATGTATGTATATATATATATATATTGTATATATATATATATATATGTTCTTTAATGGTGTCATTCAAAGTGCAATCCGGGATTGGCCATACAGTGCCAAAGCCTTGCATCAGCAGGGAATCTGGGATAGTGAAAAAAAACTCGAGATATTCAAAGAGAGATTGAAATCTGTCCCCGACAGTCGGAATTTAAAGAACCTCCATCCGACTCTATCCCACAGTCACCATTTTTGTTTGTCCCAAATGTCTTTATGAATTGGCTACAGCTAACTATTCGCTCAGTAGTTCGATGAGTTGTCTAATGAAGAGGGGAACGGATTGGCTGCACGGAACTGTCATCCCTCGCGGCAGCCTTTGCCATCTTGGTTGGCAGCCTCCAGCAGAGGTGGCCCGGGTGGGTCAGATTCAAACGTCGCAGCTCTTGTAGCAGCTTGAAGCAGTGGATTCAGCCAGTATCTCCAGTGGTACAACCAGCCGGTCGTAACAAACTTCAGTCCATGGCTTGAAGCAACTTTCGACCACCTGAGAGGTTTACTGTATCGTCAGCACTGCCATCAACGGCCACAACAGTGCCGCGACCCGGTGCCACCTCCTGGTCCATCCACGACGAGAAAAATGGCCACTGTGCCACTGCCTCGATGCGTCGGCGCAACGCACAGCGACTGTGGGAATCCAAAAAATCATGGACCTTCGAATGATCCAAGTTGAAGTGATCTAAGTTTAGATGAAGTTGAAGTTCATGAGAAGTCCAACTTGAAGTTGAAACGAAAGTTGATAAGTTGAAGTTGATTGAAGCTGGAGCACCATGGACGGGAAAGCTGGCTTTCACAAATTCTTCCCCCCAAATGAGTTGTCTCAAGCTTGCACAGCACCCCTTCCCAGCTCCGCACGGAAGGAAAGGTCTCAGGCTCCTGCAGTTCCAGCGACCATCATCATGTCCTATTCTTCCTATGACTGGAAATAGGATGTGTGGTAAGTATCAAAGGACTGTTAATCTAAAAATAATGAATTAATAGGAATGAATGTCAACAAAATTAATGTTGATTGTACTAAATGAAATTGATATTGATTAATCTGTTAATCATGATGGACAATCATGTATTATCATGTATTGTTGATAGTACTAAAAGCATCTTACTACTCTGTTGAATCTATGTCCACTGATACGCTTTCTGTTTTTGTGGGCACCTTTATTTGCAATCAAAAAAATTGAATCCCCCTCGTCATCATCACTGTGGTTTCAACGAAATACGATCACAGGGACCATTTATCAAGTGGCTTCCTATCGCCTATCTATGATCACAGTATAGTCCACTAATGATACCGGCTTGACAAGGATTCCCCATTCATGGTGATGGCGAATGAAGGCTCCAAATTGAATGGTAGTCAATTGCGACAGTAGAAAGACTACAATGGTCCAACACACAAATCATCATCGTTTCAACAAAAACGTGCAGAATTGAAGCCCGCCTGAGTCCATGCTTGTGATCTCAAGCGCCATGAGTGAATTTGCTATTTTGATGTTACAAATGGTTCAACAAATTGTTCAGCCAATGGTTCAACAAATGGTTCAACAAAGGCACCTTTCAACGTGGTTTTTCATTGTTCGCCTTGGACCACTTGTTCATCTGAAGTCAACTGCTGGATCACACTGCAATCGTGATCGTAGGCTGAGCAGTTGTAGGTGCTGCCAAATGCCAAGCCTCTGCCAGATCCAGTTCTCTTCCACACATGTTGTTTTAGAAAAAACTCTCGAGCCAAGAGAATGATGTTGGCAGCTCAACTCAGGCAGCGATTCAGGCTGCAACCTCCGTGTTTTCAATTGAGAACCTTGCACGTATGGACGTCCATCGATAGCTAGCAGCTAGTACACACGCGCACACACACACACTCAAAATGTGCACCTTCCCCACTCATATGACTCATGTCTTGAATTTGTCTATGAGATCTGAGTGTCCACATACAGAATTGCAATTTGGTGTGGATTTTTTCAACAATTTACAAAGTGTTACCCACTTCCACATCAAAAATCTCAGAAGTTCAGTTCACAAAGGGGTCATTGCGGCGCACATGCAGAAGGAGTAGTTGTGGTAGTGCATATCTGTCAGCACTTCGGCCTTGGGTCGTCTCAGTCATTGCCACGAAGATGGCGTGCATCCAGAAATATGAAATCATGTGGTACACATGGCTATGGGTCATTATCAACCAACAACAATGGTGGAAAATAACTAACAATAGTGGTGGGAAAACAAGGGTTCATGATGGGGGAACCAGGGTTGCAGGGTGAACTGACCCACAGCCACATTGGCAATCCATCAATGGATAAAGCTTGGCTACGAGTTCTTGGCTGCAAGTCATTTCCTGGTTCCCGCTTCATGGCTGCATCCCACACAAATGAAATGTTTCTCAAGCCATCGGGGTACCCTCAAGTCATCCAATATTAACCCATTTATTTTGGTTACCATCTGGTCCAATTATAGCAATAAACCAAAATAAACCAACCACAACTTGGGGGTCCCCAATGACTGAAGTGAACCCCCAAGTTATGCCATCTTTGAATGTCACTTCCTCGTGCCAAGTGCTCACAGCTGGGAACGCCCCACGCGAAACTCATCGGGTTGGTCGACTTTCATATGCTCCCGCAGAAGCTGTCGGATCTCCCCCTTGGTCCTGGCAGCCCAGCTACCTGGATGACATCATGGCGTTAGTGGGTAATGAACCATCACTAGCCATCGACGAACCAATCATCAACCATGAACTAACGATTGTTGGCCATCAACTAACCAATAAATCATCAACTGACCCAACATCAACCAGTAATCAAGCGATTGGCTAATGGTTAGTGATGGTTTATCACCCATTAGTGCCATTAGCTAAACAATGTGAGTCATCTGCATCACTTGCAAGTTAGAGGCGGCAGAGCATCCTCTTGTGCGGATTTATTGGAGCTTGCACTTTCCATATTGGAACCACTAGTGCTCTAATTGGTTTGATACAACAAACCAAAGATCCGTCGCAAATATTTACCTCAATGACCCTGAGTTCTATTCAACTTCGAACCATGAAACATCAACATACAGGAGAATAGCTGGAACTGATCATTGCTCGTGGTTTCAATCCTGAAAAATGATTAGTGGTCCTTGGAAATCCTCCACCTTTCAAAGTCTTCCCGCCACACCATTTTGTACCAAAAACAGCCGACCCAAAAAAAACTTAGGTAGTTTTTAATCCCAACATATCCAAAGAACTCTATACACCGTTTCTTATGTGCACTGCTCTGGGTCGCTACGAACATCGCTAGGTCAACTTGTTCAACCTCCGGGTAAAGGCTCAGCCTCGTTAAACCTGCCGGCAGGACGCAGCTGCTCCCACAGCGGCCAGATCAGCCTGCCATGGACCAGCACAATGGGCGGCCAGGATGGGAGTACCCCGAGAGCCATCCCACAATGAACCACAGGGTGCCATGGTCTGCGATCTAGGGCAGTGAAACAGCCATCTTTTTGGAGGGGTTGTCACCCAACTCTTGCCGAAAATGCCGACAGGCTGAACATGTTGATCTAGGGTGGTGAAACAACCATCTTCTGGAGAAAGAAACATGACTGAAACAAGCATGTCCTAAGGTACAAACAACAGATTTCGAAGCTCCACCAGAGGTCACTCCAGGGCAGGTTGACCCCTGGATGATGCCCCCAAAGTTTCACCCAGCCTCAGACACGTCTGCCCAGTAGAGAAACAGAGGCCTGGCATCGACGCGTGGATATATGCATGACAAAATCACATATATCGTCATAAACATGTATGTGTACATATGTCTATGTGTAAATGACTATAACACACTATAACCACCAAGCCAAATGCCACAAAAGTCATCAAAACTAAGTGATAGTTGGATCAAACCATCAAAACTAGCTGATGGTTGAATCCAACCACCAAATCTCACCAAATTTCACCAACTTCCCCACAAATGGATGATTTATTTCTGCGCAAAACCCTAGGGTGACCTGGCAAACCACAGCTGGGAACCGATCGCCTCATGTCTTCGGGCTTCGGTCTTGGTTTCATGGTCTTGGTCATGTGAAAGTCTGAGACCTTGCAGCAGATCCAGTCTCCCATCAGTTGAGCAAGTCCCGAGACTTGCAGAAGAAAAGCTTTGAGGTGATCAATTCTCCCATCAACCAATCAAGTTTTATCCAATCAATCAAGTTGTTACCCAAGAAAAGTCACCACCAAGTGGTTGATCAACCTGAAACATCGAACCTTTCTCGATGGCAAGCTTGTTGCTTCAGCATTCCTGTGCTGTCAACCTTCACCGGAAGAATCCCTTCCCACGACGACAGCGAATCCTGTGGAGAATCATTCTCCATCATGACCCATGAGCCGTCATCGTCATCAACCATGATCAACCATCAACTGTCCACCATCACTAGTCATCATCATCATCATCATTATCATCAACCCTCATCATCAGCAGCAGCAACATCATCATCAACCATCATCATCAACATTATCATCAACAATCACTAGTCATGGTCTTCAAGCAACCCCAACAGGGCCCAGACGGTGGTGTTTGCGTAACTGCCATAGCCGCTGTAGCCCATTGGCTCAGCGCGACCCCGCAACGTGCCCATCACATCGTCTTGAGCCCCGCGGTAATTCGCATCTGTTAATGACAATTGATGGGCAAATCAAGTGAAATCATTTATGATTATTGATGGCTCATTGTTGTTCAATGGTTAATTGCGGTCAAGAAATCATCGAACAACAATTAACCAGTATTAATCATTTTTAACCGTTGTTGATAATAGTTAATCTATCTCACCTTCCAGGAATAATCCCCACACTGTTGGTAATAACATCGCATCCATTTCAACACGCAAACGCTGAAGAAAACATGACGCGTCCTGCGTAATCAACTTGGAATGAAAGGATGGGATGGTGAAGGTACTCTGCTCAATAGTCGGCATTGACAACACAGAAAACGGAACTTGGATGATTCATGGTTGGTACATGGAAAGAATCGATAGCAAATCAAATTGAACTTACCCGCATTACTTGTCCTCATCAAAATATGTTTCAAAGAATACCTTGAATATTTAAGTAATGAACATTCAAAAAATAGAAGATATAGACATGCTGCAAGATCAGAAGAACATACATCAAACATACTGATTTATTTATATATAGATATAGAGCCATGTATAAATACCTTATGTTGTTCTATAACTTGTTCTAATTATGCAATCTAATGTCTAAGGCAAAGCAAGAATATGTCTATATTGACACTACTATATCTAATTCAGTCATTTGAACTGAATTCATGTATATAAATAGGTATTGAAGAATTTCTGTTTACCGAAAACCAACAAAACAGATAGTTAGTTAATAAGAATCTGCAGTTATGATTGAATATATATATATATATATATGATTTACAACTAATAAAAAGGACATAACAACATACCTCAATCATATGAATATGAATATATATATGTGTTCCCAAATCAATAGAAAAGGTTCCTACGGAAG
>VSDK01025375.1:861323-884436 GCA_009767595.1 Symbiodinium kawagutii | reverse complement strand
TCGCGGTAGGTATTACCCTGGTGAGGTCATACGTCTGGCGATTCATAACGATCATAGTGTTTGAAATCATAGTGGTTGATTAGAATGATCAACAATGTTGCCCACTGTAATCAACAAAGTGCAGTTGGAAAATGATCTGACATTGGTTCAGTGAACCAACTATTGGCCAACGATGGTAGATGATGACCCACATTGATCCTATCATCAACCAAGTGTTGTACCAACTACAAAGGGTCAACGTGGGTCCTGGAAATCATTGGCAAACGATCCCAAGCTGTGATTCATTTTTCACCGGGAAGCCAACCAGACCAGTTTTTTGGGTCACCGATGTCCATCACCGTTTGTGGATATGACCATATTGCTGAAGTATGACGTTCTTTTGGGGATAAACAAGCGTCTGTGATTTTTCACCCACATGAGAAGGAACTGCAGGCTTAGTGGATGCGGTCGAAGCATAAATCACCATTTTGGGTTTTGGCCATGGAAGAGGTCCATCTATCGGAAAAGGACAGGCCACAACATGGTTTGGAAGTGACTGGGAGTGCAGCATTTGAGTCTCATCCGGGCATGGTTCAACCTGAGAGACGAATTAGATCGAAATAGGAAGTCTTGGATACAGAAGTGACGGTTGAGTTAGTGAGGTAATACAGGGTCTGTATGCAACAGTTGACATGAAAACCCTGAGAGACTCAACATGAAATCCATTGAAAAAAATTCTTCCAACCTGAGTTCGGGTGGGGATGGACAGCTTCAACCTGATGGATGACAGCATGGTCGGCATGGTGCTGATCACGGGGGTCCCATGCCATAACCACGTCATGATGGAGCCTGTCCGGCTTGGCGGTGGCTGTGATGATCGGTGACTACCCCTATGAGTTCAACGAAAACAAAATCATCAATGATACGGATAGTTGGTGATCATTCATAATTAACCAATACTCATACTGTGATGATTGGTTGTTGTTCATTGATCATCGGTGATTATTGGTTCTATTGCCTCAATAATCAATAAACGACAACCACTTGGTGACTGTTGGTCCATTGGCAGAATGAACGGCGAAGAGCTGCAACAGCGTGGTCGAACAAGAATGAATGGTTGCCAGGGTTCATGTTTGTTGTTATAGCTATTCACATGCACAGGTACCACTCTATGGGTATACCTATGTGCACACATGTCCAGTGATATATCGCTGAAAATCGGACTCTTGAGGCACCACTGGAGCTGGGGATCTGGGTTGAACCCGTGAAGATAAGACCCAGGTGCTCAGAGCATAGGGGTAATGTATGATCATAGTAATTCTCATCATCATCATCATCATCATCATCATCATCATCATCATCATCCTCGTCCTGGTCCTCGTCCTCGTCCTCGTCCTCGTCCTCGTCCTTGTCATCGTCATCGTCATCGTCATCGTCATCGTCATCGTCATCGTCATCGTCATCGTCATCGTCATCACCATCACCATCACCATTACCATCACCATCTCATCCTCATCATCATCGTCATCGTCGTCATCATCATCATCAGCATCATCACCATCACCATCATCATCATCATCATCATCATCATCATCATCATCATCATCATCATCACTAATTAAGTATACTGTACACCATATATGTGTGTATTTATATGTATATATTTATAGATGCATATTTGACTCTATCAGCAACATCTCAATCGTACATCAACAACGCTGAGACAAACGCCGCTGCACAATGCGAGCTCTTGTCCGCTGTGGCTTTTGAGCCTTCGACTGACTCCGCCATTCCGATGTTGCCATAGGCAAAGCGAGTTCACAACTAAGGCCTGAATTGATGAATGATTCCCACACTTCACGATAGCAACACACACACACACAAAGCTCAATCAGGCAGCAACACGCATCTGCAGTGTCCAAGTTTACATGTTGTTGATCTGAATGACAAAAATCGACGTGCAACGTCACATGCACCCAAAATCGCATCGTTGCAAGAACCAATCAGCGTGCTACAGCAGTGACAACAATCCACCTGCGGCCCCCCCAACACGTCACGGTAGGGGGTGGCCCGCGGAGCTCTTCATTTGTCGAACGGTGCGCGGTGGCGCCATCCAGATGCGTGGCGGTGAGCAAGCTCAGGGGACGTGGTAGCCAGCTGAACCGCTTGATTCTAGTGGTGAACAGTGATGGTTAAGCATGATTGATTGATCCTTGATTCATAGTTCATTGGTGGTTGATGGTTGGTAGATTGGTGGTTGATTGATGGTCGGTTGGTGGTTTGATGGTTGGTTGATGGTTGGTTGGTTTCATGCTTGATCCATGGCTGATTCCGGGGGAAATCATGGGGTCAATTGCCAACATTTATCAACGATAGATGATCCATAGTGGTGAAATGGTTAAATATAGGAATAGTGGTTACCATTTGATAGATTGACCCCGGCTTGATCTCTGAGACGGATTTTCCATTGACAGGCTAGTGGCAGTTTCCATGTCTGATAGATCAGAACTCATGAGCACCATGGGTATTGGTTGATTCCTAACATGGGATCCTCCCCCAGCCAGCTATAAGTAAGCATAATTTGGTTGATTCTATAGCATGGCATTATCAACCCAACTTGTCTTGAAAGCTTCCTGGGCATCTTTGTTGACTAAAACTGGGGAGTAAGGCTTTTGACAGCTCCAGCATTATAGTGACTTACATGTGAGGCAAGTGGCGATGACTCCAACTGTTTTGAGTGGCCGTAGCTTCCCTTACGACCAATACCTGGCCCCACTCAGATGTTATCATTTTTCTTTTTCAATGATTTGGGAGATTCATATTAAACACCAGCTTCAAACACTCATTCTATCAATTAAAAGGTAATCATTATGGAATGGGTCTTTAATCACCAATAATCACCATTCTATCATGATTCATGCATACATATTATATAGAATATGAAGGCCCATTCTATCATAGAGAGCTGTCGTTACCCAACTCATGTGCCTGAGGCATCTCACCTGGATCGACAAAGCAATTGACACTGAGTCACTGGGGTGTTGCCACAGCAGGGTCAAAGTTACAACATGCCAAAGGTTTATTTTTCAAAAGAGAAAAAACAACAGTCTTTTCGAGACAAATTTTGAAAGGAAAAAAACAATAGAGGATTTTTTTGGAATCATCTTCCCCAAACTTCGACACTTTGATTTTGAAGCCTCATTTTAATCAGAGGCTGGATCGGGTGAACTTATTTTCAATCTGCGAACTCTGACATTTCGAAAACAGTTCAACCAGAGCCTTGATCGTGGGACTTTGCCAAGCAACCTTCAAAACCAGACTTGGTGATGATTTTAATCAGATCTTAATAACCTTGCGAAGCAACCTGCAAATTTGATATTTGGTCACCTTTTCAAAACGAGAAGCGGTGTTACAAACAAACTGATTCTTGGGCAATGCAACCAGAGCCTACAGAGTGGTACCCCCCAGCCAACTTCGGTCATAACTAGGGTAACTACCAGTTATAAACCAACCTATAACCAGGGGGTACCACCCTGTATTGACCTTGCCGAGCTGCAAAAACCAGAGCCTGGATGACCTTACCCAGCACCCAGAGCTCAGGCCATCCTTCGAGCAGAGCCATTGGGTGACCTTGCCCAGCAACCTCCAGCGTTGCGGATCAGGCCCGGGGTAAGCTGTGAGCCGCCCCTGAGAAGTAAAACCCCAGCAGGAATTCAGCCGATTCAGCTGGACGAATTTGGTGAAACAACTGGCCAGTCAATTCTACAATAGCCACCCCGCCAAATTTGGCCAATGGTTTCTCAATTTCAGGACCAATTTGGTGACAACGACTTTACTTAGAATCAATCTGCAAAATATTGCAACACAACTGGTTACTTTGGAAAAAGTTGCCAATTCACCCGGCTTCTGCGATGACACCAGCGTGGGTTTTCACATGTCGCTCTTGGGATGGGATCCGTACTGTAGCATGGTGATCTTTTCGGTTGGCCTCCGACTTTGAGGCTGAACTAATTGTTGACGGGTTGGCCACCTTTAAGGGGTGGCTTTTTTGGACTGCACAACTCTTGGTCGCATTTTTTTCAACCGTTGGTTCGTTGGCAAATGGAAATGAAGGGCCAACCGCTATCTGCCATCAATATGGAAGCGTCCCAAACCAGCAGCTCCAACATCCCTTGGACATTCCCTGGCTGCTTTGGTTCTTGATCCAATCTCTACGGAATAATTCATTGAAGCCCATTGCGGTGATCCTTGTTCATATCGCACATGATGCATTGCTAGAAGTTGTAACTATGACGAAGGACGTATGAACAGCAGAGGTTGATGTACGAAGTTGGCATCATTTGCATCGGCACATGTGTTTTGACTTGCTCATCCCGACTTTCCCATCCCACTTGAACAAACGGTGGTGAAGTCCCCCGCGAAGGTTCCTGCAACTGCAACCTCACATCCAAGGTGAGCCAACAGCCATCATCTTTTGTGTGCCATGTTCTTATATGTTCCCCAAAGCAACATAGAGAATGTATCTGTATAACTAACATGTACATACATTTTCACAACTGATTTCACTTGTTTTCGGTTTACCCGTCAAAACCACAACATGCGCATGGCACATCCCCAGCTTTCGATGTCCACGAAGTTGTGATACGGACCACGGGTCTGGTTTGCACGTGAGATCTTGGTCCAGGCAATGCCCCTAGGTGATGGCCGAGAGGCGGAGCGCAGCCGAGGGAAGCTGCACCTGGTGACCGAGCTCGTTGTTTTCCGGGCAGAGTTGTGTGGCGCGCCACTCGTTTTTCGAATGGTTCTGATATTAATGGTGTGTTTAACCAATGGTTCTGATATTTGTTATGAAGATGTTTGTTATGGTTGGTTAAGAATCTGATATTTGGTATGAATATGTTGAATGATGTGTTTAGTTTGAATATGGTTGGACTTTGGTTGAGCTGTTGCTCGATGATTGACTCATGCTTCAGTGTGAGAGAAATTCATCGGGGGATCAACAGCGAAGATTCAACAGTTGCGGGAAGTGAGGGAGTCAGCATCAGCATGGGTCGCCGGTGAATACAGCTATGGTTGTCACATTCAGCAGGTGAATATACCAACAACAACCACTGGTAAACTGTGGTCGGCCAAATTATTGTTCACTAACGATGGGTGATACTTAGATTGAGATATTTGTTATGTTTAAAATAGTTTGTCAATGATATAACAACTACTTTTGTTGTTTATCAATGATATACTCGTTCGTTACACATATTTTCATGGGCGGTAACAACCACGACGGCATTGGTCCAACGATTCACTACCTTTCATTGACTCTACGTTTTTTGCGTAGCGAAGTGGATATCATCCCTTCCAAACGTGGGCGATGAACTCTGCCAGTCGCTGAAGCCCAGCTGTTAGGTTTGATGCATAATGCCGGCCTTGTAGGAATCCAACATAGCCATGCAGCATGCACGTGACTGGTTTGTCAAAGAGGGATGTCTCCCTTGCCATCTTGATTGTCCATCAGCAACAACCGTTCCTTGTTTATGGGGTTGTTCGAAGCGGCGCGCGTCATGGAAGCCGGGCCAGGGAGGTCCCGGTATCGCCATGGATCAACATAGATCACTTCGCAGCGCGACATGCTTAATTCAACATCTGTCTAAACGGTCAAACGATGCATGTTCAACATGGTTGTTTCTCAAAATAGGGGACCTTTAAAAATGGTTGATTTACTACTAGTAATGACTATTAATGGATGATTTAGGGGTACCCCCATTTAGAGAAACACCCACATAAACACCATTGTTCGAACTCTGGCTATGACACGATGCATGCAGAGATAGAGAGAGAGAGAGAGAGACAGAGAGGTGGAGAGACAAAGTTGCACACATCCATCCATCCAGCCAGCCATCCATCCTTCCATCCATCCCTCCCTCCGTCCGTCCGTTTGCCCATCCATCCATCCATTCATTCATAGTCGTTGCTTGACGCTTGTCCCTATACTAGAGAGTTCCAATTTCCCTCCCTGGTTTCGCTGGAGGTCTGACTATAAGTCGTCTAAGGGGAAACATGGCGTCGGAGGGCTCAGGATCAGAGTTATGGCTGCGATTGTCGCGAACGACAAGTCGCATGGCACGTGTTGGAGTCGAAGGAAAGCTCCAGAATGTTTTTTTCTATTAATTGGTGTTGCTACTTGTTGGTAAATATTGGTGATTAGGTGTCTAATATCCAGCCAACCAACAGTTGAGCCAACCAATGGCTGAGGTGAGTCTTTGGTGTTTCGACCTGTGATTATACCTGTGACATCTATTCAGTGATGATCGCTGCCATCAACTACAAGGTTACAATGTAACCTACAGTTGTGGACAATGAATTGAGAACGCACAATACCATAAGTTGGTTGACTATAGGCTCACCCACTTGATATTGCCCCAGGGCTATCCCAAAACTCGTGGAATGATTCTGATCTGCACGGTAGCGATGACCTATCATCAACCACTCGGTTTTGCAGCTTACAACGGTGCAGTTTGTGATTGTTACTAGTGGCCTACAAGCAGCACCACTTGTTTACACCTGCTGAACTCATGGTTGACCACTATCATTCGCTAAACCGTCATTCTTCATACCGTTGTTTCGCCAGTCGTAGGGGACCCCCCAGTCATCATCCAGTCTATTAAACCGCTTTCCTATTACTATTGTTGGTTATCTCCCATTATTGTTGGTTGATATTGACCCAGCTCGCCAAGTGACGAGATGGACGTCCACCAGCAGCCCCTTGGGAGTCGAGCTACACGGTGCCAGTGCTCAGCGAGCTGAGGAACGTTCCCGTGGAGATGAGTGGTCAGAGTTGGGCAGCTCAGTGCTGTGGTTAGCACGGGTGGCAGGTGATGATGGTGGTTGGTTAATGATGGTTAATGATGGTTAATGATGGTTAATGATAGGGGATGATATGGTTGACAAGGGTTAATAATGGTTGATAATCGGAGATAATAAACGACAATCATGTTTAGACAACTACTGGTTGGTGGTTTGATCGACATTTTGCGGCGATTTTCCCGAATGTAATCATGAAGAAATGGTTGTTTGACTCGCGCATATTTTTCATGACGGGGTGGTGAGCACCACTAACCAGATGACGTTGATGGCGGTTGATGGTGCATGTTGGTTCATGGTGGTCAATGGTGGTGAGTGATTGTAGATGAATGATTGTAGCTGATGATTCATGATGATTGATTGCGATTGATGATGAGTGATGATGAGTGATGATGAGTGATGATGAGCGATGATTGATGGTCAATGCTGACAAATGATTCTTATTGATGGGGTTCATGGTGGCTGATGTAGATCGAACCACCTTAGACCTTGCAGCTGCGTTCTTTGTTGGCAACAGTGGTTACAGAGGGTTACCTATCAGATGTTGGCGCCACAGAATGATCAAAAGCAACACCGAAGCAAGGGCACAAGTGCTAAGCTGGTCATAAGACTTGATATGACTCAATTATTACTGGTTATTAGTGGTCAGGATTATCCATTGCTGATGCTGGTCATATGTGTTATATCTAAACATTTAGCGCTTCTGCCATGAAAAACGCTTGCACTGGTTCACCCTCATAATGAAATTTCGAGCTTAAGCATCATGCTCACAAATACGCATTCTCAGGGCTGAATCCAGAAATAAGGAAGATTATCTCTGGTACACCATAGCTGGTTCGCCGGGAAAACACCCTCGGGATGATGAGTCATTAGATTTATAGATAATGGGATTGTCCACAAATGATGTGCCCCCATAGCTCGTTGGTTTGCCTAGTACTAACGGCTAGTATTGGATGGTAGGTACCACCACTTATGGTTGTTGTGGGTAGCGCTCGTCATCCTTGGCAGCTTAGCCTGGGGCTGGTACTGACTCCTTCGTAGCCTACGCCGCTCAGCGAAGAATGGCCAGTCAAGCCGCGAACCGATGGTATCCATGGTATCCAATGGTAACCACTGGTTCGTAACCAACAAGAATCATGGATATACCAACTATAGGTCACCAATAATGGATATACACCAATCATAGGTAATGACCTATAAATATTACCAATCACTATGTTGGATATACCAACTGTAGGTCATTACCAATCACCTCAAGTCAATGACCTGCCGCCAGCGAAAGACTGGTGACTGGTCATGGCTTTGGGAACGGTGTACAAGGACCCCCCGATTTTTCTCAACGAGTCATTTTTTGAGAGTAGTCAATTCACAAAGAAGCATAGTTTCTGGTTGATTCACATGGTTAACCATAGGTATAGCGGCCTCCCAATAGATAGAAATGGATTTGCTACTATTTTTGAAGGATTTCACTTTGCTATCTATTTTGGGGTGACTGTACTGTAACCACTAGTGAATCAACTGCTAAGCGGTGTTACACCAGCATCGCTGTTAGCCCAGCTTTTCGTTGCTTCGCCAGGAGATCGAAATGGGCACGAGCCTCATGGGCATGGGACCGGTTAGTGAGTAGCACGACAGTGGGGCAGGGGTACAGCTGCAGTGGTCGGGCTGAAGCATGGGATGTTGGTCAATGGTGAAGCCAAGCTGGTTAAGCTGGAGAATCATAGGGGATGATATACCAACAATAGTGGTGGGTATACGAATTATATGGCGAGCTGGGTCAATAATAACCATCAATTTCATGGGGGATGATAACCAACGATAATACGGGAAAACAATGGTTAATGGTGGGAAACCAGGGGTACAGGGTGAACTGACCCACAGCCATATTACCCCCCTGAGAAACTAGCCCGGAATTTAGAAAACGGCTATGTTCCATAGGTAAATAGATGGTACATTTTTAATTCCAGCTTACCTTACCAGGGAGTATTTGTTGATGGCCGACGCACCATAGTTTTGGATGACTGTACCTGTGCCAGAGTATTCCGGTCTATTCGTGCTATCCCAACTAGATTTGACTATCTGCCATCATCCTCAGTGGAGCCGTGTGAACTCATATTGAATTTCAATGACCATGGCTCGGTTGGGGATGGTGGAATAGGGATAGTGGAATCTGCTTGGGACCGGAGTAGACAGGGATATCAGGGGTACGAGCTGGGCCCAGATAAAAGGTGAGTTCATCCCATGTAGCTGCTAGAAATCAGATCACTTTAAGAAGCCAAAAGCGCTGGTCGAACCAGCGGTGCCCATGTTGTCCAAGCGCAATGGTTTTTGTTCGCCCAGTCGGTGTGGGACAAAGTCGACAGAGTGCCACCACCGCCGCCTACAGAGGACGGGACGACCGGGACAACGTGCCGTTGACACACCTGCTTGTACACCAGCCTTGGTGATTAAGATTCATGGACATTAATACTGGTTGGTTGGTTTAAACATGTTTTTTGCTAGTAATTCCCCAAACAGGTTTACCTGTATGGGGTTCCTACTCCTTTGAAAAGGGTCGCTTGCCTTGGCCGTATGATTTTGACTCTGTCTCCGGGCTTGCGTCCTCAGACTCTGGGCCCCTTTGGTCGCATGATTTTGCCTCTTACTTGTCTCCCATTTGCCCTTCATTTGTCTCCCACTCTGGGCCCCTTTGCTCTCATGATTTTGCCTCTTACTTGTTTCCCATTTGCCCTTCATTTGTCTCCCACTCTGGGTCCACTTGGCCGCATGATTTCCTGCGCTTGTCTCCCGTTTGTCCTTCATTTGTCTCCCCTTTCAATCCTCACTCTGGGTCCACTTGGTCGCACGATTTCCTTCATTTGTCTCCCATTTGTCCTTCATTTGTCTCCCCTTTCTCTCCCACTCTGGGTCCCTTTGGTCGCATGATTTTGCCTCTTACTTGTCTCCTATTTGCCCTTCAGTTGTATTTCACTCTGGGTCCCTTTGGTCGCATGATTTTGCCTCTTACTTGTCTCCTATTTGCCCTTCAGTTGTATTTCACTCTGGGTCCCTTTGGTCGCATGATTTTGCCTCTTACTTGTCTCCTATTTGCCCTTCAGTTGTATTTCACTCTGGGTCCCTTTGGTCGCATGATTTTGCCTCTTACTTGTCTCCTATTTGCCCTTCAGTTGTATTTCACTCTGGGTCCCTTTGGTCGCATGATTTTGCCTCCTACTTGTCTCCCATTGGCCCTTCATTTGTCTCCCACTCTGGGTCCCTTTGCTCTCATGATTTTGCCTCTTACTTGTTTCCCATTTGCCTTTCATTTGTCTCCCACTCTGGGTCCTTTGGTCGCATGATTTTGCCTCTTACTTGTCTCCTATTTGCCCTTCAGTTGTATTTCACTCTGGGTCCCTTTGGTCGCATGATTTTGCCTCCTACTTGTCTCCCATTTGCTCTTCATTTGTCTCTCACTCTGGGTCCCTTTGGTTGCATGATTTTGCTTCTTACTTGTCTCCCATTTGCTCTTCATTTGTCTCCCACTCTGGGCCCCTTTCGGTCGCATGGTTTTGCCTCTTACTTGTTTTCCATTTGCCCTTCAGTTGTCCCTCACTCTGGGTCCCTTTGGTCGCATGATTTTGCCTCTTACTTGTCTCCCATTGGCCCTTCATTTGTCTCCCACTCTGGGTGATTCCCCGAACAGGTTTACCTGTATGGGGTTCTTACACCTTTCAAAAGGGTTGCTTACCTTGGTCGGATGATTTTGCCTGTGTCTCTGGGCTTGCGTCCTTTGGTCGCATGATTTCCTTCATTTGTCTCATATTTGT
The DNA here is from genome assembly GCA_009767595.1 of Symbiodinium kawagutii. Classification (NCBI taxonomy): domain Eukaryota; class Dinophyceae; order Suessiales; family Symbiodiniaceae; genus Symbiodinium; species Symbiodinium kawagutii. Next base: position 873,793 of record VSDK01025375.1, on the reverse strand, counting down.
CTTTCATTAGTCTCCCACTTGTCTCCCATTCTGGGCCAGCTGGGTCGCATGATTTCCTTGGTTTGTCTCCCATTTGTCCTTCATTAGTCTCCCACTTGTCTCCCATTCTGCGCCAGCTTGGTCGCATGATTTCCTTCATTTGTCTCATATTTGTCTTTCATTAGTCTCCCACTTGTCTCCCATTCTGGGCCAGCTTGGTCGCATGATTTCCTTCATTTGTCTCCCATTTGTCTTTCATAATCTCCAACTTGTCTCCCATTCTGGGCCAGCTTGGTCGCATGATTTCCTTGGTTTGTCTCCCATGTGTCTTTCATTAGTCTCCCACTTGTCTCCCATTCTGGGCCAGCTTGGTCGCATGATTTCCTTCATTTGTCTTTCATTTGTCTTTCATTTGTCTCCCACTTGTCTCCCACTTTTGGCCAGCTTGGTCGCATGACTTCATTCACTTGTCTCCCATTTGTCTTTCATTAGTCTCCCACTTGTCTCCCATTCTGGGCCAGCTTGGTCGCATGATTTCCTTCATTTGTCTCCCATTTGTCTTTCATTAGTCTCCCACTTGTCTCCCATTCTGGGCCAGCTGGGTCGCATGATTTCCTTGGTTTGTCTCCCATGTGTCTTTCAGTCGTCTCCCACTTGTCTCCCATTCTGGGCCAGCTGGGTCGCATGATTTCCTTCATTTGTCTTTCATTTGTCTTTCATTTGTCTTTCGTTTGTCTCCCACTTGTCTCCCACTTTTGGCCAGCTTGGTCGCATGACTTCATTCACTTGTCTCCCATTTGTCCTTCATTTGTCTCCCACTTGTCTCCCATTCTCTCGGCCAGCTTGGTCGCATGATTTCCTTCGTTTGTCTCCCATTTGTCTTTCCTTTGTCTCCCACTTGTCTCCACCGCTGGGTCTGCTTGGTCGCATGATTTCCTTCACATGTCTCCCACCCATGTCTCTTTCATTTGTCTCCCACTTGTCTTTACCTCTGGATTTGCTTGGTCGCATGATTTCCTTCACTTGTCTCCCATGTGTCTTTCATTCGTCTCCCCTTTCTCTCCGACTCTGGGTCCACTTGGTCGCATGATTTCCTGTACTTGTCTCCCATTTGTCCTTCATTTGTCGCCCCTTTCTCTCCCACTCTGGGTCACGTGTCTCCCATTTGTTTTCATTCGTCTCCCCTTTCTCTCCGACTCTGGGTCCACTTGGTCGCATGATTTCCTGTACTTGTCTCCCGTTTGTCCTTCATTTGTCTCCCCTTTCTCTCCTCGCTCTGTCCCATTTGGTCGCATGATTTCTTGTACTTGTCTCCCATGTGTCCTTCATTTGTCTCCCCTTTCAATGCCCACCGTGGGTCCCTTTGGTCGCATGATTTCTTTCATTTGTCTCCCATTTTTCTTTCATTCGTCTCGGCTTTCTCTCCCACTCTGGGTCCACTTGGCCGCATGATTTCCTGTACTTGTCTCCCATTTGTCTTTCATTCGTTTCCCCTTTCTCTCCGACTCTGGGTCCACTTGGCCTCATGATTTCCTGTACTTGTCTCTCATTTGTCCTTCATTTGTCTCCCCTTTCAATCCTCACTCTGGGTCCACTTGGTCGCATGATTTCCTGTACTTGTCTTCCATTTGTCTTTCATTTGTCTCCTGCTTCCCTACGAATCTGGTGCACTTGGTCGCATGATTTCTTTCATTTGTCTTCCATTTGTCCTTCATTTGTCTCCCGCTTGTCTCCCAGCCTGGGCGCATGGTTTCCGTCACGTGTGTCTCATTGTTTTCATTTGTCTCCCGCTTATCTCCCATTCTGGTTGGTCGCGTGATTTTTCGCACTTGTTTGCCATATGTCTTTTATTTGTCTCTTACTTGTCTAGTCTACCGCTCTTGGTCTGGTTGGTCGTATGATTCCCTTCACTTGTCTCCCATCTGTCTTTCATTTGTCTCCCACTTGTCTCCCACTCTGGGTCCGGTTGGTCGCATTGTTTCCATCACTTGTCTCCCATTTGTCAAGTAAACTATCAGCATTGAGATACTCTAACGTTTATCATTTCCTGTTTGGGGTCAACGCTGGTATAATTATTAACAAATGGTTGGTTGACGAATATTTTTCATCTGGGTTGAAACCACCAACCAGAATAGGTAATAAACTGGCAAGCAATCAACAATCATGGTTGATCAGTTTACTATTGAGCCTGTTGGATATGTTTTGAATCGTATAGTGATAACCACTGACCTCAAAGTTTACCAATCACTGGTAAATAAACAGGTAAATAAGCATGAAAAGAATTGAATAAACAGGCAAATAACTAACAATATCAACTGTTACCCCCTGATAATCAATCATATCAAGAGCTAGACCATCCAGAACATGCCTGGGATTCTCCAGCAACGTTCGATGCCTTGCTTTCTCCAACCTTGTGAACAACACGCCACTGATCACAATAGCCTTGATCAGCCATGGTGGGGTGATAAATGATGACTTGGTCATTTCACTGTAAGTGAGTTCTTTGACTTTTGGACACACACCTTTGCTCATGTTCGTTGGTAGTTGGTGCCTGAGATTTTTGACTTTCTGCACCTTCACTTTACTCCCCAGCTAGACTAACTGTCTAAGTTTAGCTTTAAGTATCATTATAGTTGGTCATTCTGATCTTCTATCACTGGTGTTGAGATTGCCTTTATGCAGCATCTTTATCTTGTCACATACTTGCTTTGGAAGTATATCCCAACCCTCATGCCACTGATATTCATGCTTCATAACTATCAGGTTTTTCCTCTATTCATATGTGTTTTGACCTTTCTAGTTCTTTTGCCACATTGATATTTCACATGCAATGAACCCTGCACAACTGACCTATCCTAGTAATAGTGTTGTTTGATATGGGTACTTGTATGTAAATGATCTATGTGATATCTCCATTGTTGCATTCGTACAGTTCTACCACATATCAACGTAAGAACACATCAACAGAGACAATTATACAGCACTGTTTGTTACTGTGCTCCTCCCATTGCCAATCTGATTTCTATTGTTTAAGCATGTTCCCCGCTGGGGTACTTGCCAGTGACATTTGCCAATAAGCTTTCCCCATGGACTCATGGACATGTTAATTTCCATGATGTCATTTTCTATCATACCAATACAGACTTCACCTCATCAGATTAGCTCCAGGTAGATCACCAGGTAGCCGGTAAAGCTTGGATCTCCCATTGATACTCAAGGATACCAATCCTATCTCCTTATATCATTGGGCAGCATGTTTCAATGCTGAAATCATATTGACCTGGATTATGTTAATGTAAATCCCATGTAAATCCTATGTAAATCCCATGTCACTCCCATGTAAATCCCATGTAAATCCAATGTAAATCCTACGTAAATCCGATGTAAATCTCATGTAAACCGCATGTAAATTCCATGTGCATCCCATGTAAATCCTATGTAATTAAATCTTATGACAATCCCATGTAAATCCCACGTAAATCCGATGCTATGTAAATCCCATGTAAATCCCATGTAAATCCCATGTAAATCCCATGTAAGGCCCATGTAAATCCCACGTAAATCCGATGTAAATCCCACGTACCGATGTAAATCCAATGTAAATCCGATGTAAGGCCTATGTAAATCCCATGTAAATCCCAATGTAAATCCCACGTAAATCCGATGTAAATCTCATGTAAACCCCATGTAAATTCCATGTACATCCCATGTACATCCCATATGAATCCCATGTGCGTCCCATGTAAATCCTATGTAAATCTTATGACAATCCCATGTAAATCCCACGTAAATCCGATGCTATGTAAATCCCATGTAAATCCCATGTAAGGCCCATGTAAATCCCACGTAAATCCGATGTAAATCCAATGTAAATCCGATGTAAGGCCTATGTAAATCCCATGTAAACCACATGTTCCATGGAAAAATCCCTTCATGTTCAAGGAATCATGCTGAAACTGCCTCGCTGTAGGACTATCCACCACTGCCCGGGGGCAGGCGTGGGGAGATGGTGGGCAATGGTGACCATGGTGGCCGGGTGGCCCCCACGGCTACAGCTGATAGATCGAGGATGATCATGGAACATTGGCTGGTTGATCATGGATCATGGCAGCGGCGGGCTAGTAGCTCTGGGATTACGGAATGGATTCTTATGGTCATGTTGCTACTGAGCATGGCCGCGACAGTGAAATCGACTGTAGTGACGTGTTGATGGGCCTGGTCCCACCGAGCGGGTGCGTCCTTGCATGGTGACCCATCAGGGAATGACTGCGAAACGCGGTGCGCGAAACGGTGCACGAAACGGTGCACGCCAGGAGAGACAGCAAGCAGAGCCAGGCCGGGGAGCGGCCGGGAAGGACAGCTGAAATCCATGGTTTTGAAGCCCATCCAAGGCCCGGGACATAACTGGGGATCATAACCAGGCTGGGATATCACTGGGATATGAGGTTGATATAAGCTTTCGCTTTGATTACTGGCTGAATATAGCTGGGATAGTATCAGCAGTTTCATATAAGCTTTCGCTTTGAATACTCCTATACTCACAGTCGCTTCAGCAGCTGTCCAACTGGGGATGCACATCCGAGCAAAGGCAGAACCAGATACAACGAAGCTGTTGCTTTGCCCATGAGTTTTTCAGCGTAGGAAATTCAGCTAGTCCTCAATCCTCAAGGTTACCGGAGCCCACCAAGCATGATTGATAGTAAAGCGCAAGCTCTTTTCAACTCAGATTAGTTCAAGATGATGGGATGGTCATCAAACGTAGGCGGTTCAACCAATGACATTTTGGCTGGTCATGGAGGTGACAGTTCTGACCATATCTTTTGGAGTTTTTCTTGCACAGTGCAATTACCATCAAACTCCGAAACCATTCCCATCAAACTCCCTAAGCATAAGTATCTAACCATTATCAAGCATTAAACATTATTACCAACGATTTACTAAGGGAAAACACTCAAAACCACCAAACTGCTGGCCTTCATGGTCTGATTTCTCCCAGTCCGTTGGTTTTTCCACATGCTTGGTGGAAAAATAGCCGCTTTTTTGCTGCTGGTATCGCACTGTTGGGACCTGGAGATCACTGCCTGGGATCCTTTAGAGCAGGGCATCCTGAGCATCCTTAGTGCCTGAATCATTAGCATCCTGAGCAACGAATTCAGGTCATACGAAGTGATCACACTTGAAGTGAGTCACTTTTGAACCACCCGGTAGCTCCAATTCGTGTAGCCAGCTTTCGTATTGACTGCCATGACCGTGACGAAGTTGGGACCGATTTCGAACACCGTCTCTCCCTCAAGTAGCTTCTCTTTGGACTAACTTTAGCAGCTTCTGATCTCCCACCGTTTTGTTGCATTTGGTTTTGGGTCAACATTGGGTACCCAAAAAGCCATTGGTTTATAACAGATTTCATTTTTAAATTGCCATATTGGGGGCCAGATCCGTTTGAAGTGGTCTATCACTCTCTCTCTCTCTCTCTTTCTTTCTTTCTTTCTTTCTTTCTTTCTTTCTTTCTTTCTCACACGCACACAAACATGCACCGATTCGGCAACGATCTTTGGGCATAGCTTGCTGTTTCAGAAGGCATGACTTCATCGTTGCACATTCAGTGAGACCCAAGTGGCTAAGTTTAGCCAGTTGGATCGTTCTATCGTCGCTGGCACGAATTGTATGACTGCAAAGCATCATTAACCATGAACTCATTAATCACCATGAACCATCACTAGAGACAAATTAACCATCAAGAAATCATCAAGCATGACTAGCTACTACTTAGACCATCATCTTCGTGCGAGCCGTAGATCATCAGTGGCTCGCTCATCAACGCTTTTTGCTGTCCTCTCAGCATCCGCCAGCTGCAGGAAGAATCTCCGCACTCTGAGGACAGCCCATGGATTTGTTTTTCGCTGATGAGCTTTGGAGCAGATGTACATGCATATGCATAAGACAGATGAATACATCCTGTAAATGCATAGATAGATCAATAGATAGATGAATAAATAGATTAATGAACAAACCATTGACTATAGATAATAAATGAAAGAATCAATCAAGCAATCAATGAACAAATAGATATAGAAACACGCAGGTAGATAAATAGATAAGTATATAAACATGTAAATTTATTCAATAGACACATAGATCGCTAAATAGATAGATGAATAGATAATAGATAAGTAGATAAATAGATAGATAGATATACACATGAATAAACAGATCAATAGATAGCTAAATAACTAGATAAATACATAGACATATAGATGAATAGATCAATACATAAATTTATAGATAGAGACACACACACACATATATATATATACATATTGAAATAAGCATATGAATGAATGACTCTACAGACATACCCAGATATATTTGTAGGCACATGTACGCAGATATAGAGGGTTTCATCCATCCCGGGTCACTGGTTGCAGTTGATCCATCAGAGCTGTGCATCTGGGGCAGTCACGAAACTACGTCACTTGGAAATTAGCATCCGCACTTAGTAACTGGTAACATTCCCCATGGCTGTCAGGGGTTAGCTCAACTGACTTAGATGGTGGAACTAATCATGGTCATAGCCCAGTTGTACCCATGGCGATAGCCCGGTTATAACCCGGGTCGCTGCACATCCAAGTCGGTTGTTGGGGAAATCGTTGGGTGCAACACCTGGCCATCTTGTGGGGTTGTTCCATGGTGGTCTCGGCAATGACCCATGACAACACGCAGCTGTGAGGGTTAGTTATTACTAGGGGGTTGGCCGTTTTTTGCTAATCTGGCTGTTGGGAGGAAGCAATGAGCTGAACCAGGGGTATCCTGCTCTACCAATGGGGGAGCGAAGCGAGGCCACCAAGAGGGTTTCAACACAATCCTTCAGGGTTCATGGTGATTGGAAGCTGCGATAGCAGCAACCACCAAGTCACTGGGAGCATTGGAGAGGTCACTGGTGGATGGTCGGCGAAGCTTTGGCTGAAGGATAGCAGCTAGGAAAACCACCTGATCGACGTTGATACCCCTCAGCCTGTCAGCTATACGCAAGTGCCTTGCAGGGCTGATATGGAAGTAACAAATCGAAAGCCCAGCTGGGAAGTCCCCCAGTCGTGCGGTGATGAGGAGAATGAAGAATTCGCAGAGTGCTCGCACCCAGATTGCTACCGGATTCGGGCGTCGTGCTGCATCGCACTTCTGTGCGTGGCTATGCAGGTATGCATTTGTATACAAAATACGCAAGTACACACACATTCATTCAAAGGGGTAAAAGAAAGGCACGTGCATAAGCGTTTATACACAGATAGATACGCTGAGAGATCGATCCCTCGAAAGGAAGAAGCCAAAGAGTTAGATGATCGGAAAGATAGGGGTGTTTCTTACCCTTAACCATTTCTAGCCATGAAGCAACCATTTTTTGGGGTTCCCTATTCTAAGAAACTGCTAATAGATGGACGACTCGACCGAGAAAGCGATCAACCGCTAAGAGATAGGCACCCTCAACGCGCCAGCGTTTGAAAATGGCGGTGGATGCAGCATAGCGTAGCTATGTGTAGCTGAACAGCTGGGTAGCCTCAGCTGGTGTTGTCTCCCGTCCGTTGTTGTCCCCTGGTTGGTCGCAAGCAGCATTTTCTTGTTGGAATCGGCGGGCCCCAGGCTGGCAGCTTCGACGAAAGGTTTTGATGTCAGGGGCACCCAGCTCAGTGCTTGGTGAAGCGGTGACCAAGAATCACCAGACTGGTTGTGGTTGGTTACGGGTAGATCCAGCTCTGAATAAGCCAGCCCTAACTTACCTTGAGTATCTGATGATTTATCCCAACTACAAGAGGTTCAGTCATATATGGATGTAACGGTAATAGACGTGGCTATAAAACTGTTGCCAGTGATTACCAATTTTAGCAGGGGCTTAACAGTAATGATGCTAGTAATGGTAATAGAATGCAGCAGTTTGATGACCAACCATCCAACAATAATTAGCAGTCTGCAGCAAGAAGTAAGAATGTGAGATAATCCATGTCAACGATAGTGGTTAGCATGGCTGAGAACCAACAATCTAGGGGATTATAGTGGCTGATGATGGTTGATGAAATGCTTAAGGATGGTCTATATAGAATGCAATCAGCAATGCAGAATGATCGATATGTCTATTGTGGTACAGACTTTGTAATGGTTTATCATCTCATCAACCACTTGGTCTATACTAACACGAGGGTGATGGTTTTTGCAGATTGTTCTTGTTGGTGGTTGGCATTGGGGCTCAACGACAAATGGCGGTTCAAAATGATTCTGTCATTGTAGTGGGTACATGATTGATATGGCAAATAGAGCATTAAAGACTGATAATGCATTACTGTATCAATGGATACAGATGGTTGGCATGAGTGATAAAAATCTGGGTAGAAATGGCTTGCAATTGCTGTTGATAGTACCATCATGTGGATGGTTAAGAAGTCTTGCCGACATACATATATACATATATATATATTATTTTTTCATTGAGATTTACTTATATATATGTATGTTTTATTTTAATTTGTGTATATATTCAGAAAAATCTATAGTAGTTCATAATCAATAATGATAGTTGATCACATACAGCCATTAGTGAATCGTGAAACGGCCGATGGATCAAAGTCGTCAAAGAACCAGTGGTCGATCCACCTAAAAACGTGCTGGATCCGCCAGCAATTTTGATCTTAGCTAAGCTCCACTGGTTCCTCTTGAAAGCATTGCTTACAAACACCAGCAAGCAGTCATTGAGTCATTGGTCAGTGCTCCTTTCGCAATAGGGCCACCTATCACAGGTGGTACGCTTCGCGAGCTATCGACCATGAATTTATGGCAAAACTGGGATGTCAGTACGGGATCCAGTCACATCAACGGAACTTGACCACATGGTCCCTACTATGAGTTGATGAACTATTATTGGTGATAAACATTTGCTGACATTCCATCTAGGTTTATCGCTGATTTGCATCCCAGTATTGGTTGTGATGTGCTTGCTATTCTGGGCCCAATTTTGTTGGATAATGACTGGTTCACGATAGTAATACACTATCCACCCCTAGTAACTATGGGTTACCTATTGTTGTTTATCTTGTTGGAGAATAACTGGTAAAGAATAGCAATAACACTACCAATGTTACTTCATGATTGTTTGATTGGCCCCTACTGCACCGCAAACTGGCAATTGTTGATAACTGTTCAATCAGCCAGCCGGTGTCAGCGAGCCAACTAGCCTTCCTCTCCGGTGATCACAGGAACTTCAAATGGTTAGGTTATATTGATTGTCTACGAGCCACCATCGCCGTCAGAATCACTATCCGCACCCTTGTTGAACTATCGTTTTTTGGGTACATGCATATTATTGGTGAGTATTAGTGGTTAGCTCCCCAGTGTTGTTGACATAGCACCTCGGGCTGCATTGGCCAATCAGGCTGAGCTCCCCCAGCTCCAGGGTCTTCATGGCTCGTGGCGACCTTCTGGTGATATCAACGAACCAAGCAGCCCAACCGATCATCACCAGGCTGCTGGTCGTGGCTGTTGCTTGTTATCATCTCGCCACAAAACTAGTTTAGTTGACTAGCTCATGTATTTGCCCATAAATTTCCATGTACTTAGTATTATTTGTTGCAACCATTGCTTGTTGATGGGTCACTCGAGGAAACCCTGCGACCGTTTCGACAGCGCACCAGGCCTCCAGCTCGAGTAGTTCCTCTAAGAAGAAAAAGAAATTCAAGGCACAACGTGGCATCGGTGGCGCGCCCTGCTGGCTTTGGTTTGGATGGAGGGTCGGTGGTAAAGCGTCAAGAAATCGAATCGAATCAACAAGCATCATGCTGGTTGTTGATAAGGAGGACTATTTATGTTACAACTGATCTATCATTTCTAGTTGAAATATATTCATAAGCAGCAACCAGCAGTGTTCATCATCATGATCGCGATAGAACCGACTGGGAGCGAGAGAGAGAGAGAGAGAGAAACATAGACGCATAGACATACAGATAAGATATACATAGATTGATCGATCGATCGATAGATCGATAGATAGACGGAAGGACGGACGGACGGACGGATGGATGGATGGATGAATGGATGAATGGATGGTAGATTAGATAGATAGATTTGATGGGCTTGCATTGGATTAGATTATATACATTAGATTAGATGAGATTCGATGAGATTAGATTAGATTGATTAGATAAGATTGGATTAGATTAGATTAGATGAGATTAGATGAGATTAGATGAGATTAGATGAGATTAGATGAGATTAGATGAGACTAGATGAGATTAGATTAGATTGGATTAGATTAGATGAGATGAGATGAGATGAGGTGAGACGAGATGAGATTAGATTAGATTAGACAGACAGATAGATAGGTATTAACTAAAACTGGTTGCTTGGTTGTTGGTGGTCGTTGCTACTGGAACAGAAATTGCTCATACCATTCATCTCCTCGTCACTGGGAATTGACATGTGGTGGTTCTCAATATAGGGGTGCCCCCCAAATCATCCCATAATCACCATTATTGCTCAATAGACCATCCATTTTTGGGGTCCACCATTTTGAGAAACCTCCAATTTGATGACCAAACGGCAGATGGGTTTCGTCGCTTGCATCACTGGTTGAAGCAATTGGAGCGGATGATTCTCAGCTCGCCGTGAATATGTGAGGAGTAGCTTCGATGCTCACCTGGCCATGAAAAATCATCCACTGGTTTCGCTGGTTTCCGAAGGTTTCACTACAAGATATGGTGAGAGTCTAGCCATCCAGGTCCACCAGAGGGTACTGTTCTTTGGCATTCCCAAGTGAAGATAGAGCCACATTCCGATCTTGTTTGTTCTTGGGAACGTCGTACTTATTGAGTTCCTCATCTCCTTTCCCGACTATAGCTCTTCAGAATTGTATCCCGTCATGACTGGCCGTTTAATCATGCCCATCACTTGTCTCACCTCCAAATCTGTTCGCTGCATACTGCGTGGCACCCGCCTCTGCAGATTCCTGGGCCAAACGGGGATCGCCTTGTGTCCGATGTGGACCTGTTTGAAATTCTCAAAGGATTCGTTGCTGGGACGGCAGAATGCTACGTGGTGGGTGTTTTTTGACACTGTACAAGTCATGATCATGACCACGGCTGGGTGACCACACATGGCAGCGATGGTTGTACAGCCGGGTGCAGCGTTAGAAAATGTCACAGGAAACATCTTGCGTCACTAGGAGTTGACTAGACCAATTTGCAGCTGATTTTGCCTAAATGCATCTAGAAAGATATGATGGGACATGATGGCGCTGGAGTCTCATTTCACACAGCCAAATCAACAGTGGTTGCTGCCCTGAATTCCTTGTTGTAGAGTAGCCCCCGATAAAGTACAGAGTCTTCTTGATGTTAGCAGCAGTTTAGATGATATCTATCTAATAGCTACAGTAGGAGGCATCATACCCATTACAATAGCTAATGGTTACCACAAACTGGCCGCCAGTTTAACCGTCCCTCAGCTTTATCCCATCCTGGCTGTGGTGGGTTACCCTCGGCGATTGGGATGATACCATCGTCTTTTCACCAGCGAGTCGTTGTTTTTTTGTTTCCCATCATTGTTGTGATGAGAAACGCCCCAAGGGGAATCTGTTGTTGGTATTTTCGTGGTTGAATGCAGATCCATTTTTCGCGCAATCGCATGTTACTTTTTTAACCAGGAAAACCAGTTTAATGGAACCGCTTAAATGGAACGCGTCAACTTAGGAAGATTCCTATGATACATTTGTTTTGCAACAAGGAAAACCGGTACAATGGGCCAAACACCCATATCTTTGAGGGCAAGAGAGTCTTTTTCGTTTTATACACTCGTGCTAGCATCACCCAAAGTAGTCATTTTTCTGGTAAGGACATCACCAAAATTTCAGGCTACACCGCTTGCACCAACATGTAACATGGGTATATGCATCTATGACGCTCTTGATGCTTCTTGATTGTTGATAACCAGCTAATAGTTCTTATTGCTCAATCACAGTTGTAAAGCTATCTCCCTATGATTTGGCGCAGCTTATTGATCAAGATTAACTTCCACACACCCTTGGGACCTAAAAAAGGCCGATGGCCGTTGAGTTTTTTGCGCCGCGAAGCATGACGTGTCGAGGTGAAGAATTCGTGTTCCTTCGACAGCTACGGAGCGATGTTATTCTGCACAGGGAATGAGAAGGACAGTAAGCTCTTGGAGGCGCAGAAGAGGGGCACATAGGACATGGAAGCCACAACTGAAAACGGGGCACCGCAACTCTGGGCCATGAGTTGCGTTGCATGTTGGTGGCGTATGGTTGACCAGGTGATGAATTCTTTTACTGGTGATGGCACCCATGAAGCTGGTGACCCACCACGATGTGTTAACCAGCGATGACCCAGTGTGCATGCTATATTGGGATCGACATGCTGTATCTATCTATGTAAATATAAAACCGTTGAGGTGGTATGGAGTCATTGTTTTGGAACCGCAAACGGTTGTTTGGAAAGAGT